>JAQGDG010000033.1:3000000-3309467 GCA_029844215.1 Przewalskia tangutica
GTGGTGAAGGAAAGTATAATAGTATTTACGGGCTTTTAGTATAAGTGTAACCTTGGAATACTACAAGGTATTTGGGCCAAGGTATTTCGGTATAGTAACAATACTTGAGAGTATTTCTACCAAGAGGGGTGTATTTTATGAAAACAACTCAAGGTAGGGGTACCCTCGGCTAGCACCACTAGGAGGGTGGGGCACCTCTCGGCCAAAGGCCTTCTCAAAGGGAGGAGTGTTGGGCGAAACACTACAAGAGAGGGGAGGGATTTTCAAGACTTAGAGATTTTTAGGATGAAGAAGTCTTGAAGGGAGAGTATTTATAGGTCAAGCCATGGCCAACCAATGGCCAAGATCATGCCAAGTGCAAAGCAAGTGTAGGTCAAGATTCACCAAGAACACCTTATCCATCTACCACACAAATATCACAAAATATCCTACCTACTCCCACTCACCATTTCGTCAAATGCCTTGTAGTCCACCGATTAGAGGTGCCGAGTGTCGCCTCTTGTTGGTCCAAAATATTCGTCTCTCGGAAAAATCCATAAAAATACTAAATGACATAGCCGGAATTTTCCTTCACAAGTTGTGTAAAGCGTTTAGTCAACGACTCTAGCAGGGTGTTGTGCACAAAAATCGAACCTATGCCTAACTTTAAAGCCCAAACTTTTCTCGTCGTCCTTTACGTACATACTGCGGAAATACGGGTATAACATTCTCCCTCGCCCGAAACATTCGTCGAATGTTCCTTCTAAATCTCAAAACAAACATGCGCGATATAGTCTTTACTACTATACTTACGAGAACAATCTGCCATACAGCCACGCGAAACACTGCGCAAATACTTACATCCAAGTCCAGGAAACACCTCTAACATCACAAAAACCCTTATCCGAGGTCTAAAATATACTTCCTCCGCACCTTCTCCTTACAAAAGAAATGATCACATCTATGCTCGCAATACATGCTCGCTTCTTCCCTTACGCGTCGTACCCTTCTCGTACACTCGAACTCTTTCTCATGACTTACCACATTCCTGTTACTGCTTCAGTTTCCAAAACTCTGGGTTACTACCTCCACTTGGTCATCATTAACTGAGAATACTCTGGATGGATCTCGATACTCTTAGAACATAGCAATATGAAAGATCGGACATACTGCCTCCTAAGTCGGACGGCAAAAGCTAACATATAGGCAATCTGGCCTACTCTTCTCATGACCTGAAAAGGCCCAAAGTAACTCGGGCTAAGTTTCCTCTGTTTTCCGAATCTCGTCACACCCTTCCGGGGTGGTACCTTCAAAACCCAGTCATCTGAACTCCAAGCGTCGTCGCGATAACCGCACAACCACGGTGACTCGGCCGCCAATAACCTCTTACGGATAAGCACTTTATCCACGTCTCTTGAACTAGTATGAACCAACTATCTGAACCTTGCCCGCATCGAACCGGTCGGCCAGGCAATTTACGCTTCCGCCCTACAAGCCGTGGCGATATCAGAATCTTGAAATGGTAGTTATAAAGAACTCCTCAGCGGGAGGCAACAATCCTCATAGCTACCCTGAAATCCAAACACGGGCAGAAGCGAATGCATCTGAGACTCACTGAGTTCCTAACCTGCTGGTAAAACCTCGCGAAAAAGGAAAGTAGAACACAGGCTTCAACATGCGCCATAAGGTGAAGGTAGGCACCTCGTGCAGCCTTACCACCTTCGATATAACATCTCGCGTAACCCTGCCGGAGTAAGCGATCTGGCGAAAGATAATGCGGTGACCTCGTTGGCGACTCTGCGGTTGAGCGTCCACGAACTCGTCTGACGGTTAACTAAACTTGGGCCTAACACCCTCGTGACCTACCACGGAGGACCACCGCCCGACCCCACCATAAGCGGTCGCGGGTTGACCGCGCGTAGCCTCAACCGACCATCTCGCGTAAAACACTTGCTCCGTCCGGAACAATCTCACTAATCACGTTACGAAAACCTAGCGGTCTTCTTAGCTCAACTACCTCTTTCATTCCACACTCTCGAGGACTTATCCCCAAAACATAGCTCACGTGCACTATGCACTCCGATAAAGTCAAGCGTGAAATAAATCTTTCTCGAGATGGCGCGCCTCGAGGTCCTACGTATAACATTCTAAGGCTCACACTTTCCTTAACCCCAATCTTACCCTTTCTATCAACCATGGTTTCTAACCACAATTTTCACTTATGTTATCTGAACATAACACTTAAGATATACTCGTCTTACACGTACTAATCTCTAGAGGTTAAGGATATACGTATCTCTTGCTTCCTCCCAGTCGTTCTAATCAAACACCTTAGTGAGTGCGCCATTAGGAAGATGACGAACTACCCGCGATCTGAAGGATGAGTCCTCTACTAGGACATCCTTTCGACCACGTGGACTGACCGCGGTAAAACAAGTACCAACTAAAAGACGACATTCCCCGGGATGACGTCTGTCATAATGTGAACAACGGGAAAAAAGCTGAATCGGTGGTGGAACCTCGTGTATTTGTGAGCGGAAGCTGCGGGTTGACCAGCTCCTGCGTACCGATCGTCACGAACCACAGCGGAGGACCACACTGCCTTGGTGGATGTGCATATCTGTCTATTCTTGAGGTGGTTCGCCTTGAAAGTTACCAAAGGACCTTGTTGTTCTGGCCCTCTTCTGCTGTCCTTGGTTAACCCGTCGATCTCTACGTTTCTCGGCCTGCTGTGCATAAGCCCGTACACAGGCCATGCTCAAGCCTAACTGAAGAATTACTCTTGCACAACCCTCTCTTAGATATTCATCAAGACTCGCGGTACCTCGGTATACTCTCTGGTAGCCAAATCCATGTAGCTAATGTGAGTCGCCTCTTTGCGATCTATATTCTCTGTTCCGTCGTGGGCGAAGGTTCATATATCAAGATCGCGATGAAGCCTTGCTTTGCCGTGCTAAACTCTGCTGAAGTGGTGGCGTCGCAGAACTCCCCCGAATGAAGCACCGCGGTGATGATTGGGCACTGTGCCTTAGTAACCTGCATGCTCTCGCGGCTCCTGGCCGCCTTGCCCTCACAGGCGGGTTGCCTTACTGCGGAGGCATAGCGGTAAGGAGAGAAATACGTTAGAGGTCCGACTTATAACACGGCTCTAAGGCGCGATCTGCGGTGAGAAGAATAGAAACCAATCCTAAATATCCTATAGCCTCACGATTATTGGTGTGGTGCACAACACACCGATAATCAAGACTCTCTTGAATCGATGCATGGACACTTTCCAGGATTAAGCGCTCTGATACCACTTTTGTCGACCGAACCGGGGCGTGGTAGTGCCTACCAGGAACCCAGTAGCCATGCATCGAGAAATCAGCGGAATATAAACAAGACGTGAATATAGTGAAGTGAAAAGCGATTATGCGAGAAAGTTGCCTTGCGGCATATATAAATATCAACTAGACGATTCATCCCTTTTTACAATTACGCCCATGATTACTGAGACCTGCAAGAGTGGCGACAACGATGGCGGGCGGGGCCGCCATACCACGAATGTAAGCACTACTATGACGGGGACTATACGGCTGATAAGCCTCGGAGAAGCGGGCTTCCCAAGCGTTGGTGTGACCACGAGGCTAGGATCGGCGGTGGTGTACCTCGACTGCGGCGTGAGCGGCCCCGAAGGAGGTCGATAACGGTACCCAGTATGTGGCCGAAAATCGTAAATGAAATCATAGTAGTCTATATAAAGCGAGAGACATGTATGATAGCAAACTCGATTCATGATAAATAAGCGATCATGTCAAGTTAGGGACTCGCGCCTCAAAGTCATCACTCAAATATAACAATAGGTCTCACGCCCCAACATCAATCATGCGTGGAATACCTTCCCACTGCCGCGATCTATGATATAAAAGCACCAGGAATACACATGAACACGAGTCCCACTGTGTCATCATAAAACCGTCACGGGGTAAATGCGAAGGCATAGCCGACTACTAAAACCACGGTACAAACAAGGTCATAAAGCGTATCATGAGATCTGTCTGGCCGTCACATGATCAAAGGCGCCACTACGCGCGATATCTAATGTGCGCGTCTAGCCAGAACTTCCATGACTCCGCATAGGCCACTCTAATGGCGCGTGAGGTATTCCCGCATCGGTACTCCCGGCGTCGCTGGACTCGCGATCCGCGTAGCCACATAGACCGCGTGACCATAAAGGCGCACGCTAACACGGAGCTCTCGCGACTCGCGCATAGGCCGGGACCCGCGTGAGGTATTCTCGAATCATAGGTCACGGACCGCTGAGTCTACCCGCGTGGAGGCGACAACCTCGGGATGATGTCACGGTGAGTGGTATAATACCAACATAACGGTGATAGTTAAACAACTTAAGCGCAATCGAGGAAAACCCCTTTACACAAACATCACAAGATAATAACACGTAGCTTCCTAGCATGTTTACTTATCAAATCAACAAGAAAGTATTACAAGGCTATCACAAACCAACACAATCAAGTTATTCACACGAGTACTTTCTACTATATGATTTACAAGATCGGGGTTTTATCCCCAAAGTACTTCATACATTAACTCTTTAAGAGATCTGTTCTTTCACGAATAGTCACACAATACTCGTAGTATGTAAAAATAGAGTGACTATCTTTTGAAGTAAACCAAAACACTTCTCTTTGTAAAATCGAGTATGACATTATTTTCCAAGCGTTGAGTTTGCCTAATTTCAAATGTTGGGTTTCTCATTTTTGAAAGGTTTGTAGTTCATAGTTTTAATCCTTTAAAACAATTTGAGAAACATATACCTTATGTGTGAGTAGTTTATTCTTGTTCATAACAAGCTTATTTAGCGACCGTGATCTAGGAAGCGTAATATCATTTTGTCTCATCTTGGCTTACATGCGGATGGAAGCCTACTGGTTATTAATAATTCTTTATTAGTTAATGTTATACCCGTAGTTCGAGGTATGTATGCGAGGGCGTGCGTGCGAGAATCTGTGAAAGATTGGAAAGGAAGAAAGAAGCGATTTTCCACGGAAAAGTTTCGGTTTTGTGAAGGAAAAAGGTTCGTTAATGGGAATGGATTCCCAGTTTGGTATTCGGACTTCTGGAATATTAGAGAATTATGGAATTTTATTTTGGAAATGGTCACGTGGGGCCCACGGGAGAAATTCTGGTTTTGTGGGCCAGCTTTGTTTTGAGATTTTGGCCATTGTGGATATTTTGGAAGATGTTTTATTTTGGGCCAATAGGAGGGTGACACGTGTCACCCCGCCTTGGTGGCTTAGTAGAATGGCATTTGTGCACAACACTTTGGTTAAGTCGTTTTTAAAAGCGTTTTCATAACTTGCGAAGGAAAATTCCGGCTATGTCTTTTCTTATTTTTGCGGATTTTTAGAGGCGGAACATTTTGGACCAACGAGAGGCGGCACGGCACCCTCTCATTGGTGGCAAGGTGGGCGGCGTGGGACGAATTGGGGAGGTCAGTGGTAGATATTTTGGTAGATATTTGTGAGGGTTTTAAGGAGTAGGGACTAGGGGCACTTGGGCATATCTTGGCCTACACAGCATGTAACACTTGGCTCAATCTTGGCCATTGGTTGGCCTTGGCTTGTCTATAAATACCCTCTCCCTTTGATGCATTCTTCTTCCTTTCCTACATGTTTCTCAGTGTTAAATCTTCTCCCTCCCCGTAGTGTTGAGTTCGGCCAGGAGGCCTCCTCTCTAGAGGCCTTGGCGAGGTACACCCTCCTAGTAGTGTGGCCGTGGGTACCCACTGTGAGTTGCTTTAGTATAATACCCCTTTGTGGTGTAGAAATACTCTCAAAGTATTGTTATAATGCCCAAATTACCTTAGCTATACCTTGTAGTATTCTAAGGTTATACCTATCTGGCAGGAAATACTATTATACTTCCGTCAATACAAACCGAAACCACTAGGAAAATCTCCATAGTCAGTTGGAGTATTGTGTAGAAGTTGGTTAGAACTTCTAAGGGTGGTTTAGATGGGTTGGGCGCTCGGAGTTGGAGCTAAGCGATTGCGCAGGATCGACTTTATACTTGGATAATTATGGGCTTATCGAGGTAAATATCTTGTCCTCTATTGTAATTGGAAATTACATGTTGTTAGAATATATAGTTAAAGTATACTATATATAGAATCAGCGTGGTTAGTTGGCAATGTCTTTTGACTTAAGCTGAAGAAGCAAATGTATTCTGATGAGCTTGTGTAGTAATCTTGTGGAGTAGAATTGTACGTTCGGGTTAGATGTATAACCCCACTGGTTGGCTTGGTAGCCGGCCAGTTAGAGGAGGAGATTTCTGTTTGTTGCGGGAGAGTCTTTGCCAATTTTACGTAGAATGTTCTACGATAAGATCTTAATGTTAATAAGCGCCTTGTGGCCTTATAGGTTGAAGTACTACGTGTGGCGCGTTCTACTTGGCTTTAGGAGTAGCGGCGGTTGGGAGTACTTGGAGCGTTTTGCTATTAGTCGATACTCGTCGCGGTATGTGAACCTCTTCCTATCTCTTCTAGCATGATATGTGTGAACTATGTAGTGCGGTGAGCGTCGTGTACTAAATGTATTTGATTGGTGTAAAACATAAAGTGTTATAACGGCTTTATGGGAAGTTGGTTATAACGGCTTTATGTTGGTAAGAAAATACACGTGGTTTTAAAAGGTAATCGATTTGAACTATAAGCGGCTTGTTATGTGTTAATAAAGAACTTGAAGTATTTCAAAAGAGTTTTGAATCATTTTGAGAGAAGAAGTAATACTTGATTTGTTTTGAAAACTTAAGAGTTATACTAGCTTTATGGAAAGTTAGGTATAACGTATTAAGAATGTTTCTTGATTTTGGAAATCAGAATGTGTATCGACAAACCAACTGCGGCGTTAATAAAGGAAATGTTTTGTGATTAAGTATTATTAAAACCGGTAGAAACTTCCATCTGCATAGAAGCTAAGATGAGACAAAATGATATTTCCTAGACCATAATTCTTTGTAATAAGATCGTTATAAACAAGAATAAACTACTCACGTATATGACATATGTTACTCAATTGTTCTAAAAGGAATCAAGTGATTAAGTTTGGGAACTATGAAACCATTTGAAAATGAGAAGCTTGAGTAATTGAAACTAGGCAACTGGAACTTAGGAAAGAATGTTGTTACTTGATTTTGAAAAGGAAGGTGGGTTGGTCATTCTAATACTACTGTATCGGGTGACTTTTATAAAAGTAATGGATCTCTTTTAAAAGAACTTAACGTATGTAGTACTTTGGGGTTAAAAGCAGGACTTTGGCATAAAATGAAAGTACTTTGAGTTGTGTGCAACTTGTATGCTTGTTGTTGTGAAACTTGCCTATGCTTGTTGTTGTGAAACTTGCCTATGCTTGTTGTTGTGAAACTTGCCTATGCTTGTGATGATAGCCTTTATTATACAAGCGTTGTGTTTTATGTTACCGTCTCTCGATAGAGAATTCGGTTGGTAGTTGAGAACTTACTTGGGCGTCTTGCGGTGTGGAGAAATTCCGCAGATGCGTTCGCATTGATAGTATTATTGTTGTTAATCGCTTTGGACATCTCGACACGATGCGTGGCGCGGGTATGCTTCCATTTTGGTTAAGGTCTTGTGGTTAATCGCTTTGGATATACCGACACGATCGTAGCGCGGGTATGTTTCCATTTTGATTATCGCGCCTTGTGATTTCCTTTTGGACATCGACACGATCGTGGCGCGCGGGTATCGTCCATTTGGAATCTGTCTATTGTTTCCCTTTGGACATCACGACACGATCGTAGCGCCGCGGGTATCGTCCATTTGGAATCTTGTCCTATTGTTTCCCTTTGGACATACCGACACGATCGTAGCGCTGCGGGTATCGTCCATTTGGAAAGTTGTCTTATTGTTTCCCTTTGGACATCTTGACCGCGATGCGTAGCGCGCGGGTATGCTTCCATTTGGATTCTTTGTCTTGTTGTTATCATATCATCATTGCCGTGATGAGGAAGGTATTCCACGGGCATGATTGATGTTGTGGCGTGAGACCCGTTGTTATATTTGAGTGATGACTTGAGGCGTGAGTCCACGACTTGACATGGCTTATTATTGTGAAGCGTAGTTTGGTTATCATACATGTCTCTGCTTTATAGACTATTATGATTTCATTTCTGATATTTTTAGTTTCACATACTCGGTACTGTTATCGACCTCCTTGAAGCTGCGTTCATGCGAGTAAAGGTACACGATCATTGATCCTCGCTCTTAGGAGTCACGATTCGGCGTGTGGAAAGCTCCGTTTCTCCGAGGCTTATCGATGGTATAGTCCCCTGTTGTTGTAGGTGTTTACATTCGAAGTATGGCGGGCCACCGTCCCGCCATTGTTGTCGTATCATTTCTTAAGTGTCAGTAGTCTTTGTTGTGGGTAGGGTTTGTAAAAGGATTAAAAGCTGCTCATGTTGGAAAAAGTTGTTATTTATATATATCGAAAGCGAAGTTTTCTCAGTTATTGTTTCATATTTCATAATATGTCTTGTATTGTTTTATGTTCGCTGATTACTCGATGTTGTATCACTAGGGTGCGGGGTAAGGCACGATCCACGGGCCGGAATCGGTCGTGACAAAAGTGGTATCGAGCGATTAATCCTCGGAAAGTGTCTGACCGTATCGATGAGTCTTGATTATCGGTGTGTTGTGCACCACGCCAATAATCAGGAGGCTATAGGATATTTAGGATTGGTTTCTATTCTTCTCACTCTGAGGTCGTGCCTTAGAGTGTGTTTTAAGTTGGACCCTCTAAACGTATTTCTTTCCACTACCGTTATGCCTCGCGTGGCAACCCGCCCAGAGGCAAGCGGCCGAGGAGGCTGCGAGTAGAATCTGAGAGGGTTGCGAGGCACAGCCCAATCATTACCTAGGTAGTGCTTCATTCGGGATTTCTGCGACGTTACTAGCCCCGGTGAGTTTAGCACGGCGACGGCGATTCCTGCTGCGGCCATGATATTTGAACTTTCGTTCCACGGCCGAAAGAGAATTTAGATTGCAAAGCGACCACTGTTACTAGCCATGGGTTTGGCTACCCGAGATTATACCGATGTACCACGAGTCTTGATGACTACCTAAGAAAGGGGTGTGCAAGAGAAATTATTCAGTTGTGCTTGAGCATGGCCTGTGTACGGGCTTATGCGCAGTGGCCGAAAGCGTAGAGATCGACAGGTTAACGAGGGCGAGAAGAGGGCGGGCGGCAAGCGTCCTTGGTAACTTTCAAGGTGAGTATACCTTAAGTGCTATGTTACGATAGCGATGTGTTAGTTGTGATTAGAAATCATGGTGGGTTAACCGAGTAAGATTTTGGAGGATAGAAAGTGTGAGCATTAGAGCTTTATACGCACAGACCAGAGAGGTAAGGACATCTCGGGTAGAGTCGTATGTTTATGTTTGACCCTTATAGGAGTGCTTAGTGCACGTGAGCTGTGTTTGGGATAGGTCCCTAAGTAGTGTGAAATGAAGAGGTAGTTGAGCTAAGAAGACCGCTAGGTTTTCGTAACGTGATTAGTGAGATTGTTCCGATCGGGAGCTAGTATTGTGCGGCGTTAGGGTCGGGTTGAGGCCACGTTGCGGGTCAACCGCGGCATGTATGGCGGTGGGAATGCAGTTGTGGTGGTCCCGCTTGTGGTAGGGTCACGAGGGTGCTAGGCCCAAGTTTAGTTAACCAACGTCTGAGTTCGTGGATGCGTTCGACCGGTGGTGGGCGATGGGGCAGCCCATCGTGTTCTTGATCGGGACCGTTCACTTGGCGATGTTGATTTATCGAAGGTTGTAAGGCTGCGCAGGGTGCCTACCTTCACCTTATGACGATGGAGCCAGTTCGGCTGTTTTGTTTCGGAAGTTTTACCAAGCATGTGTTAAGAACTCGGGTAAGTCTCGAATCGCGTCGCCCGCCGGGCGGTCGTGGATTTGAGGTAGTTGTGAGGATTGTTGTCTCTGTGGAGGAGCGTTTGAGCTACCATTTCGATGTTCGGATGTCGCCTTATGAAGCCTTGCGGGCGGAAGTGTAAGTTGCGTCGATTGGTTCGATGTTGGCGTGGTTCGGATAGTTGGTTGATCTTGTTCCAACAGATGTGGATAGTGAAGCTTGTCTAGAAGAAGTTCGCGGCTCGGAGGAATCGTCACGGATAATCGGCGACGCCAGAGTTGAGTTGTGGTCGGTCTTCTTGAAAGTACCACCGGACAGTGTGTGAGTTTTGAAACAAGGAACTTAGCCCGAGTTACTTTGGGCCTTTGTGAGTTCATGTGAAGAATAGGCCAGTTGCCTATATGTTAGCATTTGCCGTCCGACTTAGGAGGAAGGGCGTCCGGTCTTCGTATTGTTATGTTCGGAAAGTATCGAAGATCCATCCGAATGTTCGATTAATGATGACCACGTTAGAGATAGTAACCGAGTTTTGGATACTAAAGCGATGATCGTAAATATGGTAAGAATTAGTGTCTGACGGCGAACGGTGATCGCGTGCGGCCGGTACCATTTGTTGGGTCGTTGGAGCAAGGCTCGCGACAAAGTGACAAAAGTAGTATTATTTGTGGTGATGTTAGAGGTGTTTCCTCGTGGACTTGGATGTAGGTATTTTGCGTGGGTATTTCGTGGCGGTGTGGCGGGATTGTTTCGTAAGTATAGTAGTGAAGACTATCTTGGCGTTCGTTTGAGACTTAGAAGGAACATTCGGGACGAATGTTTCTAAGGAAGAATGTTATACCCGTAGTTCGTGGTATGTATGCGAGGGCGTGCGTGCGAGAATCTGACGTAAAGATTGGAAAGGAAGAAAGAAGCGATTTTCCACGGAAAAGTTTCGGTTTTGTGAAGGAAAAAGGTTAGTTAATGGGAATTGGATTCCCAGTTTGGTATTCGGACTTCTGGAATATTAGAGAATTATGGAATTTTATTTTGGAAATGGTCACGTGGGGCCACGGGAGAAATTCTGACGGTTTTGTGGGGCCCACTTTGTTTTGAGATTTTGGCCATTGTGGATATTTTGGAAGATGTTTTATTTTGGGCGATAGGAGGGTGACACGTGTCACCCGCTCGTGGCTTAGGCCGAATGGCATTTGTGCACAACACCTGTTAGAGTCGTTTTCGACGAAGCGTTTTCATAACTTGCGAAGGAAAATTCGGCTATGTCTTTTCTTATTTTTGCGGATTTTTCCGAGAGACGGAACAATTAGGACCAACGAGAGGGCGGCACTTGGCACCCTCTCATTGGTGGGCAGGGTGTGCGGCACAAGGGACTAATTGGGGAGGTCAAGTGCTAGATATTTTGGGAGATCTTTGTGAGGGTTTTAAGGAGTAGGGACTAGGGGGCACTTGGGCATATCTTGGCCTACACTTCATGTAGCACTTGGCTCGATCTTGGCCATTGGTTGGCCTTGGCTTGTGCTATAAATACCCTCTCCCTTTGATGAATTCTTCATCCTTTCCTAAATGTTTCTAAGTGTTAAATCTTCTCCTCCTCCCTTAGTGTTGAGTTCGGCCAAGAGGCCTCCCCTCTCCTAGAGGCTTGGCCGAGGTACACCCCTCCTAGTAGTGTGGCCAGGTACCCCTGCCAAGTTGCTTTCGTATAATACCCCCCCGGTGCGGTGTAGCAATACTCTCACAGTATTGTTAGAAGGCCCCAATTACCTTAGCCGTATACCTTGTAGTATGCTAAGGTTATCCCTATACGAAAAGCCCGGAAATACTATTATACTTCCCACAATACAAAACCGAAACCCTAGGAAAATCTCCATAGTCCGTTGAGTATTGTGTAGAAGTTGGTTAGAACTTCTGGGTGGTTTAGAGCCGGGTTGAGCGCCGGAGTTGGAGCTAAACGATTGCGCAGATCGACTTTATACTTGGATAATTAGGGGCTTATCGAGGTAAATATCTTGTCCCTCTATTGTAATTGGAAATTACATGTTGTTAGAATATATAGTTAAAGTATACTATATATAGAACTGAACGTGGTTAGTTGGCAATGTCTTTTGACTTAAGCCTGAAGAATCGAATCAATCAGACATGAGACTTGTGTAGTAATCTTGTGGAGTAGAATTGTACCGTTCGGGTTAGATGTATAACCCCCTGGTTGGCTTGCAGTAGCCCCGTTAGAGAGGAGATTTACGCTGCATGTGGGAGGTCGCCGAATTTTCTCAGAATGTTCTACGATAAGATCTTAATGTTAATAAGCGCCAGTGGCCTTATAGGTTGAAGTACTACGTGTGGCGCGTTCTACTTGGCTTTAGGAGTAGCCGGTTGGGAGTACTGAGCGTTTTGCTATTAGTCGATACTGCCGCGAGGTATGTGAACCTCTTCCTATCTCTTCTAGCATGATATGTGTGAACTATGTAGTACGGTAGACGACATGTACTAAATGTATTTGATTGGTGTAAACATAAAGTGTTATAACGCTTTATGGGAAGTTGGTTATAACGGCTTTATGTTGGTAAGAAAATACATGTGGTTTTTAAAAGGTAATCGATTTGAACTATAATCGCTTGTTATGTGTTAATAAAGAACTTGAAGTATTTCAAAAGAGTTTTGAATCATTTTGAGAGAAGAAGTAATACTTGATTTGTTTTGAAAACTTAAGAGTTATACTAGCTTTATGGAAAGTTAGGTATAACGTATTAAGAATGTTTTACTGATTTTGGAAATCAGAATGTGTATCGACAAACCACTGCAGCGTTAATAAAAGGAAATGTTTTGACAGATTAAGTATTATTAAAACCGTAGAAACTTCCATCCGCATGTAAGCTAAGATGAGACAAAATGATATTTCCTAGACCATGGTCAGTAATAAGATCGTTATAAACAAGAATAAACTACTCACGTATATGACATATGTTACTCAATTGTTCTAAAAAGGAATCAAGTGATTAAGTTTGGGAACTATGAAACCATTTGAAAATGAGAAGTTTGAGTAATTGAAACTAGGCAAACCGAACTTAGGAAAGAATGTTGTTACTTGATTTTGAAAAGGAAGGTGGGTTGGTCATTCTAATACTACGTATCGGGTGACTTTTATAAAAGTAATGGATCTCTTTAAAAGAACTTAACGTATGTAGTACTTTGGGGTTAAAACCCGGACTTTGGCATAAAATGAAAGTACTTTGAGTTGTGTGCAACTTGTCTATGCTTGTTGTTGTGAAACTTGCCTATGCTTGTTGTTGTGAAACTTGCCTATGCTTGTTGTTGTGAAACTTGCCTATGCTTGTGATGATAGCCTTTATTATACAAGCGTTGTGTTTCTGTGTTACCGTCTCTCGATAGAGGTCGGTTGGTAGTTGAGAACTTACTTGACGCGTCAGCGATGTGGAGAAATTCCACGCACGTTCGCTGATAGTATTATTGTTGTTAATCGCTTTGGACATACCGACACGCGATAGCGCACGGGTATGCTTCCATTTTGGTTAAGGTCTTGTGGTTAATCGCTTTGGATATATCGACACGATGCGTAGCGCACGTATGTTTCCATTTTGATTATCGCCTTGTGATTTCCTTTGACATATCGACACGACGCGTAGCGCACGGGTATGCGTCCATTTGGAATGCCGTCCTATTGTTTCCTTTGACATACCGACACGATGCGTAGCGCACGCATGCGCCCATTTGGAATGCTGTCCTATTGTTTCCTTTGGACATACCGACACGATGCGTAGCGCACGTATCGTCCATTTGGAAAGTTGTCTTATTGTTTCCTTGGACATACCGACACGATCGTAGCGCGCGGGTATGCTTCCATTTGGATTGCTGCTTGTTGTTATCATATCATCGATCGCGGCAGTGAGGAAGGTATTCCACGCATGATTGATGTTGTGGCGTGAGACCCATTGTTATATTTGAGTGATGACTTGAGGCGTGAGTCCCCGACTTGACATGATCGCTTATTATTGTGAATCGTAGTTTGGTTATCATACATGTCTCCCGCTTTATAGACTATTATGATTTCATTTACGATTTTTAGTTTCACATACTGCACTGTTGCATCGACCTCCTTCGGGGCCGCTCATGCCGCAGTAAAGGTACACCGCCATTGATCCTCGCCTTAGGGTCACATTCACGTGGGAAAGCTCCGCTTCTCCGAGGCTTATCATGTATAGTCCCCTGTTGTAGGTGTTTACATTCAGGTATGGCGGGCCCCGTCCCGCCATTGTTGTCGTATCATTTCTTAGAGGTCTCAGAGGCCATGTGGGTAGGGTTTGTAAAAGGATTAAAACTGCTCATGTTGGAAAAAGTTGTTATTTATATATATGCCAAAGGCAAGTTTTTCTCAGTTATTGTTTCATATTTCATAATATGTCTTGTATTGTTTTATGTTCCATTGACACTGGATGTTGTATCACTAGGGTGCCCGGTAGGCACTACCACGCCCTAATCGGGTCGTGATGCTTAATACATTTCCTTTATTAGCGCCACTGTGGTTTGTTCGACATTCATTCTCGATTCAAATCAAGAAACATCATTCCTTTTGAAAACCAAAATACTCATTACTCACGAACGAGGTTTCACACGCTTTAACAAAATTCACATTAATAAAATTAAGTCAAGTCTCTTAACTTCTTAAATCAATAAATCATTCTTTTTATCTCTCTTGTCGCTATACCTAACTTCCCATAAAGCTAGTGTAACTCTTAAGCTAAAAAGGTTTCTTAATATCACACATCCAATGGCTTATAAATCAAATCGCTTATCTTTTAAAACCACAAAGCATTTCTTACTTACATAAAGTCATATAACTAACTTCCCATAAAGCCGTTATAACACTTTATGTTTTAAACCAATCAAATACTTTTAACACACGACGCCTACCGTACTACATAGTTATACACATATCATGCTAGAAAAGATAGGAAGAGGTTCACATACCTCGCGACGATTATCGACTAATAGCAAAACGCCCAAGTACCTCAAACCGCTGGCCACACCTTAAGCCAAGCAGCTCACGCCACACGTAGTACTTCAACCTATAGAGGCCACAAGGCGCCTGTTAACATCTCGATCTCAACGTAGAATATTCTACGTAAAATTCGCAAAGACTCTCCCCGCAAATCACAGAAATCTCCTCTCTATCGAGGCTGCTAACAGTGCCAACAACTCCTAGAGGGGGTTGTACGCCTAATCCGAACGTGTACAATTCTACTTCACAAGAATGCTACACAAGTCTCATCAGAATACACCCTATGTAATTACAGTTCAGTTCTCTTCTTTAAATTCAGGCTTAAGTCAACAGACATTGCCGAAAAACTATGTTCAATTCTATATATAGTATACTTCAACTATATATTCCTACAACATGTAATTTCCAATTACAAAAGAAAGACAGTAGTATTTACCTCGATAAGCCCAAAATTATCCAAGTTTAAATGTCGATCCTGAGCAAGGTTTAGCTCCTACTCCGTGCGCTCCAACCCGCTCTAAACAACCCTTAGAAGTTTTACGCAACTTCTTCTTAATACTCCAACTAACTATGGAGATTTTCCTTAGGGTTTTGTTTTGTGACTGAAGGAAAGTATAATAGTATTTCTGGGCTTTTAGTATAAGTGTAACCTTGGAATACTACAAGGTATTTGGGCCACGGTATTTCGGAATACGAACAATACTCGGAGAGTATTTCTACCACGAGGGGGGTGTATTTCATGAAAACAACACAAGGTAGGGGGGGGTACCCCTCGGCTAGCACCACTAGGAGGGGGTGGGGCACCTCTCGGCCAAAAGGCCTTCTCAGGGGAGGAGTGTTGGGCGAAACACTACAAGAGAGGGGAGGGATTTTCAAGACTTAGAGATTTTTAGGATGAAGAAGTCTTCAAAGGAGAGGGTATTTATAGGTCAAGCCATGGCCAACCAATGGCCAAGATCATGCCAAGTGCAAGGCAAGTGTAGGTCAAGATTCACCCAAGTACACCTTATCCATCTACCACACAAATATCACAAAATATCCTACCTACTCCCACTCACCATTTCGTCCAAATGCGCCCATAGTCCACCATTAGAGGGTGCCAAGTGTCGCCTCTTGTTGGTCCAAAATATTTCGCCTCGGAAAAATCCGCAAAAATACTAAATGACATAGCCGGAATTTTCCTTCGCCAGTCAGGTAAAGCGTTTAAAAAAACGACTCTAACCGTGTTGTGCACAAAAATCGAACCTATGCCTAACTTTAAAGCCCAAACTTTTCTACGTCGTCCTTTCGCATACATACTGGAAATACTGTATAACACTCCCACTTTCATGTCCCTAAACTTACCCTTCTACAAGCCGGGCTCCAAGTCACAATTTACATAAAATTACCGCACATAACACTTAACATGTAACCATCTTATCACACCTACTAATCTTTAGAGAGTTAAGGATATACCGCAACTATTGCTTCACTTCTCCTCGCTTCTAATCATGATCCCGCCTGCCGCGATAGCAAAAGAAGGCGATGAACTACCATCGATCCGAAAGGCTGAATCTCTTCATCCGTGTTATCTCTGGTCGGACAATTCCTCGCAAAATGGCCCTGCTTCCCGCATGTAAAACAAACTCCCAACCCAGCACGACACTCTCCACCATGGAGCCTACCACAACGGCCGCAACGAGGTAGGGGTGGCCCCATCCGGCTAGCACCCCCACTTCCCCGAGAACCGGAAACCTTGGAGCCCTGACCTGCCCCTGAATATCCCGAACGTCCTGAAGACTGTGGAGAACCACTCAGAACTGGCGGAGGGGCATAACTAGCCTGCTGCGGCTGTCCGCCTCGAAAGTTACCAAAGGACCCTGCTGTCTTGGCCCTCTTCTGCTGATCTTGGTTATTCCGTCGACCTCTACGCTCCTCACACCCGAGTGCATAAGCCTGCATACGGGCAATGTCCATGCCCGGCTGAAGAGCTACTCCCGTGCAACTCTCGGCCAAGTAATCGTCCAGTCCTGTGACATAGCGGTGTACCCTATCCTCCATGTCTGCCACTAAGGCGGGTACATATCGGGCCAACGAATCAAACTCTACATTGTAATCCCGAACCGCCCGCCTGCTCGCCTCAACATCAAAAATATATCCGCGCCCTCCTCATCTGCGAAGGCAAGAAGTGTGCAAGAAAGGCCTCTGAGAACTCGTCCCAAACAGCTGGAAGCGCATGCTCCCCCCGGGACAGTTCCCATGAATCATACCAGTCAACTGCAGTGTCCCGCAGCCGATGCGAACCTAGTACCACCGACTCGGTCTCCGAAGCCCCGATCACCCTACGATCTGAATCGCTTCGGATAAACTCCGAGGATCATCCTCGTGCCTCGACCCATAAAACTCGGTGGGTGCAACTCAAAAGTCCATCGGCCTCAAGCTAGCTCTGTCTTTGAACTACGGTACAAACGAATCGCTGTCTCACTTATCCTCGTTCGCCACAATCTCGCTAGTAATCGAGCCATCTCTCAGTAGCCCATATCCTCGCCCCGGGCTGGATCGAGGCTCGTACCGCGGTCTCGATGGCCGCTGCTGCCGTGACTCTTTGGGGTTGGCGACGTGGTAGAACTTCGCCGTCCAAACACCTCATCCGTAAGGATGGGCACGTGCCTGGTAACACTCGGTGCCCTACTATTAGTTCCCTCTACTGCCTTGCCGTTCTGGGCAGCGGTTGCCTTGCGTGGAGGCATAACTGATAAAGGAATAATACGTCAGAGGAAATTCAACCGATAACATGGCTATTGCACGATCTTAGAGTGAAAGATGGAAACTAATCTAAATATCCTGCGGCCTCTTGATTATAGATGTGGTGCACAACACACCGATAATCAAGACTTACTAGATACGGCATGTAGACCGCTTTCCGAGGATTAATCGCTCTGATACCACTTTTGTCACGACCGACCTCGGATCCGTGGTCGTGCCTTAGCCCGCACCTTGTGATACAACATCGAGAAAACCAATGAAATAAACTCACAAACAAGAACCATATAAGATAAA
The DNA here is from genome assembly GCA_029844215.1 of Przewalskia tangutica. Lineage (NCBI taxonomy): Eukaryota > Viridiplantae > Streptophyta > Magnoliopsida > Solanales > Solanaceae > Przewalskia > Przewalskia tangutica. Next base: position 3,017,959 of record JAQGDG010000033.1, read on the forward strand.
ATAGGCTAACCCAAAATGGCTACCTTCCGTAACATAAATAAAACAGAATCAACGATTTACATCCTTAATAACCCCATTTATAACCGGACTACGTGCCTCTAAGAGTTTGTAACAACCATGACGGACGGGGCCGTCATACCCTGAATGTACACAACTCGCCGTGTCGGGAGAACCGCAAAAATCAAGTCAAGCCTCCGAGTAATGGAGCTTCGACACTGAGCAAAGATCCTACGAACGAGGATCCACCACTGTTACCCTTACTGCGGCATGACGCAGGCCCAGGAAGGGTCGACACAACGTACCAAATATGTAAAACTGGAAAATACTTTAATAATATCATAAGTCCAAAATACACTGACGATATAGATAAAAATCAAATTATGTTGCATTGTGCCTTACTAACAATGGGAGTAACAAGTATAAGTATAATACTGCATGAAAATAGGAGGCTCATGATCAAGACAGATCTCGCGTAGTATCATTAAGCAATCCTACTCGCATCGTTTCACCCGCGTGGATCCTGTGGATCCGCATAAGGCCATCCGCCTCGCGTGGGATCGTTCACCCGCGTGGGACTATTTCACCGCATGGATCCCGTGGACCCGCATGAGTACCATCGCCTCACTCTCATGGGACTATTTCACCCGCATGGATCCTGGGGACCGGATCCGCATGAGTACAAGAGCCGCACTCGCATCATGGGTAGCAAATCCATGGTATAAATAGTAAACCATCCTAATGGACTCATACCCGTGGACCATCCATCGTGTCGAGATGTCAAAGGAAATAACAAGAATCCGCATACCCGTGGGCCACCCAACGTGTCAGTATGCCAACAGGAATTAACAAGAATAACCCGGGGTCTACCCCGTAAGAACATATCACCTAGCACAACCGGCTATCATACATAACATAAGCGCTACCGGCCTATCATAACATAAGCAAGTTAAGAAATCCCCTAACTTCTTATTAACATTATTAACATATCCTCTCATTTTAGTATACCTAAGGCACCAACATGTCTTTTAATAGAAAAATCCGGGAATTCAACCCAAGTACCATGCACTTCTAACTTTTTAAGAAAAACTCTTTTTATACAAAGATTCCAAGATACTAATCACCATAGTATCAAGTTACAATTTCTTTTCAAAACAAGTCACATTTCCTTTTAGAAATATAATAGGCTTCTAAATCAAGTGACTTCATTTCCTTTAAAACCTTAGGCAACCAATGCCTAAAAATCAATCCACCTTCCATAGTTTCAAATCCTTTACCCGTACTTGTTTTAGTTAGAGTAAACCATTCTTTGTGAACCTTTCCAAAAACTAATATAACCAACTTCCCATAAAGTCATTATATTAGCGTTATACCTTTGTCAAATACATTTTCCTTAAATCAAAGGACTTATACTTTTGAAATGAAACAAGCGTCATATACTTTAAAACAAGTGTAGATTATCAAATCTTGTGCATTATACCGTACTACATAGATACAACTATTCATGCTCAAGAGATAGGAAAGCTCTACATACCTCCTTGGTCAATCCACTTGCTAAGTCCAACTACCGCAAGTAATATGTCAACCTATAATAACCATAGTGTTTATTAACCTCTAATTTCAATGTAGAAATTCCAAATTCAAGTTATCACTTCCTAAGGAAAATTGGGCAGCATTTCCTTTGTTTCTACTCACTTTGCCACCTTTTCAAAGGCCGATTTTTCAACATTCAAACGCCTTATTAAGGCCCAACAACCAAACCAACACAAAGGGGATTACACACCTAATCTTGGGTGTGTAAAAATTCTGCCCCATAAGTTAAAATAGTACACTTAACAATTCTAAGGTGGTTTTTAGGCTACAACATGCTCATAATAATTCTTTAGCCAAATCCTTCATATTCAACCCACATTTCTAGCATGCAATGACTCTAAGAGCATTATTTACTACCATAAGTATCTTCTTCTTAACATGCAACTCTATAAACTAATAATAGAGGAAGAATCATTACCTTAGAGCTTTAGCCAAATTTTTATCCAACAATTTGCTAGCCTTTCTACCAAGAATACCACCACCACCACCTTCACAAGCTAGCCACAAGCTTCCTTCTTGTCTTTTAATTTTTCAGATTTTTCTTAAGGCTAGAATCCTCTTGGATTTTTAGAGAGAAGGAGGAGCTTGAAATATTTAGAGAGAAGGAAGAGGTTTTTCAAAGAGAGAGATGACAAATGACCAAGTCTTTAAGACTTGGTCAATATATTGCATGTAAAAATCAGATGGGGGGGACACTTGTCCCCCACTCAGGCCCTTTTAAAAGAAAAGATCAGATTTTCCTAAGTTTTTCCGCCAGATTTCCCGCCTCGGCGCCGCGGCCCTGCAGTCGGCGCCGCGGCGCCGCAACTCCTGCGGACTCTCGGAACTTTAGGCGCCGCGGCCATGAATTCCCCGCCTTGGCGCCGCGGCCCTGCCTCCGGCGCCGCGGCGCTGAGGCCCCTGACCGAAGTTTTCTGATTTCGAGTCCGTCTGCGCACTGAACTTGTAACTCCCGTAACTTCCTACTCTGATGTCCTATCGATGAACGGTTGGTTGCGTTGGAAACTAGACTCAACGAACTACGCCCTAGGCCTTTGAAACACTTAGGAACTCTCAATGTACCGGGTCATAACCCGCCTCAAAGTTGACTAAAACCCGTCCGGAACAATCCGTCAACCTATCCTTTGGAAATTTTAAGTCTTACATGCTTTCGTACACTCTCATACGTAGGGTCAGAACTACGGGGTATAACATGATTTGTACATGTGGTTACAGGCACACTTTAGATACTTGTCCTGGTCATTTCTCGTGTATCGGCAGGCTCTGGTAGATAGCTTAAGATACTTGCCACGGTCATATCTCGTGAGACGGTAGGCTCTGGTACGTTAGCTTAAGATACTTTCCTCGGCCAGTTGCGTGGCTGGTTTGGATCTGGTAGTTGGATTCCGTACTTGGCCCGTGAAGTTTTATGACTAGCCTTCGGACTGGTAGTTGGCTATTCTACTTGGCTTTGACGGTTTGATACGCAGCGAGATCTAGTGTTCAGGTTCACATATGGGTGTTGTTTTACATCATGTACTGCCGGCAGTGAGGAAGGAGTTCCACGGGCATGATTGATATTGTTGGCGTGAGACCCATAGTTATGTGTGAGTGATGATGTCACGACCCGATCTCGGGCCTGCGACTGGTGCCTTACCCCGGGCACCCTAGTGATACAACATCAGAGAAAATCAGCGGAAATAAAAACTTAAACATGAAACAAGACATAAAGTAAGAAACAGGCTAACCAAAACCGGTCACCTTCCCGTATATATATATATATAAAACCGAACAGTTAAAATCCTTTACAAACTCTGCCCACAACAGTACTACAGACCTCTAAGGATGTAACAACAACTATGACGGGACAGGGCCCCGCCATACCCCAGAATGTACAAGTACCTACCATGACAGGGGACTATACCAAAAGATAAGCCTCCGAGAAACGGAGCTTCCCAACGCTGAATGCGATCCTATGAGCGAGGATCAACAATCGGTGTACCTACTGCGGCATGAACGCAGCCTCGAAGGAGGTCATTACAACAGTACAGTATGTGGCCTGAAAATCAGTAATGAAATCACATTTCATCATTTTATAAAACCATTTCGCAATAAGTAAATATGTCAAGTAAGGGACGATGTCCTCAAAATCATCACTCACATAACTATGGGTCTCACGCCACAATATCAATCATGCGTGGAACTCCTTCCCGCCATGCCGTGATGCATGATGTAAAACAACACCCGTATGTGAACTCAACACTAGATCTGCTGCGTCGTCAAAGCGATCGGGCGAGTAGAATAGCCAACTACGGTCAAGGCTAGTCATAAAACTTCACGGGCCAAGTACGGGCCAACTACGGATCCAAACCAGCCACGCCGAGGCAAGTATCTTAAGCTAACGTGCGAGCCTACCGTCTCACGAGATATGGCCGTGGCAAGTATCTTAAGCTATCTACGAGCCCGCCGATACGAGAAATGACCGGGACAAGTATCTAAAGTGTTCCTGTAACCACGTGTACAAATCAAGCTCGTGATCGCTCAAATCGCGCGCAAGCTTCATGGATTAGCGGTCCATGGACTAATAACATAATCGTGACGCCCGAACTCGGGCACATCGGGTGCCTTACCCCGCACCCTAGTGATACAACATCGAGAAAACCATGGAAATAAAAACTTTACACATGAAATAAGAGATATAATAAATAAGCAGCCAACCAAAATAGCTTGCCTTCAAGATATACATAAAAATCGAGCGATTTAATCCTTTTACAACCTCGCCACAACAAGATTACTGCACTCTAAGATTTATACAACAACTATGACGGGGCGGGGCCGCCATACCCTGAACGCATAAGAACTTACGGACTCGTGGTAACGTATCAAAGATAAGCCTCCGACGAACGGAGCTTCCCAAAACGCTGAAATGAGATCCTAAACGCGGGATCGACTAGATGTACCTCTACTGCGCATGAACGCAGCCCGAGGAGGTCGACAACAGTACTGGTATGTGAAATCAGTAAATATCAGTAAATGAAATCATAATAGTCTATATAAAGCGGGAGACATGTATGATGACCAAACTACAGATATAACATATAACCGATATCAAGACAGTGGACTCACGCCCAAATTATCACTGTGCGTGGAATTTCTTCCTCATCGCTGCAGCTTTATGATATAACCATACCAAGGATTATACATGAACACCATGTCCCACCTGTGTTATAAAACCGCACAGATAAGTATAACTACCGATCCGACCGTACTCAATAATACAATGCAACCAAAACACGGCCGATACGGCAAGTGCGAGAGCCGACCACCGGATACCAAGGCCGGTCACGCACCGACCGGGCAAGTAGGGTGACCACCGGGACCAAGGTCAGATTACGAAACTTCGTCACTATAATCGAACGGGCAAGTGCGAGGGTGACTACCGATACCAAGGTCGAATCACCACGCAGACGGCAAGACGCAGAGCCGACCACCGATACCCAGCCGAACAAGAAGAAACCTCATGGAGAGCTAGTCCATGGAATAACACTATCAGCGCGAGCATACCCGTGGAATTCTCCATCACCGCCAAAGATGTCCAAGTAAGTTCTCAACAAGTCGACCGCCTCTATCGAGACGCCAGAATACGTAAATACCACACTTGCACAACAAAGGCTATCATCACAAAGCATAGGCAAGTTTCACGACAACAAGCATAGGCAAGTTTCACACAACTCAAAGTACTTTCATTTTATGCCAAAGTCCGGGTTTTTAACTCCAAAGTACTACATACGTTAAGTTCTTTTAAAAGAGATCCATTTCTTTTATAAAAGTCACCCGATACCCGTAGTATTAGAATGACCAACCCACATTCCTTTTCAAAATCAAGTAACAACATTCTTTTCCTAAGTTCCAGTTTGCCTAGTTTCAATTACTCAAGCTTCTCATTTTCAAAAGGTTTCATAGTTCATAAACTTAATCACTTGATTCCTTTTTAGAATAATTGAGTAAATTATGTTCACGTAAGAGTAGGTTATTCTTGTTTACAACATTCTTATTACAGCAGCCATGATCTAGAAAATGTAATATCATTTTGTCTCATCTTAGTTTCTATGCGGATGGAGGTTTCTACCGGTTTTAATACAATTCATCATTATTTAATACATTTTCCTTTATTAACGCCGCAGTTAGTCCTGTCGATACACATTCTCGATTTCCAAATCAAGAAACATTATCCCTTTAAATAAAATCAAGTACTCATTACTCACGAATGAGGTTTCACACAAACATTCACATTAAAACAAATAAGTTAAGTCTCTTATCTTATAAGATCAAGTCTCTTAACTTCTAACATTAGTAAACCATTTTCTTTACCTCTCTTAAGACATTATACCTAACTCCCCATAAAGCTAGTATAACTCTTTTTAAAACATTTTAAAACAAAGTGTTACTCTCCCTTCCAAAACGATTTATAAATCTTTTGAAATACATCAAGTTCTTTATTATAACAAGCCAGTTATAATTCACATCAGTTACCTTTTAAAACCACAAAGTATTTTCTTATCTACATAAAGCTGTTATAACCAACTTCCCATAAAGCCGTTATAACACTTTATGTTTTAAGAACAATCAAACACAGTTAACACATGTATGCTCACCGCACCACATAGTTTACATATCATGCTAGAAGAGATAGGAAGAGGTTCACATACCTCGCGACGAGTATCGACTAATAGCAAACGCTCCAAACAATGGCTACTCCTTAAGCCAAGTAAATCGCGCCACACGTAGGTACTTCAACCTATAAGGCCACAAGGCGCTTATTATCATCTAGACCACAACGTAGAATATTCTACAGAAAATTCGGCAGCATCTCCCCCCCCCGCCACAGCGTAAATCTCCTTCTCTATCGAGGCCGGCTACCAAGCCAACCAGAGGGGGGGGTTTCACACGCCTAACCGGACGTGTACAATTCTACTACACAGTAATACTACACAAGTCTACTGTAATACAGTTCAGTTCTTACTTCTTCAGGCTTAAGTCAAAAGACATTGCCACAGTACTAAGCATAGTTCTATATATAGTATACTTCAACTATATATTCTTACAACATGTAATTTCCAATTACAATAGAAGGACAGTAGTGTTTACCTCGATAAGCCCAAAATTATCCGAGTATAATGTCGCGCCTGAGCAAGGTTTAGCTCCTACTCCGAGTGCTCCAAACCGCTCCAAACAACCCTTAGAAGTTCTATCCAACTTCTACTCCAAAACTTCAACCAACAGTGAAGGTTTCCTTAGGGTTTCGGTTTGAGACTAAAAGGACAAAAGGTAGTATTTCCGGACTCTACGTATAGAGGTAACTTTGGAATACTACAAGGTATAAGGCTAAGGTATTTTGGGCATTATAACAATACTTGGAGGAGTATTTTAATACCACAACGGGGGGGGTACCACACGAGAACAACACCCTAAGGGAGTGGGGTGTTCTCGCTTTAGGCTCACAGGGGAAGGTTTCGCCAAAAGGCCTTCACAAGGGGGAGAGGGCTCTTGGACGAGAGTCAACAAGAGGGAGGAGGGTTCTCAAGACTTAGGCAAGTGAAGAGTGGATGAAGAAGTCTTCCAAGAGAGGGGTATTTATAGCAAACCAAAGGCCAACCAATGGCCAAGATCCAACCATGTGTTAGGCAAGTGTAAGGCCAAGATCAAGCCAAGTGCACCCACAAAACACTCCACAAAACACTCCACAAAACAAGCCACAAAGCAAGGCACAAAAGAGGAGCCAATCGCCAAGGCCAAGCCTTCTCTTGTTGTCAACGAGGTGACAAGTGTCACCTCCCGTTGGTCCAAAATGTTCCGCCGCTCGGAAAAATCCGCAAAAATACTAAATGACATAGCCGGAATTTTCCCAACGTAGTCGTGGGAAACGTTTCGTCGAAAAACGACTTTTCGCACTTGTGTACAAATTTCAAACTATGCCTACTTAAGGCTCAAATTGTACACGCACGCCTCACGCATATACTGGAAAAAGCGGTATAACATTCTTCCTTAGAAACATTCGTCCGAATGTTCCTTCTAGGTCTCAAAACAAACGGCGTCGAGATAGTCTTCACCGCTATACGCATTAAAACAATCATGCCACACCGCCACAAAACACACGTTCACTTCTCCCTCTCGTAGTACTCGTCACCAACACTCGAACTCGTTCTAGTATCCGTACCACACTTTTGTCAACGATCCTGTTCCCAACCCTTGGAGTCAATACCTCCAAACTTGGTCATATCACTCACATCGCTTTCCTCTAAGGCCATTCCCGCCTTCCCGAACTGATTCTGGTCGAACACACCCACGAACTCATACGATGGTCAACTAAACTGGGCCTAGCACCCTCGTGACCCTACCACTGGCGGGACCACCTAACCGACCCCACCCCAAACCGGTTACGGTTGACCCGCAAATGGTCCTCAACCCGACCCCCAATCAAGGCCAACTCTTGTTCCCGATCCGGAACTATCTTACTATTTCACATCATGAAAGCTACCACTTCCATCTCTCACTTCCCCTTGACTTACCCTTTTCAATAACAATGTTTCTAAATCACATTTTAGCACAAAGCTATCCAAACATAACATTAAACACATCAACAACATCAATACAAACAAAACTCTGTAGGTTAAGGATATACTGAAACTAGGCGGTTCAAGGACCGCTAAAACTGAACTCCATCGCGACCTCTACCGGCCTTCCGTGTACAAACATCCTGCTGGCTACGGAAGGTGAAGAACCCGCAATCGCTTCTAGTAGTCCATGCTATCCTACCAGCAATACTCGGCCTGGACAGTCTTCTGCCGATGGCCCTGTTGGCCGCAAAATAACAATCTCCCGAGTTAGTACGACACTCTCCCATATGAAGCTTTCCACAACGGCCACACCGAGACAAAGGCAACCTCATCCGCGAGCACTCCGCTCTCCCGAAAATCAAACACAGGAGCCCCGACTGCTCACGAATATCCCGGCGTCCCGGAAGTCGGGAGGACCACTCTGTCTTGACGAGGTACATAACTAGTCTGCTGAGGCGGTCCGCCTCGAAGTCACCAGGACCTCGCTGTTTCGCCCTCTTCGCGACTTTTGTCATTCCACGATTTATCCGCCTCACATCCAAGTGTATACGCTGCACGCGGCGATGTCCATGCCCTACCAAGAGCTACACCCGAACAACTCTGCAAGGCAATCATCGAGCCTCGTAACATATCGGTGCACTCGATCCTCCATACTAGCTACTAACGCGGGACGTCACGCCAATGAGTCGAACTCACATTGTACTCCCAACCGCACGCTCGCTCAGAACACCAAAAATCACGCCCGAGCCTCCTCATCCGGGAGGCAAGAAATGTGCAAGAAAAGCCTCTGAGAACTCGTTCCATACCGGCGAAGTGCATGCTCTCCCCGACAGCTCCCAAGAATCAAACCCGATCATTGCGGTATCACGCATTGATGTGAACCTGTGGCCACCGACTCGACCTCCGATGCCTTGATCACTCGCGATCCATTGAATCGCTTGATGAACTCGCGGATCATCCTCGTGCCTCGACCCATAAAACTCGCGCCTACAACTCGGAAAATCCCAAGCCTCGAACTATCCGATCTAGGGTGAACCATCAGCATCGAACCGCCGCGCCCTATCCTCAAGTTCGCCACAACCTCGCCATTAATCGCCCACTTTGTAACTCATCTCCTCTCGCCTGCATCGGGGATCGAGGCTCAGTATCGTGGTCTCGCCACGCTTACTCGCAGATCCTCTGCTTTGCCCTTCTCGCCCGGCGGTTTTACGCGAGGCATAATCGTAAAAACGAAGTATGTCGAGGGGTCCATCTTATCACACGGCTCTAAGGCACGATCTCAGAATGAGAAGAATGGAAACCAATCCTAAATGTCCTATAGCCTCCTGATTATAGATGTGGTGCACAACACACCGATAATCAAGACTCTACTAGACACGGTCAGACACTTTCCGAGGATTAATCGCTTCGATACCACTTGTGACGCCCAACTCGCCCGCCATCGTGCCTTACCGGGCACCCTAGTGATACAACATCGAGAAAACCGGAAATAAAAACTTTACACATGAAATAAGAGATATAATAAATAAACAAAGCAACCAAAAGCTTGCCTTCAAGATATACATAAAAAGCGAACAGTTTAATCCTTTTACAACCCCGCCACAACGATTTCTGCACCTCTAAGATTTATACAACAACTATGACGGACGGGCCCCGCCATACCCCGAACGCATGAGAACTTACGGACTGTGGTAACGTGCAAAGATAAGCCTCCGACGGAACGGAGCTTCCCAAAACGCTGAAATGAGATCCTAACGCGGGATCGACGGTAGATGTACTTACTGCGGATGAACGCACTTCCGAAGGAGGTCGATAACAGTACCAAGTATGTGAAATCAGAATATCAGAAATGAAATCATAATAGTCTATATAAAGCGGGAGACATGTATGATGACCAAACTACAGATATAACATATAACCGATTACATCAAGACAGGACTCACGCCTCCAAATTATCACTCGTGCGTGGAATTTCTTCCTCATCGCTGGCGATTTATGATATAACCATACCAAGGATTATACATGAACACCATGTCCCACCGTGTTATAAAACCGTCACAGATAAGTATAACTACCAGATCCGACCGTACCACTAATACTATGCAACCAAATCACGATGCCGCTACGGGGCAAGGGCGAGAGCCGACATCGGATACCAAGGCCGGCCACGCACCGACCGGGCAAGTGCGAGGGTGACCACGAGGACCAAGGTCGTATCACGAAACCGTCACTATATCGAACGGCAAGCGCGAGTCGGTGACTACCGGATACCAAGGCCGAATCGACCACGAGGCGGCAAGCACGCAGAGCCGACCACCGATACCCAGCCGAACAAGAAGAAACCTCACGGAGAGCTAGTCCATGGAATAACACTATCAAGCGAGCATACCCGTGGAATTCTCCATCACCGCCAGACGTCCAAGTAAGTTCTCAACAAGTCGACCGCCTCATCGAGACGCCAGAATACAGAAATACCACACTTGCACAACAAAGGCTATCATCACAAGCATAGGCAAGTTTCACGACAACAAGCATAGGCAAGTTTCACACAACTCAAAGTACTTTCATTTTATGCCAAAGTCCGGGTTTTTAACTCCAAAGTACTACATACGTTAAGTTCTTTTAAAAGAGATCCATTTCTTTTATAAAAGTCACCCGATACCCGTAGTATTAGAATGACCAACCCACATTCCTTTTCAAAATCAAGTAACAACATTCTTTCCTAAGTTCCAGTTTGCCTAGTTTCAATTACTCAAGCTTCTCATTTTCAAAAGGTTTCATAGTTCATAAACTTAATCACTTGATTCCTTTTTAGAATAATTGAGTAAATTATGTTCACGTAAGAGTAGGTTATTCTTGTTTACAACATTCTTATTACAGCAGCCATGATCTAGAAAATGTAATATCATTTTGTCTCATCTTAGTTTCTATGCAGATGGAGGTTTCTACTGGTTTTAATACAATTCATCATTATTTAATACATTTTCCTTTATTAACGCTGCAGTGGTCTGTCGATACACATTCTGATTTCCGAAATCAGTAAAACATTATCCCTTTAAATAAAATCAAGTACTCATTACTCACGAATGAGGTTTCACACAAACATTCACATTAAAACAAATAAGTTAAGTCTCTTATCTTATAAGATCAAGTCTCTTAACTTCTAACATCAGTAAACCATTTTCTTTACCTCCCTTAAGACATTATACCTAACTCCCCATAAAGCTAGTATAACTCTTTTAAAACCTTTTAAAACAAAGTGTTACTCTCCTTCCAAAACGATTTATAAATCTTTGAAATACATCAAGTTCTTTATTATAACAAGCCAGTTATAATTCACATCAGTTACCTTTTAAAACCACAAAGTATTTTCTTATCTACATAAAGCTGTTATAACCAACTTCCCATAAAGCCGTTATAACACTTTATGTTTTAAGAACAATCAAACACAGTTAACACATGTACGTCTACCGTACCACATAGTTTACACATATCATGCTAGAAGAGATAGGAAGAGGTTCACATACCTCGCGACGAGTATCGACTAATAGCAAAACGCTCCAAACAGTCGGCTACTCCTAAGCCAAGTAAATCGCGCCACACGTAGTACTTCAACCTATAAGGCCACAGCGCTTATCATCATCTAGACCACAACGTAGAATATTCTACGTAAAATTCGCAAAGATCTCCCGCCACAACAGAATCTCCTTCTCTATCGAGGCCGGCTACCAAGCCAAACAGAGGGGGGGGGTTTCACACGCCTAACCGGACGTGTACAATTCTACTACACAGTAATACTACACAAGTCTCATCTGATTCGATTCTTACTTCTTCAGCTTAAGTCAAAAGACATTGCCACAAGATTAAGCATAGTTCTATATATAGTATACTTCAACTATATATTTTACAACATGTAATTTCCAATTACAATAGAAGGACGATAGTGTTTACCTCGATAAGCCCAAAATTATCCGAGTATAATGTCGCTCCTGAGCATGTTTTATCTCCTACTCCGAGTGCTCCAAACCTCTACAAACAACCCTTAGAAGTTCTTTCCAACTTCTACTCCTAAACTTCAACAAACAGTGAAGGTTTCCTTAGGGTTTCGGTTTGAGACTAAAGGACAAAAGGTAGTATTTCCTGACTCTACGATAGAGGTAACTTTGGAATACTACAAGGTATAAGGCTAAGGTATTTTGGGCATTATAACAATACTTGGAGGAGTATTTTAATACCACAAAGGGGTACCACACGAGAACAACACCCTGGGAGGGGGTGTTCTCGCTTTAGGCTCATTGGGGGGAAGGTTTCGCCAAAAGGCCTTCACAAGGGGGAGAGGGCTCTTGGACGAGTCAACAAGAGGAGGAGGGTTCTCAAGACTTAGGCAAGTGAAGAGTGGATGAAGAAGTCTTCCAAGAGAGGGGTATTTATAGCAAAACCAAAGGCCAACCAATGGCCAAGATCCAACCATGTGTTAGGCAAGTGTAAGGCCAAGATCAAGCCAAGTGCACCCACAAACACTCCACAAAACACTCCACAAAACAAGCCACAAAGCAAGGCACAAAAGAGGAGCCAATCGCCGAGGCCAAGCCTTCTTTGTTGCCCAACGAGGGTGACAAGTGTCACCCTCCCGTTGGTCCAAAAATGTTCCGTCGCTCGGAAAAATCCGCAAAAATACTAAATGACATAGCGGAATTTTCCCAACGTAAGTCAGGGAAACGTTTCGTCGAAAAACGACTCCTTTCGGCACTTGTGTACAAATTTCGAAACTATGCCTACTTAAGGCTCAAATTGTACACGTACGCCCTCACGTACATACTCTGGAAAAACGGGGTATAACAATAACCCGGGAATTTAACCCTCACAATGACCGCATGCCCCGACATCTTACCTCGATATAAGCATGGCCATGAAACCATCCTACTGGACGCATACCCGTGGACCATCCATCGTGTCAGTATGTCCAAAGGAAATAACTACTCAAAGTGGACGTGATACCTGACTATCCAACGTGGCCGTATGTCCAAGCAATCAATCAGATAGCCACTTCTCCCAGAGACACGGAGTACGTAATCAAAACACTTGCACAACAAAGGCTATCACAACAAGCATAGGCAAGTTCAACGTACTTTCATTTTATGTCAACAATCCGGGTTTCAACCCCAAAATACTACATACTTTCATTCTTTCAAAAAGACCTCTTTTTACGTAAAAGCCACACGATACTAGTACTCGTAGTATCAAAACACGTTTTCTTTTCAAACCAAATTACTTCACCTTCGTAAAAATCTTTAAAAGACTTTTAAAATCAAGTACTATATACTTTTTAAACCAAGTGCTTTTCTTTTAAAACAACATCAAGTATACTCTTTAAAACCCAAATAACTTACTCTTTTCAAAACAAGTAACCTATACTTAAATCAAGTTACTTCTCCTTTTCCGAAATCGAGTCGTTTATAAGTCAAGTCTCTTATCTTTCAAGATCAAGTCTCTTAACTTTCAAAATCAAGTCGTTTAGCTTTCAAAATCAAATCTTTCTTTTATCTTCATAAAGTCGTTATAACTAACTTCCCATAAAGCCATTATAACACTTTATGTTTTAAACAAACAAAATTCATTTCACACACGTACGTCTACCGTACTATATAGTTCACAACAATCATGCTCAAGAGTATAGGAAGAATCATGTCACACCCCGGAAATCGGGCCCGTGACTGGTGCCTTACCCCGGGCACCCTAGCGATACAACATCAGAGAAAACCAGCGGAAATAAAAACTTTAAACATGGAATGAGAGACATGATAAATAAACAGGCCAACCAAAACAGTTGCCTTCAGTATATACATAAAACCCGAACAGTTTAATCCTTTTACAACCTTGCCTATTCTGCTTCACGCACTTTTAAGATTTACAACAACTATGGCGGACGGGGCCCCGCCATACCACGAATGTACAAGAACCTACAACTCAGGAACACATACCAAAAGATAAGCCTCCGAGAAACGGAGCTTCCCAACACGCCGAATGTGATCCTATAAGCGGGGATCGGCGATCGATGTACCTTTTACTGCGGATGAACGCACCGGCGAGGTCGATAACAGTACAGTATGTGAAATCAGAATATCAAATGAAATCATAATAGTCTATATAAGCAGGAGACATGTATGACGACCAACTACAGTACATAACATATAACCAGTTACATCAAGTCAGGGACTCACGCCCTCCAAATTATCACTCGTGCCCATGGAATTTCTTCCTCACTGCCGGCAGTTTATGATATAACAATACCAAGGAGTATACATGAACACCAGGTCCCACCTGTGTCATAAAACCGTCAGACAAGTCTGACTACCGATCCGACCGTGCCAATAATACAATGCAACCACAAACACGGCAGACACGGGCAAGTGCGAGAGCCGATCATCGGATACCAAGGCGGTCACGAGTGACCGGCAAGTACGAGGGTGACCACCGGGACCAAGGCGTATCACGAGACTTCGTCACTACACCGAACCGGCAAGTCAGGGTGACTACGGATACCAAGGCCGAATCATCACGAGGCGGGCAAGTACGAGGCCGACCACCGTACAGGCCGAGCGAAGAAACCTCAACGGTCAACCGCCTCTATCGAGACGCCAGAACACGAAACACCACACTTGCACAACAAAGGCTATCATCACAAGCATAGGCAAGTTTCACAACAACAGGCATAGGAAAGTTTCACCACAACAAGCATAGGCAAGTTTCACCACAACAAGCATAGGCAAGTTTCACATCACTCAAAGTACCTTCATTTTATGCCAAAGTCCTGTTTTAACCTAAAGTACTACGACGTTAAATTCTTTAAAAGAGATCCATTACTTTTATCAAAGTCACGATACGTAGTATTAGAATGACCAACCCACATTCCTTTTCAAAATCAAGTAACAACATTCTTTCCTAAGTTCCGGTTTGCCTAGTTTCAATTACTCAAGCTTCTCATTTTCAAATGGTTTCATAGTTCATAAACTTAATCACTTGATTTCTTTTTAGAACAATTGAGTAATATATGTCTCACGCGAGAGTAGGTTATTCTTGTTTACAACATTCTTATTACAGCAGCCATGATCTAGAAAATGTAATATCATTTTGTCTCATCTTAGTTTCTATGCAGATGGAGGTTTCTACTGGTTTTAATACAATTCATCATTATTCAATACATTTTCCTTTATTAACGCTGCAGTGGTCAGTCGATACACATTCTGATTTCCAAATCAAGAAACATTATCCTTTAAATAAAACCAAGTACTCATTACTCACGAATGAGGTTTCACACAAACATTCACATTTAAAACAAATAAGTTAAGTCTCTTATCTTATAAGATCAAGTCTCTTAACTTCTAACATCAGTAAACCATTTTCTTTACCTCTCTTAAGACATTATACCTAACTCCCCATCAAGCTAGTATAACTCTTTTTAAGACCTTTAAAACCAAGTGTTACTCTCCCTTCAAAACGATTTAGAAATCTTTTGAAATACATCAAGTTCTTTATTATAACAAGCCAGTTATAATTCACATTATTTACCTTTTAAAACCACAAAGTATTTTCTTACCTACATAAAGCTGTTATAACCAACTTCCCATAAAGCCGTTATAACACTTTATGTTTTAAAACAATCAAACATTTCACGTATGCGTCTACTACATAGTTCACACGTATCATGCTGGAAGAGAGGAAGAGGTTCACATACCGCGACGATTATCGACTAATAGCAAACGCTCAGTACCTCAAACGTCGCTACTCCTTAGTCCGTAAGATTACGTCACACGTAGCACTTCAACCTATAAGGCCACGCGCGCTTATTAAAATCTAGATCTTAACGTAGAACATTCTACGTAAAATTCGCAAGACTCTCCCGCAACCGCGTAAATCTCCTCCTCTATCGGTCGGCTACCAAGCCAACCGGGGGTTATACATCTTACGACGGGTATAATTCTACTATACAAGAATACTACACAAGTCTCTGTAATACGATCTATGTAATTACTGATTCATTGATTCTTTATTCTTCAGCTTAAGTCAAAAGACATTGCCAACAACTACGTTCATTTCTATATATAGTATACTTCAACTATATATTTTAATGCATATGTAATTTCCAATTACAATAGAAGGTCAAGAATATTTACCTCGATAAGCCCAAAATTATCCGAGTTTAAAGTCGATCCTTAGCAATGTTTCGCTCCTACTCGGGTGCTCCAACCCTCCAAACAACCCTTAGAAGTTCTAACCAACTTCTTAAGTACTTCAACAACGGGTGAAGATTTCTTAGGGTTTCGTTTTTGTGGTTATAGGAAGTATAATCGTATTTTACGGGCTTTTGTATAAGTGTAACCTTGGGAATACTACAAGGTATTTGGGCCAAGGTATTTGGACATTACAACAATACTTTGAGAGTATTTCTATACCACAAGGGGTATTTATACGAGACAACTAGGCTTGGGGGTACCACGCCACACCACAAAGGAGAGGGAGGCTCTACCACAAAGGCCTATCTAGGGAGGGCTCTTGGGCGAGAGTCAAACAAGAGGAGGGAAGGATAGCAAGACTTGGAACATATTTGGAATGGATGAAGTCTTCACACTTGGGGTATTTATAGCAAAACCAAAAGCCAACCAATGGCCAAGATCAAGCCATGTGCAAGGCAAGTGTAAGGCCAAGATCAAGCCAAGTGCACCCTAACCCTACTCCACAAAACACTCCACAAAACAAGCCACAAAACAAGGCACAAAAGAGGAGCCAATCGGCAAGGCCAACGAGGCCTCTTGACGCCCAAATCGTCCAAGCCCCCACTTGCTCAATGTGAGTGTCACGACCGTTCGGGCGTGGTGGTGCCTTACCCGGCACCCAAGAGTCATACATCGAGAAAACCACGGAATATAAAACAACCAAGATATGAAACAAGATAAGTAAGACACGGTTCGGGAAAAAGTTGCCTTCGGCATAATGTATATAAATAACCCAAACGAACAGCGATATCCCAACCTTACAGCAGTCTACGGACCTCTAAGAGTTTAAACAACAATGGCGGGACAGGGCCCCGCCATACCTGAATACAAATATCTACAACGGCAGGACTATACCAAAATGCTAAGCTTCCGAGAAACGGAGCTTCCCAACGCTGGCGGTGATCCTAAGAACGGATCAACAGGAGTACCTTTACTGCGCATGAACGCAGCCCCGAAGGAGGTCGAGACAACAGTACCAAGTATGTGAAATCGAAATATCAGAATGAAATCATAGTAGTCTATATAAGGCGGAGATGTGTATGATAAGCCAACACTACAGATTCGCGATAAATAAGCGATGCCAAGTCGTGACTCATGCCCTCAAAGTCATCACAATAGAACTGCACGGTAAGTACGAAAGGATAGCCGACTACTAAAACCCACGCACTAACAAGGTCATAAATCAGATCATGAGATCTGTCTTGCATCACATGATCAAAGCCGCCACTCGCGCGCAGTATCTAATGTGCGCATCTAGTCCCGAACTTCCCGCAGCTCGCATAGGCCAAGCAGATAGGCCCGCATGAGGTATAACCCCGCATCGAGGGTAGCTACTCCCGGCGTCCTGACACGTCGTCCGCATGGCTACAAGAACCGCGTGACCACAAGGGCCGCGATACTAACACGAACTCCCGCAGCCCGCGATAGGCCATCTGCACCCGCATAAGGTATTCTCGAATCATAGGTCCATCGACCGCTGAGTCTACCCGCGACGGAGGCGCTTAACCCCGGAGTTATGAATGATATAATATCAACATAACCGCTTATTGCTAAACAACATAAGCGCAACAAGGAAAACCCTTTACACAAATATCACAAGATACTAACTCACGTAACATCCTAACATGTTTACTTATCAAGTCAACAAGAAAATATTACAAGACTATCACAAATCAATACAATCAAGTTATTCACACAAGGTACTTTCTATATTATGTTAACATGTTGGGTTGTTAGCCCCAAAGTACTTCGTGTATTACTCTTTTTAAAAGATCCGTTTCTTTTACAAAAGTCACACAATACCGTAGTATAAACATAGAGTAATTATCTTTTGAAGTTCATTAAAACACTTCTCCTTGTAAAATCAAGTAACAACATTCTTTTCCTAACGTTCAAGTTTGCCTAATTTCAATTACTCAAGTTTCTCATTTTCGAAAGGGTTTGTAGTTCATAGTTTTAATCCTTTAAAACAATTTGAGAAACATATACCCTAAGTGAGTAGGTTATTAATATTCGCAACAATCTTATTACAATGACCATGATCTAGTAAATGCAATATCCTTTTGTCTCATCTTAGCTCCTATGCGGATGGAAGTTTCTACTAGTTTTAATAATACCTTATTAGTCAAAATAATTCCTTTATTAGCGCGTGGTTTGTTAGACATTTATTCTGATTGGTAAAACATCATTCCTTTTGAAAACCAAAATACTAATTACTCACTAATGAGGTTTCACACTTTTTAACAAAATTCATATTAGTATAATAAGTCAAGTCTCTTATTTCCTTAAATCAATAAATCGTTCTTTTATCACTCTTGCCGTTATACCTAACCTCCCATAAAGCTAGTATAACTCTTGACTTTTAAAACCAAGTGTTACTCTTCGTTAAAAATGATTCAAGATTCTTTTGAAATGTTTTCGATTCTTTATTATTCGTGCTTAAGCCGAGGCATTACGCAAGTATTATTCGAAGCTTAAGCCAGGCATTGCCGTAAGTATTATTCGTGCTTAAGTCAAAGACATTGCCGTAGTTATTATTCGATTAACACATGTACGTCTACCGCACTATATATATTGTAAAATATCATGCTTTAGGAAGAATCACATACCTTCTCGCCAAAACCTCCGCCAAGTTGAATATGTCGCGCATGAGTATCGACCTATAATCCAACACGTCTATCAACGCCCGCGTCAGATCGCATAAAAGTTCTAAGCAGAGGGTTCGTTATTCTATGGTCATTTGGGCAGCACTTCCCTACCCGTGAGCTACTCAAGTCTCATCAGAAAACACCCCATGTAAGTACAGCTCTATTATTCATCTTTTAAACCCTTCTCGTGATAATACCAATTCTATTCTGATATCCTTCTAAGTATTTAATACTTATTCCTATACTTCTACAAGATATATATTCTAATTACAAAAGGAGGATAAGGTTATTTACCTCAGTAAGCCCAATAATATCCTAGATAAAAGTCGCACTGAGCAAGGTTTAGCTCCTAAGTTGTGCGCTCAGAGGCTAATAAAACCTTGAAGTTCTTCACAACCTCTACTAAGGACTAAGGGATTTGGGCTAGGGTAATTCGGGCATTATAACGATACTAGAAGGCAACTTTTCTACCAAGGGAGGGGGGTAGTGTTTCGGCTAGGCTAGCTTTAGAGGGGGGGGGGGTTGCTCTCGGCTAGGGCTTCTCAAAAGGGGAGGGGTGTGTTTGGACGAAACAACAAGAGGGAGAGGGAGGGATTTGAGACTTAGATAGATTGCTCAATTTAGGATGAAATAACTCTTCAACAAGGGGGGTATTTATAGGTCAAGACATGGCCAACCAATGGCCAAGATTATGCCAAGTGCAAGGCAAGTGTAGGGTGAGGATTTAGGCAAGTGTCCTTGGCCAACTTGCACACAAAATATCCTACCAACTCCAAGACAAAAAGCCATCCCAATCGCCCTATTGCCAGTGTGACATCCATCAATGAGAGGGTGACATGTGTCGCCATCTCGTTGGTCCAACGTGTTGCTTCTCTCGTAAAAATCCGCAAAAATTACAAACGACATCGCCGTAATTTATCCTACGCGAGTTGTGTAAAACGTTTCGTCGAAAAACGACTCTAAACGGGTGTTGTGTACAAAGTGGAATTCGTCCAAGCCAACTAGGGGGGGGGGGGGTGACACGTGTCGCCCTCCTACTCGTCCAAAATATTTCATCTTCCGAAAATATCCACAATGGCCAAAATCTCGAAAACAAAGTGGGCCCCACAAAATCGTAAATTTCTTCCGTGGGCCCCACGTGACCATTTCCGAGAATAAAATTCCATAATTCTCTAATATTCCAAGAAGTCCGAATACCAAATCTGGGAATCCAATTCCCATTAACGAATCTTTTTTCCTTCACAAAAACCGGAAACTTTTCCGTGGAAAAATCACCTCTTTCTTCCATTCCAATGTCGTATTCTCGTACGTACGTCCTCGCATACATACCTTGAAACTACGGGGTATAACATTCTCCCTCCTTAGAAACATTCATTCCGAATGTTCCTTCTAGGTATCAAAACAAGCGGCGCCAAGATAGTCCTTATCTATACTTACGGAAACAACCATGCCACACCTGGTCACAACACAACAAGCGCGCATACTTATCTCCAAGTCCACGAGGAATCACCTCTATCACAAAATATTCCTACTCGAGATCTAAAAAGATACTCCCTTCGCCCCTACTCTTTACAAACGAATGATCACACCTATGCTCGTAATACATGCTCGTTCTTCCCTTACTCGTCGTGATACCACTTTTGTCACTTTGTCGCGAGCCCTGCTCCGACGACCCATCACATGGTACCGGCCGCTTATGATCCTCGAGGATGTCGTACACTTCTTGTACGCTCGAACTCTTACCACCCTTCTGTTACTGCTTAGTTTCCAAATCTCGGGGTTACTATCTCTAACGTGGTCATCATTAACTGGGAACACTCTGGGTGGATTTCCGATACTTTCCCGAACATAACAATACGAAAAGATCGGACGTCGCCTCCTAAGTCGGACGGCAATGCTAACATAGAGGCAACCTGGCCTAATCTTCACATGAACTCAAAAAGGCCCAAAGTAACACGGCTAAGTTTCCTCTGTTTTCCAAAACTCGTCACACCCTATCCACGATTACCGAACAAACTGAACTAACTATCGAACTCGCCAACATCGAACCAATCGACGCGAACGTATACTTCCGCCCCTACAAGGCTTCCTAAGGCGACATCCGAATACTGAAAATGGTAGCTTAAACATTCCCTCTACAGGAGACAACAATCCCCACAACTATTCCTGAAATCCAAACACTGCCCGAGGGCGAATGCGATTCTGAGACTTACCTGAGTTCTTAACCCTGCCTGGTAAAACTTCCAAAAAAAACAGTACCACTGGCTCCATGCATCATAAGGTGAAGGTAGGCACCTGCAGCCTTACAACCTTTCGGCATAATCACCCCTACCGAGTACACTGCCTTTGCTGAAGACAAGACGGCCGACCTCCTCGGCCCGACCATCGGGTCGAATGTATCCACGAACTCAGACGTTGGTTAACTAAACTTGGGCCTAACATCCTAGTGACCTACCACCCGGCGGACCACCAAAACTGACCCCACCACCAAACAGGCCACGGTCGACCCGCCACATGGCCTCAACCCAACCCGAGAACGCAAACACTAGCTCCCCGATTCGAATAATCTCACCAATCACGTTATTTAAAACCTAGCGGTCTTCTACCCTCTTTCATTCCACATTACTCGAGATTCATCCCACAAAAATATCTCACGTATACTATGCACCTCGACAAGGGTCAAACGCTAAGTACTTCTTTTACCAAAGATGGCCTCGCCTCTAAGGTCTCTACGCACACATCCTAAGGCTCCCACTTTCTCTATCCCCAATCTTTCCGATTAACTAATCATTATTCCCAATCACAGTTAACACAATGCTATCTCAAAATAATACTTAAGATATTCGCTACACATATAAATCTCTAAAGGGTTAAGGATATACCTGTATCTACGCGGCACTTCCCTTAGGTCGTTCTAATCAAACCCGCCTGGCGATACCGTGGAGGTGATGAACTATCCACCGATCCTGGCGCCGAGTCTCTACATTCGCACCACCCTTGGCCGGACAATTCCTCGCAAATGGCCCCGCTGGCCGCAACATAACAAGCCGACGCGAGGAACGACACTCCCACGATGACATCGACCACAACGCCACACCGAGGTGGGGTGACCTCTCGCTAACACCTCCTCTCCAACCACTGCATCCACAATCGGTCTAGTAGGTGAGTCCTCGCATTTGTATCCTTCCTCATAGAACATTCCTTGCCATATGGCCCTGACGCCGCAATAAAAACAAGCACCAGATAAAGACGCACTTCCCGATGACACCGCCACACCGTGAACACCGAGGAAAAATCAACCTCGTGAGGGACACTGCATCGGCGGAGGCGCATGTCTAATTCTGCCGAGGCGATTCGCCGAGAGTTACCAAATGATCCCGCCAATCGGGCCCTCTTCTCGCCGCTCTGGTCACTCTGCCGATCTCTACCTCTCTCACCGCACATAATCCTGAACGCAAGCTGCTCGCCCTCGATCAAGAGCTACTCCTCACAACCCTTCTTTAGATAAGCATCAATATCCTTGGAATACCGACATAAAATACTCTGCCGCCAAGTCCTTTGCTAGCAACAGGCCGTCTCTTCCAATCCATATTTTTCGCTTCCAAGCCGTGGAACTGAAAGTCCAGATGTCATGACCGCAGAGGAATCGCTGCCGTACTAAACTTCATCGCCGCGACGCCTCGTAACTCCTCGCAGGCATCACCTCAGTGATGATTGGGCCTGTGCCCTTCTAAATCTCTCAGATTTACTCGCAGCCTCCTTCGGCCGCCTTGCCCTTCGCCCGAAGTTGCTCGCGCGAGGCATCACCGTAAAGGAAAGGAATACGTTAGAGGGTCCAACTTATAACACGCCTCTAAAGCACGATCTCAGAGTGAGAAGAATGGAAACCAATCCTAAATATCCTATAGCCTCCTCGATTATCACGTGGTGCACAACACACCGATAATCAAGACTCTACTAGATACGGTTCAGACACTTTCCGAGGATTAATCGCTCGATACCACTTTTGTCACGACTGCCGTTCGGCTCGTGGTCGTGCCTTACCCGCACCCAAGTAGTCATACATCGAGAAAACCAATGGAATATAAAACAACCAAGATATGAAACAAGATAAGTAAGACACGCTTTGGAAAAAGTTGCCTTCGGCATAATGTATATAAATAACCCAAAACGAGCTATATCCCAACCTTACAACAGTCTACAGACCTCTAAGAGTTTAAAACAACAATGGCGGGACAGGGCCCCGCCATACCCCTGAATACAAATATCTACAACGACAGGGGACCATACCAAAATGCTAAGCTTCCGGAGAAACGGAGCTTTCCCAACGCTGAAGCGGTGATCCTAAGAACGGGGATCAACAGTAGGAGTACCTTTACCTGCGGCATGAACGCAGCCCCGGCGAGGTCGATAACAGTACCAAGTATGTGAAATCAAAATATCGTAAATGAAATCATAGTAGTCTATATAAGGCGAGATGTGTATGATAAGCCAACACTACAGTTCACAATAAATAAGCAGTCATGCCAAGTCAGGGACTCATGCCCTCAAAGTCATCACAATAGAACCGTACGGGGTAAGTACGAAGGCATAGCCGACTACTAAAACCCACAGTACCAACAAGGTCATAAATCAGATCATGAGATTTGTCTAGATCATTACATGATCAAAGCCGCCACTCGCCCGCAGTATCTAATGTGCGCATCTAGTCCTGGAACTGCCCTCAGCTCCGAATAGGCAAAACAGATAGGCCCGCATGAGGTATAACCCCGCATCGAGGGTAGCTACTCCCGGCGCCCTAGACACGCCGTCCGCATGGCTACAAGAACCGCATGACCACAAGGGCCGTGATACTAACTGGAACTCCCGCAGCCTGCATAGGCCATCTGCACTGCATAAGGTATTCTCGAATCATAGGTCCATCGACCCGCCCGAGTCTACCCGCAGACGGAGGCGTAACCCCTGAGTTATGAATGATATAATATCAACATAACCGCTTATTGCTAAACAACATAAGCACAACAAGGAAAAACCCCTTTACACAAATATCACAAGATACTAACTCACGTAACATCCTAACATGTTTACTTATCAAGTCAACAAGAAAATATTACAAGACTATCACAAATCAATACAATCAAGTTATTCACACAAGGTACTTTCTATATTATGTTAACATGTTCGGGTTGTTAGCCCCAAAGTACTTCGTGTATTACTCTTTTAAAAGATCCGTTTCTTTTACAAAAGTCACACAATACCCGTAGTATAAAAATAGAGTAATTATCTTTTGAAGTTCATTAAAACACTTCTCCTTGTAAAATCAAGTAACAACATTCTTTTCCTAACGTTCAAGTTTGCCTAATTTCAATTACTCAAGTTTCTCATTTTCGAAAGGGTTTGTAGTTCATAGTTTTAATCCTTTAAAACAATTTGAGAAACATATACCCTAAGTGTGAGTAGGTTATTAATATTCGCAACAATCTTATTACAGCAGCCATGATCTAGTAAATGCAATATCCTTTTGTCTCATCTTAGCTCCTATGCAGATGGAAGTTTCTACTAGTTTTAATAATACCTTATTAGTCAAAATAATTCCCTTTATTAGCCACGTGGTTTGTTCGACATTTATTCCGATTGGTAAAACATCATTCCTTTTGAAAACCAAAAATACTAATTACTCACTAATGAGGTTTCACACTTTTTAACAAAATTCATATTAGTATAATAAGTCAAGTCTCTTATTTCCTTAAATCAATAAATCGTTCTTTTTATCACTCTTAAGCCGTTATACCTAACCTCCCATAAAGCTAGTATAACTCTTCAGCTTTTAAAACCAAGTGTTACTCTTCTGTTAAAAAATGATTCAGTATTCTTTTGAAATGTTTTCAGTTCTTTATTATTCAGGCTTAAGCCGTGAGGCATTGCCAAGTATTATTCAAAGCTTTCGTGGCATTGCCGTAAGTATTATTCGAGCTTAAGTCAAAGACATTGCCGTAGTTATTATTCGCTTAACACATGTACGCTCACCGCACTATATATATTGTAAAATATCATGCTTTAGGAAGAATCACATACCTTCTCGAAAACCTCCTGCCAAGTTGAATATGTCGCGCAGAGTATCGACTATAT
Organism: Przewalskia tangutica; assembly: GCA_029844215.1. NCBI lineage: Eukaryota > Viridiplantae > Streptophyta > Magnoliopsida > Solanales > Solanaceae > Przewalskia > Przewalskia tangutica. The sequence goes on from JAQGDG010000033.1 coordinate 3,043,195, forward strand.
ACTATCAAATACGCCTATCAACGCCCGCATCAGCATCGCATAAAGTTCTAAGCGAGGGTTCGTTATTCTATGGTCATTTGGGCAGCACTTCCTACCCTGAGCTACTCAAGTTCATCAGGAAAACAATCCTATGTAAGTACAGTTCTATTATTCATCTTTAAACCCTTCTACCGTGATAACACTCAATTTATTCTGCAATATCCTTCTAAGTATTTAATACTTATTCCTATACTTCTACAGATATATATTCTAATTACAAAAGGAGGATAAGGTTATTTACCTCGGTAAGCCCAATAATATCCTAGATAAAAGTCGCTACCGAGCAAGGTTTAGCTCCTAAGTTGTGCGCTCAGAGTCTAATAAAACCTTAGAAGTTCTTCACAACTTCTACTAAGGACTAAGGGATTTGGGCTAGGTAATTCGGCATTATAACGATACTAGAAGGCAACTTTTCTACCAAGGAGGGGTAGTGTTTCGGCTAGGCTAGCTTTATGGGGTTGCTCTGCTAGGGCTTCTCAAAAGGAGGGGTGTGTTTGGACGAAACAACAAGAGGAGAGGGAGGGATTTGAGACTTAGATAGATTGCTCAATTTAGGATGAAATAACTCTTCAACAAGGGGGGTATTTATAGGTCAAGACATGGCCAACCAATGGCCAAGATTATGCCAAGTGCAAGGCAAGTGTAGGGTGAGGATTTAGGCAAGTGTCCTTGGCCAACTTGCACACAAAATATCCTACCAACTCCAAGACAAAACAAGCCATCCCAATCGGCCCTATTGCCGTGACATCCATCAACGAGGTGACATGTTGTCGCCTCTCGTTGGTCCAACGTGTTGCGTCTCGGAAAAATCCGCAAAAATTAGAAACGACATAGCCGGAATTTATCCTACGCGAGTTGTGTAAAACGCTTCGTCGAAAACGACTCTAAACGGGTGTCAGGTACAAAGTGGAATTCGCCCAAGCCAACTAGGGGTGACACGTGTCGCCTCCTACTCGCCCAAAATATTTCATCTTCCAAAATATCCACAATGGCCAAAATCTCAAACAAAGTGGGCCCTACAAACTGTAATTTTTTCCCCGTGGCCCCACGTGACCATTTCCAAAAATAAAATTCCATAATTTCTAAAATTCCAAGAAGTCCGAATACCAAACTGGGAATCCAATTCCCATTAACGAATCTTTTTCCTTCACAAAACCGAAACTTTTCCGTGGAAAAATCACCTCTTTCTTCCATTCCACCAATGTCGTGATTCTCGCACGACGCCCTCGCATACATACCTTGAAACTACGGGTATAACGGTGGTGACATGTCACCTCCCGTTGGTCCAAATGTTTCGTCTCTCGGAAAATCCGCAAAATTACAAATGACATAGCGGAATTTTCCATACGAAAGCTGTGCAAACGTTTCGTCTAAAAACGACTCTATACGGGGGTTGTGCACAAAATTTCGAAACATGCCTAACTTAAGGCTCAAAATTCGTACGTACGTCCACATGTACATACTCTGGAAATACGGGGTATAACATTCTTCCCCCCTTAGAAACATTCGTCCCGAATGTTCCTTCAAGGTCTCAAAACAAACAGCGCCGATAGTCTTCACCGCTATACGCATTTAAAACAACCATGCCACACCGCCACAAAACACACGCTCACTTCTCCCTTCTCGTAGTACTCGTCACGAACACTCGAACTCGTTCAAGTATCCGCACCACACTTCACAACGCTTCGTTTCCCAACCTCGAGTCACTACCTCAAACTTTGTCATCTCACTAACCTCGATTTCCCATAAGGACATTCCCGTCCTTCACGAACTGATTCTTATCGAAAGCATCCACGAACTCATACGATGGTCATCTAAACTTGGGCCTAGCACCTCGTGACCGCCACTGGCGGACCACCTGCAGCTGACCCTACCGAACAGACGCGGGTTGGCCCGCACATGGCCCCAACCCGACCCATCGTCGCCCAACTCTTGCTCTCGACACGAACAATCTTACCCATTCAAGCCATGAAAGCTACCACTTCCATCCCACATTACCCATGGACTTATCACACAATTATAACCCACGTACACTTCGCGTTACGATAGAGGTCAAACATAAAAATAAATCTTTTACTCAAGACGACTCCACTGTAATGTCTCAACATAAAATGTCCTAAAGTTCACACTTTCCATGCCCCCAGGCTTACCCTTTTTCATCAACCAAGCTCCTAAATCACATTTTAGCACAAAGCTATCCGAACATAACACTAAACACATCATCAACATCAATACAATATAAGTCTCTAGAGGGTTAAGGATATACCTGAAAAAATAGGCGGTTCAAAGGACCGCTAAAACTGGGAACTCCCACCGCGACCTCTACCGGGGCCTTCCGGTGTACGAACATCCTCGGCTACGGAAGGTGAAGAACCCGCATCGCTCTAGTAGTCCATGCTATCCTACTGCTACAGTCGTCGGATCTCTTGCCGATGGCCATGGCCGCAAAATAACAATCTCCCGAGTTAGTACGACACTCTCCCTTATGGAGCTTTCCACAACAGCCACATGAGACAAGGGCAACCTCATCCGGCGAGCACTCGCTTCCTCGAAAATCACAGGAGCCCCAGGCTGCTCGAAAATCTGAAACACGGGAGCCCCGACCGCTTCCCGAATATCCTGGCGTCCCAAAGCCGTGGAGGACCACTGCATCGGGCGAGGTACATAACTAGTCTGGCCGAGACGGTCCGCTCGAAAGTCACCAGGACCACTGCTCGCCTCTTCTGGCGACTCGTCATTCCGCTGATTTATCCGCCTCACATCCAAGTGTATACGCTGCATGCGGCAATGTCCATGCCCGATCAAGAGCTACACGAACAACTCTCTCGCAAGGCAATCATCGAGCCTTGTAACATATCGGTGCACTCGATCCTCCATACTAGCTACTAACGCGGGACGTGCGCCAATGAGTCGAACTCACATTGTACTCCAACCGCGCGCCGCTCGCCAGTAACACCAAAAATTGTCGGCGAGCCCTCCTCATCCGGGAGGCGGAAATGTGCAAGAAAGGCCTCGAGAACTCGCTCCATACCGCTGGAAGTGCATGCTCTCCTGGACGGCTCCCAAGAATCAAACCCGATCATGCGGTATCACGCTGATGTGAACCTAGGGCCACCGACTGATCTCCGATGCCTTGATCACTCATGATCCGTCAGAATCGCTGGATGAACTCCTGCGGATCATCCTCGTGCCTCGACCCATAAAACTCGCGCCTACAACTCGTAAAATCCCGTAGCCTCGAACTATCCGATCTAGGGTGAACCATTGCACTGCATCGAATCGCCGGCCCACTTATCTCAAGTCTGCCACAACCCCGCCGTTAATCGCCCACTCCTTGTAACTCATCTCTCTGCTCGCATCGCGGATCGAGGCTCAGTATTGTGGTCTCGCCACGTTTACTCGCGCCTCCTCTCGCCGCTTTGCCTTCGGGCCGGGTTGCCTTACGCGAGGCATAAGCGGTAAAACGGCAGTATGTCGAGAGGTCCATCTTATCACACACTCTAAGGCACGATCTCGTAATGAGAAGAAATGGAAACCAATCCTAACTGTCCTATAGCCTCATGATTATAGATGTGGTGCACAACACACCGATAATCAAGACTCTACTAGACACGGTCTGTAGACACTTTCCGAGGATTAACTGCTCTGATACCACTTTGTCACCCCGAAAATCGGGCCCGTGACTGGTGCCTTACCCCGGGCACCCTAGCGATACAACATCAGAGAAAACCAGCGGAAATAAAAACTTTAAACATGAAATGAGAGACATGATAAATAAACAAAGCCAACCAAAACGAGCTTCGTGATATACATAAAACCCGAACAGTTTAATCCTTTTACAACCTCGCCACAATGGCTACAGAGCACTCTAAGATTTACAACAACTATGACGGGACAGGGCCCCGCCATACCCCTGAATGTACAAGAACCTACAACTCAGGGAACACATACCAAAAGATAAGCCTCCGGAGAAACGGAGCTTCCCAACACGCTGAATGTGATCCTATAAGCGGGGATCGACAGTCGATGTATTTTACTGCGGCGTTAACGCACCAAGAGGTCGATAACAGTACCAGTATGTGAAATCAGAATATCAGAAATGAAATCATAATAGTCTATATAAGCAGGAGACATGTATGACGACCAACTACAGTATATAACATATAACCAGTTACATCAAGTCAGGGACTCATGCCCTCCAAATTATCACTCGTGCCCGTGGAATTTCTTCCTCACTGCCGGCAGTTTATGATATAACAATACCAAGGAGTATACATGAACACGAGTCCCACGTGTCATAAAAACCGTGAGACAAGTACAACTACCGGATCCGACCGTTCCAATAATACAATGCACCCACCAACACGCAGCGGAGACGGGGCAAGTGCGAGAGCCGACTCCCGGATACCAAGGCCGGTCACGTGGTCGACGGGCAAGTACGGTGGTCGACCACCGGGGACCAAGGTGTATCACGAGACCGTCACTACACCGAGCAGGCAAGTGCGAGGTGACTACCGATATACCAAGGCCGAATCGGCCACGAGGCGGCAAGTACGAGCCGACCACCGGTACCAAGGCGACGAAGAAACCTCAACTACCAACCGCCCTCTATCGAGACGCGGTAACGAAACACCACACTTGCACAACAAAGGCTATCATCACAAGCATAGGCAAGTTTCACAACAACAGCATAGGAAAGTTTCACCACAACAAGCATAGGCAAGTTTCACCACAACAAGCATAGCAAGTTTCACATCACTCAAAGTACCTTCATTTTATGCCAAAGTCCGGTTTTAACCTAAAGTACTACGTCGTTAAATTCTTTAAAGAGATCCATTACTTTTATCAAAGTCACGATACGTAGTATTAGAATGACCAACCCACATTCCTTTTCAAAATCAAGTAACAACATTCTTTTCCTAAGTTCCGCTTTGCCTAGTTTCAATTACTCAAGCTTCTCATTTTCAAATGGTTTCATAGTTCATAAACTTAATCACTTGATTTCTTTTTAGAACAATTGAGTAATATATGTCTCACGCGAGAGTATGTTATTCTTGTTTACAACATTCTTATTACAATGACCATGATCTAGAAAATGTAATATCATTTTGTCTCATCTTAGTTTCTATGCGGATGGAGGTTTCTACTGGTTTTAATACAATTCATCATTATTCAATACATTTTCCTTTATTAACGCCGCGGTGGTCCTGTCGATACACATTCGATTTCAAATCGAAAACATTATCCTTTAAATAAAACCAAGTACTCATTACTCACGAATGAGGTTTCACACAAACATTCACATTTAAAACAAATAAGTTAAGTCTCTTATCTTATAAGATCAAGTCTCTTAACTTCTAACATCAAGAAACCATTTTCTTTACCTCTTAAGACATTATACCTAACTCCCATCAAGCTAGTATAACTCTTTTTAAAACCTTTAAAACCAAGTGTTACTCTCCTTCAAAGCGATTTAGAAATCTTTTGAAATACATCAAGTTCTTTATTATAACAAGCCAGTTATAATTCACATTATTTACCTTTTAAAACCACAAAGTATTTTCTTACCTACATAAAGCTGTTATAACCAACTTCCCATAACGCCGTTATAACACTTTATGTTTTAAAAACAATCAAACACAAATAACACGTATACGTCACCGTCTACATAGTTGACACGTATCATGCTGGAAGAGATAGGAAGAGGTTCACATACCTCGCGACGATTATCGACTAATAGCAAAACGCTCCGAGTACCTCAAACCGTCGGCTACTCCTTAGTCCAGAAGATTACGTCACACGTAGCACTTCAACCTATAAGGCCACAAGGCGCTTATTAAAATCTAGATCTTAACGTAGAACATTCTACAGAAAATTCGGCAGCACCTCCCCCCCCCCCGCAACCGCGTAAATCTCCTCCTCTATCGAGGTCGGCTACCAAGCCAACCAGGGGGGGGTTATACATCTTACCCGAACGGGTATAATTCTACTATACAGTAATACTACACAAGTCTACTGTAATACAGTCCTATGTAATTACAGTTCAGTTCAGTTCTTTATTCTTCAGGCTTAAGTCAAAAGACATTGCCAACAACTACGTTCAGTTCTATATATAGTATACTTCAACTATATATTTTAACAGACATGTAATTTCCAATTACAATAGAAGGTCAAGAATATTTACCTCGATAAGCCCAAAATTATCCGAGTTTAAAGTCGATCCTTAGCAATGTTTCGCTCCTACTCCGGGTGCTCCAACCCGCTCCAAACAACCCTTAGAAGTTCTAACCAACTTCTCTAAGTACTTCAACAACGGGTGAAGATTTCCTTAGGGTTTCGTTTTGTGGTTATAGGAAGTATAATCGTATTTTCTGGGCTTTGTATAAGTGTAACCTTGGGAATACTACAAGGTATTTGGGCCAAGGTATTTGGACATTACAACAATACTTTGGAGAGTATTTCTATACCACGAGGGTATTTATACGAGACAACTAGGCTAGTGGGGTACCCCACGCCACACCACAAAGGGAGAGGGGAGGCTCTCGCCACAAAGGCCTATCTGGGAGGGGGCTCTTGGACGAGAGTCAAACAAGAGGAGGGAAGGATAGCAAGACTTGGAACATATTTGGAATGGATGAAGTCTTCACACTTAGGGGGTATTTATAGCAAAACCAAAAGCCAACCAATGGCCAAGATCAAGCCATGTGCAAGGCAAGTGTAAGGCCAAGATCAAGCCAAGTGCACCCTAACCCTACTCCACAAAACACTCCACAAAACAAGCCACAAAACAAGGCACAAAAGAGGGAGCCAATCGGCGAGGCCAACGAGGCCTCTTGGGCGCCCAAATCGCCCAAGCCCCATCTTGCTTCCAATGTGAGGGTGACACATGTCACCCTCCCGTTGGTCCGAAATGTTTCGTCTCTCGGAAAAATCCGCAAAAATTACAAATGACATAGCCGGAATTTTCCCTACGAAAGCTGTGGAAACGTTTCGTCGAAAAACGACTCTAAACGGGGGTTGTGCACAAAATTTCGAAACATGCCTAACTTAAGGCTCAAAATTCGTACGTACGTCCACATGTACATACTCTGGAAATACGGGGTATAACAAATCACATAGCTCTTCGGCTTAATCCACAAGCTAAGTCGAGTATGCCGCGCGTAGAAGATCCACCTATAATAACCACAATACATCTATCAACTTCTAGTTCTCTTTGTAGAATAATTCTAAGTACAAGGATCCTTATCCTACGGAAAATTCGGCAGCACCTCCCCCCCCCCCGTAAACACATAAATAACCTTCCACAACAAGACCTGCTACCAAGACAACAACTCCAAGGGGGTTACACGTCTAACCGGACGTGTACAAATCTGCCCCACAATAATACTACACAAGTTCATCAGAATACTCCTAATGTAAATCTGATTCAATCCTTTATAATCTTCCTTCCAATATATCTTATACTCAATTCTAAACTACTACAATATGTAATATCCAATTACAATAGGGGGGCATAGATCATTACCTCGATAATCCCAAAATTATCCAAGATATATAAGTCGATCCTGAGCAACGTTTAGCTCCAAATCCTTACGCTCCAACCCGCTCCAAGAAACTCTTAGAAGTTTCTAAACAACTTCTCTTAACACTTCATCTAAGCTATGAAGATTTTTCTAGGGTTTCATTTTGCGACTAATGGAAAAAGTAGTATTTCCGGGCTCTTATGTTGGGATTACTTTAGAATACTACTAGGGATACTAGGCTAAGGTATTTGGGATTATACAACAATACTTGAAGTATTTCTCTACACAAAGTGGGGGGGACGAGAACACCACAAAGGGAGGGGATATTTTTGCCTTGGAAGAACTTAAGTGTGGGATGAAATTAAGTCTTGCACTAAGGGGGTATTTATAGAGAAATCAAGGGCCAAGATCAAGGCAAGTGTGTGGTGAGATTGGGGTACAAGTGTGGTGCCACAAGTCTACACAAGACTTGGGACAAGTGGCTTGCCACTTGTCCATCCATTTCGGCCACAAGGCCACTTGGCACCCTATTTCGGCCACCCTTGGCCACATGGGGGTGACACGTTTCGCCCCCCTACTCGTCCAAAATATTTCGTCTCCCAAAAATATCCGTAATGCCAAAAATCTCTAAAACAAAGTGGGCCCCACAATACCGTAAATTTCTACCGTGGGCCCCACGTGACCAAATCCGGGAATCCAATTCCCATTAACGAACCTTTTTCTTTCACAAAAACCGGAAACTTTTCCGTCGAGAAAAAAAAAATCACATCTTTCTTTCTTTCCAATATTATTCTCGTATTCTCGTACGTACGTCCTCACATACATACGCTGGAACTACGGGGTGTAACATTCTTCCCCCCTTAGAAACATTCGTCCCGAATGTTCCTTCTAAGTCTCCAAACACGCTTGCGATGGTATAGTCTCCACTACTACACTTACGAAACCAATTATGCCACCAATGGCCATAATATAACATACGCGAAAAACTCAAATCCAAGCCAACGAGGAATCACCTCTTACATCACAAAAAAAGTTCCCACCCAAGGTCTAAAGGATACTCCCTTCGCATCTTCACTTCACAACAAAAATGTTCACTTTCATCCCCTTAACACATGTTCACTTCTTTCCTTACTTGTTGTACCCTTCTCGTACACCCGAACTCATTTTAGTACACGTACCATACTCCAGTCATCGCTGGTTTCAAAACCCGAGTTACTACCTCCAACTTGGTCATCTTACTAGCCTCAAATTCCTTTAAGGCCATTCTCGGCCTTCACGATCCGATTCTGGTCGAACACATCCACGAACTCATATGATGGTTACCTAAACATGGGCCTAGCACCCTCGTGACCCTACCACCTGGCGGGACCACCTCGAACTGACCCCACCTCATTCCGGGTTGCGGGTTGACCCGCAATATGGCCTCAACCCGACCCACCGTCGCGCCAAACTCTCTCGTTCCCCGAACCGGAACAATCTTACTAATTCACATCATGAAATCTACCACTTTCATCTCACTGTACCCATGGAATTATCCCACAATATATTTCACGCATACCAAGTACTTCGACAAAGACCAACCGTAAAATCATCCACTCAAGACGGCCTTGCATCCAAGGTCCTAACTGTTATAAATTCTAAGGCTCACAATAGTCTCGTCCCCAGACTTACCCCTTTCAACTACCCATGTTTTCTAAATCACACTTAACACAATGCTATCCGTATAGCACTCACACGTATCCACCATAACAACATAACTAAGTCTCTTGGCTAAAAGTATCTCTGTAACTCTCGCCTTACTTCCTCTTTGTCGCTTCTAATCATAATCCTCACGCAGGCGCCTAGCTATAGAAGACGATGAACCAGCCACCGATCCCGAAGGCTGAGTCTCTACATCCGTGCTACCTCTAGTCGGACAACTGTCACCAAATGGCCCTGCTGGCCGCAAGCATCACAATCTCCCAAACTAGCATGACACACTGAGGATCATCCTCCGCTCTCTATCCATAGAACTCTGGCGGACTGAAACTCAAGAAATACCGAAGTCTCATACTATCGGATCAAGTGTGAACCACTGGCACTGCCGGAACCACCGGCTTCCGTCCGTCCTCATATCTTGCCACGATCCTAGCTAGTAACTGGGCCATCTCTTGAACTCATATCCTCGGCTCCTAGTCGTGGAACTGGAGGCTCAGGTATCGTGGCCTCCGTAGAAACTGCCGCCTAAACTCTCTGGGCTAGCGGCGTCATAAACTCGTCGTCTCAAGTACTATCTCGTAATGACTGTGCTGTGCCTCAGTAACCCTCTCGTGTTCTACTCGTAACTCCTCTCGCTGCCTTGCCCATCGCCTGGTTGCCTGCGCGGAGGCATAATCTGTCATACGAATACATCCGAGGGAGTCCAATTTTATAACACAGCTCTAAGGCACGATCTCGGAGTGAGAAGAATAGAAACCAATCCTAAATATCCCATAGCCTCCTGATTATAGGTGTGGTTCACAACACGCCGATAACCAAGACTCTACTAGATCGGTTCAGAGACACTTTCCGAGGATTAATCGCTCGATACCACTTTTGTCACGACCCGATCTGCCGGCCGATCGTGCCTTACCCGGGCACCTAGTGATACAACATCGAGAAAATCAAGGAAAGAAAAACTTAAACATGAAACAAGACATAAAGTAAGAAACAAGCAACTAAACCGATCACCTTCCAGATATATATATATATATATATATATATAAAACCGAACAGCTTAAAATCCTTTACAAACCCCGCCACAACAAAGATTACTGGACTGCAGGATGTAACAACAACTATGACGGGACAGGGCCCCACCATACCCCTGAATGTACAAGTACCTACCATGACATGGGACTATACCAAAAGATAAGCCTCCGAAGAAACGTAGCTTCCCAAACGCTGAACTGCGATCCTATGAGCGAGGATCAACAACTGGTTTACCTCTACCTGCGGCATGAACGCAGCCCCAAGCGAGGTCGATCATAACAGTACCAAGTATGTGAAATCGAAAATACGTAATGAAATCACATTTCATCATTTTATAAAACCATTTCGCAATAAGTAAACAGTTATGTCAAGTAAGGACGCGTGTCTCAAAATCATCACTCACACATAACTACGGGTCTCACGCCCATATCAATCATGCGTGGAACTCCTTCCTCATCGCCGAAGACATGATGTAAAACAACACCCATATGTGAACACGAACACTAGATCCTGCTGCGTCAAATCAAACAGTTGGGCGAGTAGAATAGCCAACTACCAGAAGGCTAGTCATAAAACTTCACGGACAAGTACGGAAGCCAACTACGATTCAAACCAGCCACGCAATCGCCGAGGCAAGTAGCATGCTAACGCACGTGCGAGCCTACCGTCTCGCGAGATATGGCCGTGGCAAGTATCTTAAGCTATCTACCGAGCTCGCGATACACGAAATGACCAGACAAGTATCTAAAGTGCGCTGTAACCACGTGTACAAATCAAGCCCGTGATCGCCGTCACATCGCGCAAGCTTTATGGATTAGCGGTTCATGGACTAATAACATAACCCGAATTTAACCTCACAATGACGCATGCCCGCAGATCTTACCTCGGTATAAGCATGGCCATGAAACCATCCCATCGACGCATACCCGTGGACCATCCATCGTGTCGGTATGTCCAAAGGAAATAACAAGATAATACTCAAAGTGGACGATACCGTGGACCATCCAGCGTGTCGGTATGTCCAAGCAATCAATCGGATAGTCGGCCTCCCGAGAGACACGTGAGTACGTAATCAAAACACTTGCACAACAAAGGCTATCACAACAAGCATAGGCAAGTTCAGCGATTTTCATTTTATGTCAACAATCCGGGTTTCAACCCCAAAATACTACATACTTTCATTCTTTCAAAAAGACCTCTTTTTACGTAAAAGCCACACGATACTAATACTCGTAGTATCAAAATACGTTTTCTTTTCAAACCAAATTACTTCACCTTCGTAAAAATCTTTATAAGACTTTTAAAATCAAGTACTATATACTTTTTAAACCAAGTGCTTTTCTTTTAAAACAACATCAAGTATACTCTTTAAAACCCAAATAACTTACTCTTTTCAAAACAAGTAACCTATACTTAAATCAAGTTACTTCTCCTTTTCCGAAATCGAGTCGTTTATAAGTCAAGTCTCTTATCTTTCAAGATCAAGTCTCTTAACTTTCAAAATCAAGTCGTTTAGCTTTCAAAATCAAATCTTTCTTTTATCTTCATAAAGTCGTTATAACTAACTTCCCATAAAGCCATTATAACACTTTATGTTTTAAACAAACAAAATTCATTTCACACACGTACGTCTACCGTACTATATAGTTCACAACAATCATGCTCAAGAGTATAGGAAGAATCACATACCTCTTCGGCTTAATCTACAAGCTAAGTCGAGTATGCCGCGCGTAGAATATCCACCTATAATAACCACAATACATCTATCAACTTCTAGTTCTCTTTGTAGAATAATTCTAAGTACAAGGATCCTTATCCTACGGAAAATTCGGCAGCACCTCCCCCCCCCGTAAACACATAAATAACCTTCCACAACAAGGCCTGCTACCAAGCCAACAACTCCAAGGGGGTTACACGTCTAACCGGACGTGTACAAATCTGCCCCACAATAATACTACACAAGTCTACTGTAAATACAGTCTAATGTAAATACAGTTCAATCCTTTATAATCATCCTTCCAATATATCTTATACTCAATTCTAAACTACTACAATATGTAATATCCAATTACAATAGGGGGACATAGATCATTACCTCGATAATCCCAAAATTATCCAAGATATATAAGTCGATCCTGAGCAACGTTTAGCTCCAAATCCTTACGCTCCAACCCGCTCCAAGAAACCCTTAGAAGTTTCTAAACAACTTCTCTTAACACTTCATCTAAGCTATGAAGATTTTTCTAGGGTTTCATTTTGCGACTAATGGAAAAAGTAGTATTTCCGGGCTCTTATGTTGGGATTACTTTAGAATACTACTAGGGATACTAGGCTAAGGTATTTGGGATTATACAACAATACTTGAAGTATTTCTCAACACAAAGTGGGGGGACGAGAACACCACAAAGGGAGGGGATATTTTTGCCTTGGAAGAACTTAAGTGTGGGATGAAATTAAGTCTTGCACTAAGGGGGTATTTATAGAGAAATCAAGGGCCAAGATCAAGGCAAGTGTGTGGTGAGATTGGGGTACAAGTGTGGTGCCACAAGTCTACACAAGACTTGGGACAAGTGGCTTGCCACTTGTCCAACCATTTCGCCACGGCCACAGCACCCTATTTCGCCACCGCCGCACGGGGTGACACGTGTCGCCCCCCTACTCATCCAAAATATTTCGTCTCCCGAAAATATCTGTAATGCCAAAAATCTCTAAAACAAAGTGGGCCCCACAATACCGTAAATTTCTCCCGTGGGCCCCACGTGACCAAATCCGGAAATAAAATTCCATAATTCTAATATAATCCAGGAAGTCCAAATACCAAATCTGGGAATCCAATTCCCATTAACGAACCTTTTTCTTTCACAAAAACCGGAAACTTTTCCGTCGAGAAAAAAAAATCACATCTTTCTTTCTTTCCAATATTATTCTCGTATTCTCGTACGTACGTCCTCACATACATACCCTGGAACTACGGGGTGTAATATTCTTCCCCCCTTAGAAACATTCGTCCCGAATGTTCCTTCTAAGTCTCCAAACACGCTTTCGATGGTATAGTCTCCACTACTACACTTACGAAACCAATTATGCCACCAATGGCCATAATATAACATACGCGAAAAACTCAAATCCAAGCCAACGAGGAATCACCTCTAACATCACAAAAAAAGTTCTCACCCAAGGTCTAAAGGATACTCCCTTCGCATCTTCACTTCACAACAAAAATGTTCACTTTCATCCCCTTAACACATGTTCACTTCTTTCCTTACTTGTTGTACCCTTCTCGTACACCCGAACTCTTTTTAGTACACGTACCATACTCCAGTCATCGCTTCAGTTTCCAAAACCTGGAGTTACTACCTCCAACTTGGTCATCTTACTAGCCTCAAATTCCTTTAAGGCCATTCTCGGCCTTCACGATCCGATTCTGGTCGAACACATCCACGAACTCATATGATGGTTACCTAAACTTGGGCCTAGCACCCTCGTGACCCTACCACCTGGCGGGACCACCTCGAACTGACCACACCTATTCCGGGTTGCGGGTTGACCCGCAATATGGCCTCAACCCGACCCACCGTCGCGCCAAACTCTCTCGTTCCCCGAACCGGAACAATCTTACTAATTCACATCATGAAAGCTACCACTTCCATCTCACTGTACCCATGGAATTATCCCATAATATATTTCACGCATACCAAGTACTTCGACAAAGACCAACCGTAAAATCATCCACTCAAGACGGCCTTGCATCCAAGGTCCTAACTGTTATAAATTCTAAGGCTCACAATAGTCTCGTCCCCAGACTTACCCCTTTCAACTACCCATGTTTTCTAAATCACACTTAACACAATGCTATCCGTATAGAACACCACACGTATCCACCATAACAATATAACCAAGTCTCTTAAGGGCTAAAGGTATCTCTGTAACTACTGCCTTACTTCCTCTTTGTCGCTCTAATCATAATCCTGCCCTGCAGGGCGCCTAGCTATAGAAGGCGATGAACCAGCCACCGATCCCGAAGGCTGAGTCTCTACATCCGTGCTACCCCTGGTCGGACAACTGTCACCAAATGGCCCTGCTGGCCGCAAGCATAACAATCTCCCAAACTAGCATGACACACTGAGGATCATCCTCCGCTCTCTATCCATAGAACTCTGGCGGACTGCAACTCAAGAAATCCCGAAGTCTCATACTATCGGATCAAGGGTGAACCACTGGCACTGCCGGAACCACCGGCTCCCGTCCGTCCTCATATCTTGCCACGATCCTAGCTAGTAACTGGGCCATCTCTTGAACTCATATCCTCGGCTCCTAGTCGTGGAACTGGAGGCTCAGGTATCGTGGCCTCCGTAGAAACTGCTGCCGCTCTAAACTCTGCTGGGGCTAGCGGCGTCATAAAACTCGTCGTCTGAAGTACTATCTCAGGTAATGACCAGGCCTGTGCCCTCGTAACCCTCTGTGTTCTACTCGTAGCTCCCTCTGCTGCCTTGCCCATCCCGGGCCACTGGTTGCCTGCAGCGAGGCATAAGCGTACATCTGAATACATCAGGGAGTCGATTTTATAACACGACTCTAAGGCACGATCTCGGAGTGAGAAGAATAGAAACCAATCCTAAATATCCCATAGCCTCACGATTATAGGTGTGGTTCACAACACGCCGATAATCAGACTCTACTAGATACGATGCAGAGACACTTTCGCGGATTAAGCGCTCGATACCACTTTTGTCACGACCGATCTCGCCCGCGGTAGTGCCTTACCCCGGGCACCCTAGTGATACAACATCAGAGAAAATCAGCGGAAATAAAAACTTAAACATGAAACAAGACATAAAGTAAGAAACAGGCTAACCAAAACCGATCACCTTCCCGTATATATATATATATAAAGCGAGCGATTAAAATCCTTTACAAACCCCGCCACCAAGATTTCTGATGCACTCAAGGATGTAATAACAACTATGACGGACAGGCCCCACCATACCACGAATGTACAAGTACCTACCATGACATGGGACTATACCAAAAGATAAGCCTCCGAAGAAACGTAGCTTCCCAAACGCTGAACTGCGATCCTATGAGCGAGGATCAACAACTGGTTTACCTCTACCTGCGGCATGAACGCCCCGGGGAGGTCGGCATAACAGTACCAAGTATGTGAAATGAAAATATCAGAATGAAATCACATTTCATCATTTTATAAAACCATTTCGCAATAAGTAAACAGTTATGTCAAGTAAGGGACGCATTTCCTCAAAATCATCACTCACACATAACTATGGGTCTCACGCCCACAATATCAATCATGCCCGTGGAACTCCTTCCTCACTACCGACAGTACATGATGTAAAACAACACCCATATGTGAACCTGAATACTAGATCCTGCCTGCGTCATCAAACCGATTGGGCCAAGTAGAATAGCCAACTACCAGTCCGAAGGCTAGTCATAAAACTTCACGGACAAGTACGGAAGCCAACTACCAGATCCAAACCAGCCACACAACTGGCCGAGGCAAGTATCTTAAGCTAACGTACCAGAGCCTACCGTCTCACGAGATATGACCGTGGCAAGTATCTTAAGCTATCTACGAGCCTACCGATACGAGAAATGACCGGACAAGTATCTAAAGTGCGCTTTGTAACTACGTGTACAAATCAAGCCCGTGATCGCCACATCGGCAAAGCTTCATGGATTAGCGGTTCATGGACTAATAACATAACCCGAATTTAACCTCACAACGACCGCATACCGGCATCTTACCTCGGTATAAGCATGGCCATGAAACCATCTCCATCGACGCACCCGTGGACCATCCATCGATGTCGGTATGTCGAAAGGAAATAACAAGAAATACTCAAAGTGGGCGACGATACCAGTGGACCGTCCAGCGTGTCGGTATGTCCAAGCAATCAATCGATAGTCGGCCTCCCGAGAGACACGGTAGCACAGAATCAAAACACTTGCACAACAAAGGCTATCACAACAAGCGTAGGCAAGTTCAACGTACTTTCATTTTATGTCAACAATCCGGGTTTCAACCCCAAAATACTACATACTTTCATTCTTTCAAAAAGACCTATTTTTACGTAAAGCCACACGATACTAATACTGTGAGTATCAAAACCGTTTCTTTTCAAACCAAATTACTTCACCTTCGTAAAAATCTTTACAAGACTTTTAAAATCAAGTACTCTATACTTTTTAAACCAAGTGCTTTTCTTTTAAAACAACATCAAATATACTCTTTAAAACCCAAATAAGTTACACTTTTCAAAACAAGTAACCTATACTTAAATCAAGTTACTTCTCCTTTTCCGAAATCGAGTCGTTTATAAGTCAAGTCTCTTATCTTTCAAGATCAAGTCTCTTAACTTTCAAAATCAAGTCGTTTAGCTTTCAAAATCAAATCTTTCTTTTATCTTCATAAAGTCGTTATAACTAACTTCCCATAAAGCCATTATAACACTTTATGTTTTAAACAAACAAAATTCATTTCACACACGTACGTCTACCGTACTATATAGTTCACAACAATCATGCTCAAGAGTATAGGAAGAATCACATAGCTCTTCGGCTTAATCCACAAGCTAAGTCGAGTATGCCGCGCGTAGAAGATCCACCTATAATAACCACAATACATCTATCAACTTCTCGTTCTCTTTGTAGAATAATTCTAAGTACAAGGATCCTGATCCTACGGAAAATTTGGTAGCACCTCCCCGCCCCCGTAAACACATAAATAACCTTCCACAACAAGGCCTGCTACCAAGCCAACAACTCCAAGGGGGTTACACGTCTAACCGGACGTGTACAAATCTGCCCCACAATAATACTACACATGTCTCTTCAAATACGGTCTAATGTAAATCTGATTCAATCCTTTATAATCATCCTTCCAATATATCTTATACTCAATTCTAAACTACTACAATATGTAATATCCAATTACAATAGGGGGACATAGATCATTACCTCGATAAGCCCAAAATTATCCAAGATATATAAGTCGATCCTGAGCAACGTTTAGCTCCAAATCCTTACGCTCCAACCCGCTCCAAGCAACCCTTAGAAGTTTCTAAACAACTTATCTTAACACTTCATCTAAGCTATGAAGATTTTTCTAGGTTTTCATTTTGCGACTAATGGAAAAAGTACCGTAAATTTCTACCGTGGGCCCCACGTGACCAAATCCGGAAATAAAATTCCATAATTCTAATATAATCCAGGAAGTCCAAATACCAAATCTGGGAATCCAATTCCCATTAACGAACCTTTTTCTTTCACAAAAACCGGAAACTTTTCCGTCGAGAAAAAAATAATCACATCTTTCTTTCTTTCCAATATTACTGTCGTATTCTCGTACGTACGTCCTCACATACATACCCTGGAACTACGGGGTGTAACAGATGATTTTGAGGACATGCGTCCCTTACTTGACATAACTGTTTACTTATTGCGAAATAGTTTTATAAAATGATGAAATGTGATTTCATTACAGTATTTTCAGTTTCACATACTTGGTACCTGTTGTACTGACCTCCTTCGGGGTGCGTACGTTCATGCCGCAGGTAGAGGTACACCAGTTGTCGATCCTCGCTCATAGGATCGCAGTTCAGCGTTTGTGAAGCTCCGTTTCTCCGGAGGCTTATCTTTTGGTATAGTCCTCTGTCATTGTAGGTACTTGTACATTCAAGGGTATGGCGGGGCCCTATCCCGTCATAGCTGTTGTTACATTCTTAGAGGTCTGTAGTACTGTTGTGGGCAGGGTTTGTAAAGGATTTTAACTGTTCGGTTATATGTATATACATGAAGGTAACCGTTTTGGTTAGCCTGTTTTCTTATGTTGTATTTTGTTTCCTATTTAAGTTCTTATTTCCGCTGATTTTCTCTGATGTTGTATCACTAGGGTGCCCGGGGTAAGGCACCAGTCGCGGGCCCAAGGTCGGGTCGTGACAATTTGGTTGGTAAAATCCACACACACTTGGACCCAATCACCTTGACTTGCCATATCTTGGCCCTTGATTTCTCTATAAATAACCCCCTTAAGTGCAAGACTTTATTCATCCACTTAGAGAGTTTCCAAGGCAAAAAATTATCTCCCTCCTTAATATAGTTCTCGTCCAACACCCCCCCCCCCCCTTTGTGTAGAGAAATTCTTCAAGTGTTGGTATAGTCCCAAATACCTTAGCCTTGTAATCCTTTGTAGTATTCCAAAGTTATCTCTATACTAAGAGCCCGAAAATACTACTTTATTCCAATAGTCGCAAAAATGAACCCTAGGAAAATCTTCATAGATGGATGAAGTGTTAAGAGAAGTTGTTTAGAAACTTCTAAGGGTTGCTTGGAGCGGGTTGGAGTGTAAGGAAGTGGAGCTAAACGTTGCTCAGGATCGACTTATAAATCTTGGATAATTTTGGGCTTATCGAGGTAATGATCTTTATCCCCTTATTGTAATTGGAGATTACATGTTGTAGTAATGTATAATTAAGTATATGATTTATGGAAGGATGATTAAAAAGAATTGAACTGTATTTTCATTGGGTGTATTCTGATGAGACTTGTAGTATTATTGTGGGGCAGTGTACACGTCAGGTTAGGCGTGTAATCCCCTCTGAGTTGTTGGCTTGGTAGCGGGCCTTGTTATTGGAGGTTATTTATGTGGTTACGGGAGGTCTTCGCGAATTTTCCGTAGGATATGGAACGTTGTACTTAGAAATATTCTACGAAGGGATCTAGAAGTTAATAGACGTTTTATGGCCATTTTAGGTTGAAGTACTACGAGTAGCGTATTCTACTTGAAGGGTGGAAAAGGCTAGCAAGGTTATAGTACTTTGGAGCGTTTTGCTAATTGTCGATAATCGTCGCGAGGTATGTGAACCTCTTCCTATCCTTTCTAGCATGATTGTTGTGAACTATGTAGTACGGTAGACGTACGTGTGCTAAACGAATTTGGTTGGTTTAAAACATAAAGTGTTATAATGGCTTTATGGGAAGTTAATTATAACGACTTTTTGTAGGTAAGAGAATGGTTTATTGATTTTAAAAGATAAGAGACTTGACTTATATTTGACTTGATATGATATGTGAAGAACTTGAATTGTGTAGAAAGTTGTGAAACCTCATTCGTGAATAATGAGTACTTGGTTTTTAATAGTAATGTTATATTGATTTCGGAAATGGGAATGAGTATCGAACAAGTCATTGCAGCGTTAATAAAGGAAAATGTAATGACTAATAATTAACTTAAAACAAGTAGAATCTTCCATCTGCATAGAAGCTAAGATAAGACAAAATTGTATTACATTTCCTAGATCATGGCTGCTTTAATAAAATCATTAAAACAAGTTTTGATTTTCTTAAAAATTCCAAAGTAAGGAACTTGATTTATAAAAGAGAGAGACTTGATAATTTGAAGTGTAAAATGGTTTAAAAAGGAAGGCATGGTTTTGTCTTAAAATGGTTTAAAAAGGAAGGCATGCTTTTGTCTTAAGTTGGTTCAAAAAGAAGGTATGGAGATTGTTTTGGTTTACTTAAAAAGATAGTTACTCTATTTTGATACTACGGGTATCGTGTGACTTTTGTGAAAGAAACGGATCTTTTAAAGAGTTAAAGTATGTAGTACTTTGGGGTTAAAACCCGGATTTGTTGACATAAAATAAAAGTACCTTGTGTGAGTAACTTGCCTATGTTTTGCTTGTGATAGCCTTGTAATACTTTCTTGTTGGTTTGATAAGTAAACATGCTAGGATACTACGGGCGTTAGTATCTTGGGACTTTTATGTGAAGGGGGTTTTCTTGTTGTGCTTATGTTGTTTACGATAAGCCGGTTGCGCTTGTATTACATCACATACCCCCCCTGACTTGTTATGTTGTCGGGGGTTAGCTGCCCCCCGATGCGAGGAATACCTCATGCGGGTCCATGGGACCTATGCGGAGCTACGGGAGTTCCAGGAACCGCCGGGTGTGTTACGCCGATGCGAGGAATACCTCATGCGGTCCATGTGGCCATGCGGATTGCGGGAGTCCAGGATGTTGCCGAGGGTTAGCTGCCCTGCGATGCGAGGAATACCTCATGCGGGCCTATGTGGCCTATGCGGAACTGCGGGAGTTCCAGGATTAGACGCGCACAATGATACTGCGGGCGAGTGGCCCAGCTTCGATCATTGGCGGTCTAGAAAGACCTCGCGATACAGTCTTATAGCATTGTTGGTACGGTGGTGTCACGACCCGAACCCGGGCCCGTGACTGGTGCCTTACCTCGGGCACCCTAGTGATACAATATCAGAGAAAAACCAGCGGAAATAAAAACTTAAACATATAAATAGATATGGATCAAGATGAAAGAAAATAGGCCAACCAAAACGGTTGCCTTTCAGCATATATATATATATATATATCGACCTTTGAACAGTTACAATCCTTACAACCACCTTGCAACGATCTACAGACCTCTAAGATTTTTACAACAACTATGACGGGACAGGGCCCCGCCATACCCCGGAATGTACAAGAACCTACAGACTCAGGGTAACATACCAAAAGATAAGCCTCCGAAGGAACGGAGCTTCGATGCGCTGAAATGTGATCCTAAGCGGGGATCGACGGTAGATGTACCTCTACTGCGGCGTGAGCGGCCCCGAAGGAGGTCGATCTGACGGTACCAAGTATGTGGCGTAAATCACGTAAATGAAATCATAATAGTCTATATAAAGCGGGAGACATGTATGATAACCAAACTACGATACACATATAACGATATATCAAGTCGGTCTCACGCCTCCAAGTCATTACTCAAATATAATTATGGGTCTCACGCCCACAACATCAATTATGCCGTGGAATACCTTCCTCATGCGTGATCTATGATATGATAACACGAAGTACACACGAACACCAAGTCCTACACGATGCCAAAGTCGTATTAACAATACAATACAACCAAACCACGAAGCTGACACGGGGCAAGTACGGCCGAGCTACGGATACCAAGGCGGCCACGTGGTGGCGGGCGCAAATCGAGGGCTAACTACTGTGCAAGGCGTATCACGAGACTTCGTCACTCTGTTGAGCACGGGCAAGTGCGAGGGCTAACTACCGGTACGAGGCCGAATCAGCCACGAGGCGGGCAAGTCACGAAGCCGACCACCGGTACCAAGGCGAACGAAGAAACCTCATGGAGGCGAGTCCATGGAATAACACTATCAATAGGAGCGTGCGTGGAATTCTCCGTCACTGCCGGTACGTCCAAGTAAGTTCTCAACAAGTCAACCGGCCCTCCACCGAGAGACGCGGTAGTATAGAAACACAATTCTTGCACAACAAAGGCTATCACAACAAGCATAGGCAAGTCTCACTACAACAAGCAGAGGCAAGTTATACACAACTCAAGGTACTTTCATTTTATGTCAAGTCCGGGTTTTAACCCTAAAGTACTACGTACGTTAAATTCCTTTTAAGAGATCCATTCCTTTTATAAAAGTCACCCGATACCCTTAGTATAAAAAAATAGAGTGACTTACATCTTTTAAGTAAACCAAAACACTTCTCTTTTTAAAGTCAAATTACCACATTAAAACCAATGATAAAACCCTTCTTTTGTTTTCATAAAGTCATTATAACTAACTTCCCATAAAGCTGTTATAACACTTTATGTTTAAACCAATTTAAGACAAAACAATGCCTTTATTTTCCCTAAAGTTCCAGTTTGCCTAATTTCAATTACTCAAGTCTCTTTATTTTAGAAAAGTTTCATAGTTCAATGTCTTAATCCCTTTTGAAACAATTGAGTAACATATGCCATAGGTGTGAAGCGGTTTATACTTGTTTATAACCATTTATTAAAGCGACCATGATCTAGAAAATGTAATATCATTTTGTCTCATCTTAGCTTCTATGCGGATGGAGGTTTCTCGGTTTTAATTATACTTCATTATTCAATACATTTTCCTTTATTAAGCGCTAGCGTGGTTTGTTCGATACTTATTACGATTTCGAAATCAAGAAACATTATTCCTTTTAAAACCAAGTACTCATTACTCACGAATGAGGTTTCACACTAACATCCATATTAAGTCAAGTCTCTTATCTTTTAAGATTAAGTCTCTTAACTTCTAAAAATCCGTAAACCATTCTCTTTATCTCTCTTAAGACGTTATACCTAACTTCCCATAAAGCTAGTATAACTCTTATGTTTTCAAAACCAAGTATTACTCTTCTTTCAAAAAGGTTTCTTAATTCTTTTGAAATACTTCAAGATTCTTATTATCACACATCAAGTCAGTTATAAGTCAAATCAGTTATCTTTTAAAAACCACAAAGCATTTCTTACTTACATAAAGCTGTTATAACCAACTTCCCATAAAGCCGTTATAACACTTTATGTTTTAAACCAATAAAATACATTTAACACGTATGCGTCTCTTGTACTACATAGTTATACATATCATGCTAGAAAAGATAGGAAGAGGTTCACATACCTCGCGACGATTATCGCCTAATTGCAAAACGCTCCAAGTACCTCACACCGTCGGCTACTCGTTAAGCCCAGTAGCTCACGCCACACGTAGTACTTCAACCTATAGAGGCCTGAGCGCTATTAACATCTAGATCTCAACGTAGAATATTCTCGTAAAATTCGCACCTCCCACACACTTTGCGTAAATCTCTCCTCTATCTCCTCACGATAACAGCCAACAACTCCCTAGAGGGGTTGTCGTCTAATCGGACGTGTACAATTCTACTTCACGTAATGCTACACAAGTCTCATGTAATACTGATCTATGTAATTCTGATTCGGTTCTCATCTTTAAATTGGGCTTAAGTCAAAAGACATTGCCGCAAACTATGTTGATTCTATATATAGTATACTTCAACTATATATTCCTACAACATGTAATTTCCAATTACAATAGAAGGGCGATAGTATTTACCTTGATAAGCCCAAAATTATCCAAGTTTAAATGTCGATCTGAGCGAGGTTTAGCTCCTACTCCGTGCGCTCCAACCCGCTCCAAACAACCCTTAGAAGTTCTAACCAACTTCTACTCAAATACTTCAACTATCAATGAAGATTTCCTTAGGGTTTCGTTTTTGCGACTGAGGGAAAGTATAATAGTATTTCCGGGCTCTACGTATAGAGGTAACTTTGGAAAGTACTACAAGGTATTTGGGCTAAGGTCTTGAGGGCATTATAACAATACTATGAGAGTAGTTCTCTACCAAGGGGGGGTAGTTCTCGAAAACAACAAGGCTAGGGGGTACCTCGGCTGGACACACAAAGGGGAGGAGGCTCTCGGCCAAGGGCTAACAAAGGGAGACTCTTTGCAAGAGAACTACTCAAGAGGGGAGGGAGGATTTCAAGACTTAGAAAGATTTCTCAAGTTTGGATGAAGAAAGTCTTCAACTTAGAGGTATTTATAGGTCAAGCAATGGCCAACCAATGGCGAGATCAAGCCAAGTGCCATGCGAGTGTAGGGTCAAGATTTAACCATGTGTACCTTATCCATCTACCACACCAACTTGCACAAATATCCTACCTACTCCTCGACCCCAATCGTCCATTACCGCCAACCTTACGTCAATGTGAGGTGACACTTGTCACCTCCCGTTGGTCCAAAATGTTCGTCTCGGAAAAATCCGCAAAAATTATAAATGACATAGCCGGAATTTTCCCTTCGCAAGTTCTGTAAAACGTTTCGTCGAAAAACGACTCTAATCGGGGGTTGTGCACAAATTTCGAACCTATGCCTACTTTAAGGCTTAAATTTATTATACGTACGCCCTCACGTACATACTCTGGAAAATACGGGGTATAACAGGTGGGTTCTAGTAGTTGTCTATGCCTTCGTACTTACCCCGTACGGTTTTTATGACACAGGTGGGACCTGGTGTTCATGTGTATTCCTTGGTGTTTTTATATCATGGACTGCCGGCAGTGAGGAAGGAATTCCACGGGCATGATTGATATTGTGGGCATGAGACCCATGGTTATATTTGAGTAATGACTTTGAGGGCGTGAGTCCCTGACTTGACATGACTGCTTACATATTGTGTATCGTAGTTTGGTTATCATATATGTCTCATGTTTTATATAGACTATTGTGATTTCATTCTGATATTTTGATTTCACATACTTAGTACCTATTATCTTGACCTCGCCGAGGCTGCGTTCATGCGCGGTAGAGTACACCGATTGTCGATCCTCGCTCATAGGAACACAGTTCAGCGTTTTGGAAAGATCCGTTTCTCTGAAGGCTTATCTTTTGGTATAGTCCCCGTTGTAGTACTTACATTCGGTATGGCGGGGCCTGTCGCCCGTAGTTGTGGTTACATTCTTGAGTGCAGTAATCTTGTTGTGGGCGGGGTTTGTAAAGGGATGTAGCTCGAGTTTAATCATTTTTATATATATGCAGAAAGGTGACCATTTTGGTTAGCAATTTTCTTATTGTATATCTTTTTCATGTGTAAGTTTTATTTCCATTGATTTTCTCGATGTTGTATCACTAGGGTGCCGGGGTAAGGCACGATCCACGGGCCGAGTCGGTCGTGACAAAAGTGGTATCGAGCGATTAATCCTCGGAAAGTGTCTGAACCGTATCTAGTAGAGTCTTGATTATCGGTGTGTTGTGCACCACACCTATAATCAGGAGGCTGCAGGATATTTAGGATTGGTTTCCATTCTTCTCACTCTGAGATCGTGTCTTAGAGCGGTGTTATAAGTTGGACTCCCTCTGGCGTATTCGTATGTGCTAGTTATGCCTCTACGCAAGGTAACCAGAGCCCAGAAGGGCTGTCACAACACGACCTCGGGCCCGCGACTGGTGCCTTACCCCGGGCACCCTAGTGATACAACATCAAAGAAAATCAGCAGAAATAAAAACTCATAAAAGATAAATAGTGAAATAAGAAAACTGGCTAACCAAAACGGTTACCTTTCTGAATATATAAATAAAAACTTGAGCGATTACATCCCTTACAAACCCCTTGCGATACTCTGCACCTCTAAGAGTTTTATAACAACAACAGCGGACAGGTCCCGCCATACCACAATGTATAAGAACCTACACTCGAGGAATCATACCACAATATAAGCCTCGGAGAAACGGAGCTTCCCAAACGTTGAATCGTGATCCTATGAGCGAGGATCAACAATCGTGTACCTACCTGCGACATGACGCAACCCTGGCGAGGTCAAGCATGTACAAGTATGTGAAAGCGTAAATCTTGAAATAAAATCATAACATTTTAAAACCGGTTCACAAATACGCGAAACAACCCAATTTAAGCGCATATAGTGCCACAAGATAAACAAGAGCAAAATAGATGTAGCGTGGCGGTCTTTTCTAGGCCTCTAATGATCGAAGCAAGGCGATCGCCCATAGTATCATTATGCGAGCCTAATCGAACTCCCGCGATAGGCGCACCTAGGCCCGCGTGAGGTATTCCTCGCGTCGGGGTAGCTAACCCGCATCGTCTGGACTCGCGATCCGCGTAGTCACATGGACCGCATGAGGTATTCCTCTCATCGGCGTAACACACCCGGAGTGATCATCCTGGAACTCCCGCAGCTCCGCATAGGTCACATGGACCCGCATGAGGTATTCCTCGCATCGGGGGTGGCTAACCCTCGGCATAACAAGTCAGGGGGTAAGTGATATAATACCAGCACAACTGCTTATCGTTAAACAACATAAGCACAACAAGAAAACCCCCTTACACAAACATCACAAGACACTAACACACGTAGCATCATAACATGTTTACTTATCAAACCAACAAGAAAGTATTACAAGGCTATCACAAGCCAACATAGTCAAGTTACTCACACAAGGTACTTTTATTTCATGTCAACAAATCCGGGTTTTAACCCTAAAGTACTACATACTTCAACTCTCAAAAAAAGATCCATTTCTTTCACAAAAGTCACACGATACCCGTAGTATCAAAATAGAGTAACTATCTTTTTAAGTAAACCAAAACAATTTCCATACCTTCTTTTTAAACCAATCTTAATACAAAAGCATGCCTTCCTTTTAAAACCATTTTAAGACAAAACCATGCCTTCCTTTAAAACAAAGACACTTTTCCTTTTTAAAGTCGAGTAGCAATATACTTTTTAAACCAAGTGTCTTACTCTTTTAAAAACAAGTAACCTATACCTTTAAATCAAGTTACTTCTCCTTTCCCAAAATCAAGTTGTTTATAAGTCAAGTCTCTTTACTTTCAAAAATCGATCTCTAATCTTTAAATCATATCTTTTAAGAAACCAACCTCGACTTTTAAAATGTCAAGTTATCATTTTAAATCCAATGATAAAACCATTCTTTTGTTTTCATAAAGTCGTTATAAATAACATCATAAAGCTATTATAACACTTTATGTTTTAAACCAACCAAGGACAACTATTCTCATTTTCGAAATCAAGATAACTTTATTCTTTAAAAGACCACACACCCATTACTCATGAATGAGGTTTTACAACTTTTTAACATAATTCAAGTCCTTAATATTTCATAACAAGTCACTTAACTTTGGAATCAAGTCAAGGACACAAAAAGAAAATCAAATTCCTTTAAACACACGTGCGTCTACCGCACTATATATATTTCACAACAATCATGCTAGAAAGGATATGAAGGGGTTCACATACCTCGCGACGATTATCGACAATCAGCAAAATGCTCCAAAGTACTATAACCCTGCTAGCCTTTTCCACCCTTCAAGTAGAATACACTATTCATAGTACTTCAACCTATAATGGCCATAAAACGTTTATTAACTTCTAGATCCCTTCGTAGAATATTTCTAAGTACAAGGTTCCATATTCTACGGAAAATTCGCGACACCTCCCGTAACCACATAAATAACCTCTACTATCAAGGCGCTACCGAGCCAACAACTCGGAGGGATTACCGTCTAACAGGACGTGTACAATTCTGCCCACAATAATACAACAAGTCATCAGTAAATCAAATCTAATGTAAATACAGTTCAATTCTTTTAATCATCCTTCCATAAATCATATACTCGATTATACATTACTGACATGTAATCTCCAATTACAATAGGGGGATAAAGATCATTACCTCGATAAGCCCAAAATTATCCAAGTTTTATAAGTCGATCATGAGCAACGTTTAGCTCTACTTGCTTACACTCCAACCCGCTCCAAGCAACCCTTAGAAGTTTCTAACCAACTTCTCTTAACACTTCATCCATCTATGAAGATTTTTCCTAGGGTTTCACTTTGTGACTATTGGAATAAAGTGGTATTTACGGGCTCTTAGTATAGAGATAACTTTGGAATACTACAAGGGATTACAAGGCTAAGGTATTTGGGATAATAACAACACTTGAAGGATTTTTCTACACAAAGGAGGGGGGGTTTGGACGAGAACACCTTAGGAGGGAGGGAGAATTTTGCCTTGGAAAAATATTTCAAGTGTGGGATGAATAAAGTCTTGCACT
Organism: Przewalskia tangutica; assembly: GCA_029844215.1. Lineage (NCBI taxonomy): Eukaryota > Viridiplantae > Streptophyta > Magnoliopsida > Solanales > Solanaceae > Przewalskia > Przewalskia tangutica. Next base: position 3,070,959 of record JAQGDG010000033.1, read on the forward strand.
TAAGGGGGGTATTTATAGAGAAATCAAGGGCTAGGATTAAAGCAAGTGTAAGGTGAAGATTGGGTCCAAGTGTGAGTGGATTCTTTCAACCAAATGTCCACCACAACTTTGAGACATGTGGCCACCACATTAAAGAGACATGTGGCTCGCCACGTACGTCCTAAAACGTCCAAGACCAAGGGGGGTGCCATGTGTCGCCCTCCTACTCGTCCAAAATATTTCATCTCCCGAAAATATTCGTAATGCCAAAAATCTCTAAAACAAAGTGGGCCCCACAAAACCGTAAATTTCTCCCGTGGGCCCCACGTGACCAATTCCGGAAATAAAATTCCATAATTCTCAAATATTCCAAAAAGTCCGAATACCAAATCTGGAAATCCAATTCCCATTAACGAACCTTTTTCCTTCACAAAATCCGGAAACTTTTCTGTCGAAAAAATCACATCTTTCTTCCTTTCCAACTTTAATGTCGTATTCTCGTACGTACGTCCTCGTATACATACCCTGGAACTACGGGGTGTAACAAGGGCAAGGCAGCAGAGGGAGCTGCGAGTAGAATACAGAGGGTTACGAGGGCACATGCCCAGTCATTACCTAAGATAGTGCTTCATTCGGGGAGTTCTACGACGCCGCTAGCCCCAGGAGAGTTTAGAGCAGTAGCAGTAGCTACTGAGACCACGATACCTGAGCCTCTAGTCCCACAGCCAAGAACAGGGGATATGGTTACAAGGATATGGCCCAGTTACTAGCTAGTCTTGTAGCGAGGCATGAGGACAGATGAGAGTCAGAGGTTCCGGTAGTACCAGTAGTTCACCCTAGATCCGATAGTTTGAGACTTCGGGACTTCTTGAGTTGCAATCCACCCGAGTTCTATGGATCGAGAACTGAGGAAGATCCATAGGAGTTTATTCGACAGTTACAGCGGATCATGAGAGTGATCAAGGCTTCGGAGACCCAGTCGGTGGTCTTAGGTTCGCATCGGCTGCATGATACTGCAGTCGACCGGTTTGATTCATGGGAACTATCCCGGGGGAAGCATGCGCCTCCAGCTGGTTGGGACGAGTTCTCAGAGGCATTTCTTACACACTTTTTGCCCTCGCAGATGAGAGCTCGCGAATAGATTTATGATGTTTAGCGAGCAGGCGGGCGGTTCAGAATACTGATATAGAGTTTGACTCATTGGCTCGTTATGTCCCGCTCTAGTGGTAGACATGGAGGATAGAGTGCACCGATATGTCACGGGACTTGACGATTATCTAGCAGAGGGTTGTACAGGAGTAGCTCTTCAGTCGGGCATGGACATTGCCCGCATGCATGCTTATGCGCACAGAATGAGAAAGCGTAGAGATCGGCGGATTAACGAATCGTGAGAAGAGGGCCGGGACAGCAGGGTCCTTTGGTAACTTTCGAGGCGGACCTTCTCAGCAGCAGACTGGTTATGCGCCTCCGCCAGTACAGAGTGGTCCTCCACAGACTTCAGGACGTTCGGGGTATTTAGGAGTTGGTCAGAGCTCCAGGGTTTCTGGTTCACAGATTTACATAGGTTCTAGCCAGCCAGATTCAGTTTTCCCTCAGTGTTCACTATGTGGTAGGCGTCATCCCGGGAAATGTCGTTTTTTTTACTGATGCTTATTTTACCAGCGGCCGTCAGGGCCATGTGATGAGAGGATGTCCTAGTAGGAGGGATACAGGTGGAATGACTCAGCCTACCAGGTCAGTTGCGGATTCAGTTGTTCGGAGGAGAAGGGGTGTTAATCAGATGAGACCACCCCTACCTCGGTGTGGCCGTTGTGGTAGGTGTCATTGTGGGGAGTGTCGTACTACTTCGACAGCTTGTTATGCTTGCGCCCAGCAGAGCAGGATTGGGATTAGAGCGATAAAGGGAAAGTAAAGCAATAGTTACAGGTATATCCTTAGCCCTCTAGAGACTAGTATGCGTGATATGATGACTTAATATTAAGTGTTATGTTCGGATAGCTTTGTGTAAGTTGTAACTAGAAAACATGGGTAGTTGAAAAGGTAAGTATGGGGACATGGAAGGTGTGAGCCTTAGAATATTACACGTGGAGACCTTAGATGCAAGGCCGACTTAAGTGAAAGATTTTACGTTTTTGATCCTTTTCGAGATACATTATATACGTGGGGTATATTCATGTGATAAGTCCATGAGTGGTGTGAACTGGAAGTGGGTAGTTGAGCTTAGAAGACCACTAGGTTCTCATGACTTAAATAGTGAGATTGTTCCGGACCTGGAACGAGAGTTTAGTACGAAGTGGGTCGGGTTGAGGCCATATCGCGGGTCAACCCACAGACCGGATTGAGGTGGGGTCAGTTTGAGGTGGTCCCGCTAGATGATAGGGTCACGAGGGTGTTAGGCCCAAGTTTAGGTAACCATCGTACGAGTTTGTGGATGCGTTCGACCCGATGATCGGGCGATGGTCGGCGCATCTTGTCTTTCAATGGATCGGCGTTTACTCGGAGGTTGCGAGATGTTGTATATCGAAGGTTGTAAGAATTGCCGGGTTCCTACTTTTTATGACTGGCAGTGGAGCCCAGTTTACGGCTATTTCTTTTTTCTGGAGGTTTTACCAGGCGGGGTTAGGAAATCAGGTGAGTCTCAGTATTGCATTCACCCTCGGGCCGGTGTTTTGACTTCAGGGGTAGCTGTGAGGATTATTGCCTCCTGTTGAGGGAGTATTATAATAGCTACCATTTCAGTATTCGGATGGCGCCTTATGAAGCCTTGTATGGGCGGAAGTGTAGGTTGCCGGTCGATTGGTTCGATGTTGGCAAGGTTCAGATAGTTGGTCCATACTTGATTCAGCGGGATGGGGATAAGGTGGCTTATCCGTAAGAGGTTATTAGCACTCGCAGTCAACCAGTAGTGCGGATAATCGGCGTCGACACTTGGAGTTCAGGTTGACGGTGGGTCTTCTTGAAGGTACCACCCCGGAAGGGTGTGACGAGATTTGGAAAGCAGGGGAAACTTAGCCCGAGGTACTTTGGGCATTTTCAGATCGTTTGTAGAATAGGCCAGGTTGCCTATAAGTTAGCACCGCCGTCCGACTTAGGAGGCAGTACGTCCGGTCTTCCAGGTTGCTATGTTTCGGAAGAGTATCGGAGATCCATCCAGAGTGTTCCCAGTTAATGATGACCAAGTTGGAGATAGTAACCCCGAGGTTTTAAAAACTGAAGCAATGACAGAAATGTGGTACGTATATTAGGAAGAGTTCGAGTGTACGAGGAGGGTACGACAAGTAAGAAAAGAGGCGAAGATGTGTTAAGAAGATGGAAGTGTTTTTTTTTTTTAGGTGTGAAGAAAGTATCCTTTGGACCATGGGTGGAGCTATTAGTATTGTTATACGCTTTAGAGATGATTCTTCATTGGCTTGGATGTGAGTTTTTGCGCGTATGTTGTATTATGGCCATGTGTGGCATAATTGGTTCCGTAAGTATAGTAGGGAAGACTATACCGGCACAGGTATGCTTGGAGACTTAGAAGGAACATTCGGGACGAATGTTTCTAAGGGGGGAAGAATGTTACACCCCGTAGTTCCAGGGTATGTATACGAGGATGTACGAGAATACGACATTAAAATTGAAAAGGAAGAAAGATGTGATTTTTCGACGGAAAAGTTTTCGGATTTTGTGAAGGAAAAAGGTTCGTTAATGGGAATTGGATTCCCAGATTTGGTATTCGGACTTTTTGGAATATTTGAGAATTATGGAATTTTATTTCCGGAATTGGTCACGTGGGGCCACGGGAAAATTCTGATTTTGTGGGACCCACTTTATTTTCGGATTTTTGGCATTTCGGATATTTTCGGGAGATGAAATATTTTGGACGAGTAGGGTGCGACACGTGTCACCCCCATGTGGCCATGTTGGCCGAATTGGTGATGGACAAGTGTCCTTGGACGGTTTGGTGGGGGACAAGTGGCAAGCCACTTGTCCCATTTTTGTGGTGGACATTTGGTTGGTAAAATCCACACACACTTGGACCCAATCTACACCACACACTTGCCTAGATCTTGGCCCTTGATTTCTCTATAAATACCCCCCTTAAGTGCAAGACTTTATTCATCCACTTAGAGAGTTTCCAAGGCAAAAAATTATCTCCCTCTTTAATATAGTTCTCGTCCAACACCCCCCCTTTGTGTAGAGAAATTCTTCAAGTGTTGGTATAGTCCCAAATACCTTAGCCTTGTAATCCCTTGTAGTATTCCAAAGTTATCTCTATACTAAGAGCCCGGAAATACTACTTTATTCCAATAGTCGCAAAAATGAACCCTAGGAAAATCTTCATAGATGGATGAAGTGTTAAGAGAAGTTGTTTAGAAACTTCAAAGGGTTGCTTGGAGCGGGTTGGAGCGTAAGGAAGTGGAGCTAAACGTTGCTCAGGATCGACTTATAAATCTTGGATAATTTTGGGCTTATCGAGGTAATGATCTTTATCCCCCTATTGTAATTGGAGATTACATGTTGTAGTAATGTATAATTAAGTATATGATTTATGGAAGGATGATTAAAAAGAATTGAACTGTATTTACATTGGACTGTATTTACAGTAGACTTGTAGTATTATTGTGGGGCAGAATTGTATACGTCCGGTTAGACGTGTAATCCCCTCTGAGTTGTTGGCTTGGTAGCGGGCCTTGTTATTGGAGGTTATTTATGTGGTTACGGGGGGAGGTGCTGTCGAATTTTCCGTAGGATATGGAACCTTGTACTTAGAAATATTCTACGAAGGGATCTAGAAGTTAATAGACGTTTTATGGCCATTTTAGGTTGAAGTACTACGGGTAGCGTATTCTACTTGAAGGGTGGAAAAGGCTAGCAAGGTTAAAGTACTTTGGAGCGTTTTGCTAATTTTCGATAATCGTCGCGAGGTATGTGAACCTCTTTCTATCCTTTCTAGCATGATTGTTGTGAACTATGTAGTACGGTAGACGTACGTGTGCTAAACGAATTTGGTTGGTTTAAAACATAAAGTGTTATAATGGCTTTATGGGAAGTTAATTATAACGACTTTATGTAGGTAAGAGAATGGTTTATTGATTTTAAAAGATAAGAGACTTGACTTATATTTGACTTGATATGATATGTGAAGAACTTGAATTGTGTAGTAAGTTGTGAAACCTCATTCGTGAGTAATGAGTACTTGGTTTTTAATAATAATGTTATATTGATTTCGGAAATGGGAATGAGTATCGAACAAGCCATTGCAGCGTTAATAAAGGAAAATGTAATGACTAATAATTAACTTAAAACAAGTAGAATCTTCCATCTGCATAGAAGCTAAGATAAGACAAAATTGTATTACATTTCCTAGATCATGGCTGCTTTAATAAAATCATTAAAACAAGTTTTGATTTTCTTAAAAATTCCAAAGTAAGGAACTTGATTTATAAAAGAGAGAGACTTGAGAATTTGAAGTGTAAAATGGTTTAAATAGGAAGGCATGGTTTTGTCTTAAATTGGTTTAAAAAGGAAGACATGCTTTTGTCTTAAGTTGGTTCAAAAAGAAGGTATGGAAATTGTTTTGGTTTACTTAAAAAGATAGTTACTCTATTTTGATACTACGGGTATCGTGTGACTTTTGTGAAAGAAATGGATCATTTTAAAGAGTTAAAGTATGTAGTACTTTGGGGTTAAAACCCGGATTTGTTGACATAAAATAAAAGTACCTTGTGTGAGTAACTTGCCTATGTTTTGCTTGTGATAGCCTTGTAATACTTTCTTGTTGGTTTGATAAGTAAACATGCTAGGATACTACGGGCGTTAGTATCTTGGGACTTTTATGTGAAGGGGGTTTTCTTGTTGTGCTTATGTTGTTTACGATAAGCCGGTTGCGCTTGTATTACATCACATACCCCCCCCCCCCCGACTTGTTATGTTGTCGGGGGTTAGCTGCCCCCGATGCGAGGAATACCTCATGCGGGTCAATGGGACCTATGCGGAGCTACGGGAGTTCCAGGAACCGCCGGGTGTGTTACGCTGATGCGAGGAATACCTCATGCAGTCTATGTGGCCATGCGGATTGCTGGAGTCTAGGATGTTGCCGAGGGTTAGCTGCCCTGCGATGCGAGGAATACCTCATGCGGGCCTATGTGGCCTATCGGCTGCGGAGTTCGAGATTAGACGCGCACAATGATACTGCGGGCGAGTGGCCCAGCTTCGATCATTGGCGGTCTAGAAAGACCTCGCGATACAGTCTTATAGCATTGTTGGTACGGTGGGTTCTAGTAGTTGGCTATGCCTTCGTACTTACCCCGTACGGTTTTTATGACACAGGTGGGACCTGGTGTTCATGTGTATTCCTTGGTGTTTTTATATCATGGACTGCCGGCAGTGAGGAAGGAATTCCACGGGCATGATTGATATTGTGGGCATGAGACCCATGGTTATATTTGAGTAATGACTTTGAGGGCGTGAGTCCCTGACTTGACATGACTGCTTACATATTGTGTATCGTAGTTTGGTTATCATATATGTCTCCTGTTTTATATAGACTATTATGATTTCATTTACAGTATTTTCAGTTTCACATACTTGGTACCTGTTATGCGACCTCGCCCGAGTGCGTTAATACGCGGTAGGTACACCATTGTCGATCCTCGCTCATAGATCACAGTCAGCGTTTTGGGAAGCTCCGTTTCTCCGAGGCTTATCTTTTAGTATAGTCCCTGTCGTTGTAGGTACTTACATTCAGGTATGGCGTGGCACGTCGCGTCGTAGTTGTGGTTACATTCTTAGAGTATGTAATCGTTGTAGCGAGGTTCGTAAAGGGATGTAATCGTTGTGTTTAATCATTTTTTATATATATGCAGAAAGGTGACCGTTTTGGTTAGCCTATTTTCTTATTGTATATCTTGTTTCATGTGTAAGTTTTTATTTCCGCTGATTTTCTCTGATGTTGTATCACTAGGGTGCTCGGGGTAAGGCACCAGTCACGGGCCCGGGGTCGGGTCGTGACAAGGGGTGTGAAATCTTGTCTAACTCTGTGTTACTAATCTTCCTAATACATCAAGGAAGAACACTTAGAAGTGTAAGAATTATTGGACAACAATTGATCAAGAAATAGGGGCTTTGGACGAGAGAAACTAGAAAGGGAGAGAGGATATTTTCAAGTCTTGAAATAATAATAAGTGTGGAAGATTTCATCAACTAGAGGTGTTTATATAAGACAACCAAGGGCTAGGATAGAAGCATATGTATGGTGTAGATTGGGGACATGTGTTTGTGTGGGTCCCTCTTGCCCACTTGCCCAACAAATATCTTGCAAGACTTGGCCACTTGCCTTGGCCACTTGTCCCTAAAAATCGTCCAACATGGTGGGCCTAGGGGTGACACATGTCGCCTTCCTACTGGTCCAAAATATTTCGTCTCTCGGAAAAATCCATAATTGGTTAAAATATTGAAAACGTAAAATTTCCTTCACAAGGTTCGAAATATTTTCCGTCGGAAAACAAATCTTTCATCCTTAACCTAATTAGGGCTTATACATTTGTACGTACGTCCTCACATACATATTCTGGAACTACGGGGTATAACATCATAATACTTCTATCAAACCTTACTTACCATTGAAGACGTATACCAATTAATAGCCCTCTAATTCTACGGAAAATCGGGCATCACTTCCCCTGTTTCTACGTACTTTTCCACCTTTTTCAAGGCGATACAAGATAACAACATGCCACATTTAAGGCGCAACAATTCAACAACTAAAGAAGGGGATCACACGCCTAAACGGACGTGTTAAACAATCTTTCCCTTAAACAACAACAACATAAAAACCGAAATGGAACAAGTCCATAGTCCAAAGTAAAGACAGTCCAATGTAAAGATAGTCCAATGTAAATACAGTCCAAAGTAAATACAGTCCAATGTAAATACAATCCAATGTAAATACAGTCCATTAGTTGGTGTTCTTGGCCAACTTACAATAATCATACTTAATCCAATTTCTCGGCTAGAATGCCAGAATTACTTCTTTAATCCTCCAACTTATATTCCAATCTTCATATAAGTTATAGTTACTTTGTTATTCTTGTTGTAATAGATACGTTTTTACCATTTTAATGGCTAACATGCCAATTTCCATTTCAACAAGCTTACAAGATCCAATTCTTTCCAAACTTCATTCCACATATTACATACTCCATAATATACTTCCAACATATATAATATCCCACTTCACAAAGAAGATCAAGTTCATTACCTCAAAAGCCCAAAATTATCCAAGAACTTAAAGTCACTCCTTAGCAAGTTTAGCTCCAAATCCTTACTGTTATACCCCGTAGTTCCAGAATATGTATGTGAGGACGTACGTACGAATGTATAGCCCTAATTAGGCTAAGGATGAAAGATTTGTTTTCCGACGGAAAAGATTCCGAACCTTGTGAAGGAAAATTTTACGTTTTCAATATTTTAACCAATTATGGATTTTTTTTCCAAGAGACGAAATATTTTTGGACCAATAGGAGGGCGACATGTGTCACCCCTTGATGATCCATGGTAGACGATTTTAGTGGGACAAGTGGCCAAGACAAGTGGCCAAGTCTTGCAAGATATTTGTTAGGCAAGTGGGCAAGAGGGACCCACACACACACATGTCCCCAATCTACATCATACACATGCTTCTATACTAGCCCTTGATTGTCCTATATAAACACCTCTAGTTGATGAAATCTTCCACACTTAGTATATTTCAAGACTTGAAAATATCACCCCTCTCCCTTCTAGTGTTCTCGTCCAAAGCCTCATTTCTTGAGCAATTGTTGTCCAATAATTCTTACACTTCTAAGTGATCTTCCTTGATGTATTAGGAAGATTAGTAACCAAGAGTTAGACAAGATTTCTGTCACGACCTGACCTCGAGCCCGCGACTGGTGCCTTACCCCGGGCACCCTAGTGATACAACATCAGAGAAAATCAGCGGAAATAAAACTTAAACAGGAAACAAGATACAACATAAGAAAACAGGCTAACCAAAACGGTCACCTTTCTGTACATAAATTAAAAACTTGAACAGTTACATCCTTTACAACCCTGCCCACAACAGTACTATAAACCTCTAAGAGTTTTATAACAACAATGACGGGACAGGGCCCCGCCATACCCCTGAATGTACAAGAACCTACAATCTCATGGAATCATACCAAAGATAAGCCTTCGGAGAAACGGAGCTTCCCAACGCTGAATCATGATCCTATGAGCGAGGATCAACAATCGTGTACTTATCTGCGGCATTTAACGCAGCTCGGGCGAGGTCGCATAACAGTACCAAGTATGTGAAATCAAAATACTGTAATGAAATCACATTTCATCATTTTATAAAACCATTTCGCAATAAGTAAACAAGCATGTTGCAAGTGGACGCGTGTCCTCAAAATCATCACTCACACAGAACTATGGGTCTCACGCCCACAATAACAATCATGCCCGTGGAACTCCTTCCTCACTGCCGGCAGTATATGATGTAAAACAACACCCATATGAGAACCTGAACACTAGATCCTGCCTGCGTCAAAAACTGATCGGGCCAAGTAGAATAGCCAACTACCAGATCCGAAGGCTAGTCATAAAACTTCCCGCCAAGTACTAAGCCAACTACGATCCAAAACCAGCCACGCGAATCGCCGAGGCAAGTATCTTAAGCTAACGTGCGAGCCTACCGCTTTACGATATATGACCGTGACAAGTATCTTAAGCTATCTACCGAGCTCCGATACACGAGAAATGACCAGACAAGTATCTAAAGTGTGCTCAGAACCACGTGTACAAATCAAGCCCGTGATTGCTCGCCACCGCGCAAGCTTCATGGATTAGCGCCCATGGACTAATAACATAACCCGAGAATTTAACCTCACAATGACCGCAGCCCGACATCTTACCTCAGATAAGCATGGCCATGAAACCATCCCATCGACGATACCCGCGACCATCCATCGTCGGATGTCCAAAGGAAATAACAAGATAATACTCAAAGTGGACGCATACCCGTGGGCCACCCAACGTGTTAGTATGTCCAAAAGAAACAACAAGATACCACTCATAGTGGAAGCATACCCGTGGACCATCCATCGTGTCAGTATGTCCAACAACATGTATCATTTTGGAACCATCATTTAGAAAATCGAGACACTTATCGTACCAAGTATCCTTCTAAGACATGGTTTTGGCAAATCAAGGCACTAGACCTCACGTGTTACTTTAAAACATCTTGAACATCAAAGTGCCACATATCATGTATTATATTAAGGACTTAATCATGGACATTCTCGCATGATTTCCTTAAAACAATTTAAACCATCCCTTGACTTTCCACTAAAACTTGTTATAACAAACTTCCCATAAAGTCGTTATAACCACTTCATTTTTAGACAACTAACGCACCATTACCTCTTTACTTTTTATAAAAACCAAGGAATTATCATGCCACGTAAGGGAATTGAACCCAAAGTACTTTGTACATCTATTCTTTATAAAAGAATCGTTTCATGAAATATTAGGGTGTTGGACCCAAAAGTACTTTCACCGTTAAAACCAAGTTACTTACTTTTTTAAACTCAAGTAACTTATACTTTTAAGACCAAGTAACTTATGCCTTCAAATCAAGTCACTTACTCTCTTTAAATCAAGTAACATATACTTTTCAAAACGAGTTACTACACATTTTCGAAATTCAAGTCCCAAGTACTTTCAAAAATCAAGCTTCATGTACTTACAAAATTAATACTTTTATGAGCCGTGAATAGGTTATTCTCGTTTATAACGATCTTGTTAAATCAGCCATGATCTAGAAAATGTAATACAATTTTGTCTTATCTTAGTTTCTATGCAGATGGAGAATTCTACTCATTTCAATATAATTGATTGTCGATACATTTTCATTAACGCTGCAACGGCTTGTTCGATACCTATTCTCATTATTGTAGTAAATTAGCAAGGTCACTCGACTCCAATACTTCCTAACGACTCTTACCAACATCCCCCCATAAGACTTGGTAAGAACTTAGGAATATTCTAGACATGCCTTTAGCATAAAATCAATAACATGAATACTTCCTATGACAAGGAAAGTATACTCAAGAACAAATCATGTATACTTCTAACAACAAGGCAAGTATACCTCAAATATCCAGTCATGTATACTCCTAACAACAAGACAAGTATACTTCAAACAACAAGTCATATATACTCCTAACAACAAGGAAAGTATACCATAAAAATACTCATGTCTATAGAAAGAAGAAGTTCACATACCTCGTGACGACTAACCCATACGACAAGTAGCAAAATGCTCCGAAGTACTTCAACCTCATCGGCTATTCCTTAAGCCAAGTAGACTGCCACACGTAGTACTTCAACCTAAAATGGCTATAAGATTTTTGTCACGACCCAATATGCTCGCGATCGGTGCCTTACCCTGCACCCTAAAGTGATAACAACATAAGAGAAAATCAAAGAAATAAAATTTAAACAGAAACAAGAGACAACATAAGAAACAAGCAACCAAAACGGTTACCTTCATGTATATACATATAACCGAACAGTTAAAATCTTTACAAACCCCGCCACAACAAGATTTCTGCACTCTAAGAATGTAATAACAACTATGACGACAGTATTCGCCATACCTCGAATGTAAGTACTACAACGACAGGACTATACCAAAAGATAAGCCTCCTGAGAAACAGAGCTTCCAAACGCTGAATCGCGATCCTATGAGCGGATCAACAACCGGTTTACTCTACCGCGGCGTGAACGCAGCCTCGGGCGAGGTCAAGACAACAGTACTGGCATGTGAAATCGAAAATACCGTAATGAAATCACATTTCATCATTTTATAAAACCATTTCGCAATAAGTAACAAGATGTCAAGTAAGCGGACGCGCGTGTCCCCAAAATAATCACTCACATAACTATGGGTCTCACGCCTATAATATCAATCATGCCTCGAACTCATTCTCATCGGCCGTTAGCACATGATGTAAAACAACACCCATATGTGAACTCGAACACTAGATCTCCGCCGTCATCAAACCGACGCAAGTAGAATAGCCAACTACCCCAAAAGCTAGTCATAAAACTTCACGCAAAGCACTAAGCCAACTACTGGGCCCAAAAGCTAGCCACGCAATCGCCGAGGCAAGTATCTTAAGCTAACGTACTATAGCCTACCGCCTCACGAGATATGACCGAGGCAAGTATCTTAATCTATCTACCGAGCTCACGATACACGAAATGACCAGACAAGTATCTAAAGTGCTCAGTAACCACATGTACAAATCAAGCCCGTGATCGCCGTCACCGCAAAGCTTCATGGATTAGCGGCCCATGGACTAATAACATAAACCTCACAACGACCGCATGCCCCAAGATCTTACCTCAGAAAAGCATGGCCATGAAACCATCCTATCGACGCATACCCGGCCACCCATCGCGGTGATGTCCAAAGGAAATAACAAGATAATACTCAAAGTGGACGATACTCGCGACCATCCAACGCGGTCAAGATGTCCAAAAGAAATAACAAGATAATACTCAAAGTGGGCGCATACTCGTGGACCATCCAACGTGTCAGTATGTCCAAGAAATCAATCAGATAGTCGGCCCTCCCCGAGAGACACGATAGCACAGAATCAAAAAACTTGCACAACAAAGGCTATCACAACAAGCATAGGCAAGTTCAACATACTTTCATTTTATGTCAACAATCCGGGTTTCAACCCCAAAATACTACATACTTTCAAAAAGACCTCTTTTTACGTAAAAGCCACACGATACTAATACTCGTAGTATCAAAAACACGCTTTTTCAAACCAAAGTATTTCACCTTCGTAAACATCTTTACAAGACTTTTAAAATCAAGTACTCTATACTTTTTAAACCAAGTGCTTTTCTTTTAAAACAACATCAAGTATACTTTTTAAAACCCAAGTAACTCACTCTTTTCAAAACAAGTAACCTATACTTAAATCAAGTTACTTCTCCTTTTCCGAAATCAAGTCGTTTAGCTTTCAAAATCAAATCTTTCTTTTATCTTCATAAAGTCGTTATAACTAACCTCCCATAAAGCCATCATAACACTTTATGTTTTAAATAAACAAAATTCATTTCACACACGCACGCTCACCGCTATATAGTTCACAACAATCATGCTCAAGAGTATAGGAAGAATCACACACCTCTTCGGCTTAATCCACAAGCCAAGTCGAGTATGCCGCGCGTAGAAGATCCACCTATAATATTCACAATACATCTATCAACTTCTAGTTCTCTTCGTAGCATATTCTAAGTAAATAGTTCCTTATTCTACGGAAAATTCGGCAGCACCTCCCCCCTCACAATCACATAAATAACCTCCCCCTAACAAGGCCTGCTACCAAGCCAACAACTCCAAGGGGATTACACGTCTAACCGGACGTGTTCAATTCTGCTTCACAATAATACTACACAAGTCATCAGAAATACGATCCAATGTAAATACAGCTTCAATCCTTTATAATCATCCTTCCAATATATCTTATACTCAATTCTAAACTACTACAATATGTAATATCCAATTACAACAGGGACATAGATCATTACCTCGATAAGCCCAAAATTATCCAAGATTATAAGTCGATCCTGAGCAACGCTTAGCTCCAACTCCTTACGCTCCAACCCGCCTCCAGCGAATTCTTAGAAGTTTCTAAACAACTTCTCTTAACACTTCAACTAAGCTATGAAGATTTTTCTAGGTTTCATTTGGCGACTATTGAATAAAGTGGTATTCCTTGCCTAGTATTGAAATAACTTTGGAATACTACTAGGGATACTAGGCTAAGGTATTTGGGATTATACAACAATACTTGAAGTATTTCTCTACACAAAGTGGGAGGGGGGAACACCGAACACCACAAAAGGGAGGGGATTTTTTGATATTCAAGACTTAAGTGTTTATACGAAGTCTTGAACTAAGGGGTATTTATAGAATCGGGCGGTCAAGATCTTAGCAAGTGTGTGGTCAAGATTGGGCCATGTGCAACGTGGGGTCCCACCACACCACACGGCCAACGAAAATAAGTCAAGTGCCAGCATCATTCTCCACTCCGCCCACACCCACCTGCTGGTGACACACACCGCCACTTACTGGCTCCAAAATATTTCGCCTTCCTAAAATATCCAAAATACCGAAAATCTCAAAACAAAGTGGGCTTCAAATCCCAGAATTTCTCCCCAGGTCCCACGTGACCATTTCCAAAATAAAATCCCAAAATTCTAATATAATCCAAGTTAAGTCCAAATACCAAATCGGGAATCCAATTCCATTAACGAACCTTTTTCCTTCACAAAATCGAAAACTTTAAATTAAAAATCACATCTTTTTCTTCTTTCCATCGTATCGCCAGATTCTCGCATACGCCCTCACCTCACAATACCTCCGAACTAATGGGTGTAACATTCTTCCTTAGAAACATTCATCCGAATGTTCCTTCTAAGTCTCTAAACATACACGTGCATGTGTATAGTCTCCACTACTATACTTACAAAACCGATCATGCCACCAATGGCCAGAATATAACATGTACGCAAAACTCAAATCCAAGCCAACGAGGAATCATTTCTAATCTCACAAAAAGCTCCCACTAGCTTCAATTTACTCTAAGGCCATTCCCGGCCTTCACGATCCGATTCTGGTCGAACGCATCCACGAACCCGTACGATGTGTCTACCTAGACTTGGGCCTAGCACCCTCGTGACCTATCACAAAATGACTCCACCATCACAAAGCTGACCACCACAAATTGACTTCAATTTGGGTCCGGTCGCTGGTTGACGCTCAACCCGACCGCTTTCTCGCGACCCTAAGCTCTTGTTCCCGATCCGAACAATCTCACTAATCAAGTCGAAACAGTGGTCTTCTTAGCTCAACTACCATCTTATAATTCACACCACTCAGGACTTATCACACAATTATACCCCACGCGATACTATGACCGACAAAGGTCAATCGTAAACAAAATCTTTTACTCAAGACGGCCTCGAATCTAAGGTCTCCACGTATAATATTCTAAGACTCACAATTTCCCTGTTCCCAATCTTACCTTTTCAACTAACCATGTTTTCTAATCACAATTAACACAATGCTATCTGAACACAATACTTAGCACATCAGCATATCATCAATGCATACAAGTCTCTAGAGGTTAAGGATATACCAATCAAATAGGCGGTTCGGACCGCTAGAAATGGAACTTCCACCACCACCCGGTTCGCCGGTATGAACACCACGCTTAGCTATCAAAGGCAAAGAACCCGCAACGCATCCCGGGCGTCGAGTCTACATCCGCACTACCTCGGTCTGACAATTTTCGCAAATACCCTCGCCGGCCGCATGTAAAACAAGTACTCGAATATCGTGACACTCCCTACACGGGTTTACCACACCGCCACACCGAGGTCAGTGGCTTCATCCGCCAACACTCACTCCCGAAAACTCAACCTGGAGCCCGACTCGCCTCAATACCTGGATACCTCAAGATCAGAGACCACTCAGATCGCGGAGGCGCATAACTAGTCTCTGGCACAGGCGTCCGCCTCGAAACTTACCAGGACTCCCCGCCCCGGCCTTCACTGTATCGTCAATCCGTCGCCGCTCCTCACCTGCATAAGCGCATGCGTGCAATGTCCATGCCCATCAAGAGCTACACCGAGCAACTTCTCGCCAAGTAATCATCCACCTTGTGACATAGCGGCACTGCACTCGTCCTCCATATATGCCACTAACGCAGGATATATCGAGCCAACGAGTCGAACTCCATTTACATCAGTACTGCACGCCTCTCGTCTCAAAGATTAGAAATTTGTCGTCGACCCATGCTCTCTCATCTCGAGGCAAGAAATGGTCGAGAAATGCCTCCGAGAACTCGTCCCAAACACTGGAGGCACATGCTCCCCTGCATAACTCCACAAATCAAACTACGATCATTGCAGATTACGCAGCCGATGCGAACCTAAGACCACCGACTCGGTCTCCAAGCCTTGATCACTCTCATGATCCAATAGAATCGCTTGATGAACTCGTGGATCATCCTCGTGCCTCGACCGTAGAACTCAGCGGCCGCATTTCAAAATGTCCCGTAGTCTCAAACTATCTGAGTGTAGCGTTTTTGCTCACTGTTTTGTCAGCTGAACTTGTGACGTCCATAACTCTTTACTCCGATGTCCGATTTGTTTCGTTGGAAACTAGACTCGACGAACTTCATTTTTGGCTTTTAAAATACCTAAATACTCCTCGTATACCAGGAGATATACCTCTTCAAAGTTGGCTGAAATCACAACCTCGTGGCAGCATAAGAGGGAAAGAGAGATGGAATATTTCTAAGTGTTGTGCAAAACAAGTCTCAGAATGTCTCTAAGTATACATATATAATGTATCACAATGGGTAAGATGAGGACAAGTGTAGGGACTAAGTGTAGCAAGACAAGTGGAGTGGGACCCACACGCCCACTTGTCCACTGTCTAAAATATCTAAGGTCAAAGTCTTCCAAGACCAAGCAAGTGGGGTAAGTGTGCCACGTGTCATCCTCTCATTGGTCTAAAAATATTTCATCTCCCAAAATCCATAATTGGCCAAAATATTATCAGAGGCCACAAAACCGTAAAATTTTCCCTCAAGGCCCCACATGACCAAATTCGGAATTTAAAATCCAAAATTCCAATATATTCAAAAAGTCTCAAATACCAACTTTGAGAACCAAATTCCATTTAACAAACTTTTTTCCTTCACGAGGTTCGGATGATTTTCTTTAGGAAACACAATTCTTTCTTTCGCTCCAACTTTCAAATCTTATTTCCATAATCGTTCTCATTTCAATCTCTTGGAAATACGGTGTAACATCCTTCCTTAGAAACATTCGTCCCGAATGTTCATACTAGGTTTAACCTAAATAAATCTTAGTATAGTCTCCTTAAACTATAATCAACGAAACCAATTATGCCACATATAGCCCCAATATATCACACATGCATATACATCAATCAAAAGCCAACCGAGGAATCAAATCTAGGGTGTATCACCACTATTTACTCTCATTTATGGCCTAAAAAAATTCTCTTTTCGTACTTTCATTAGTCATAACTATAAACACTTCAATTCTTTTAATACTTTAAGGTCCTCTGTCACGACCCGGTTCTGGTGGAACGCGTCCACAAACTCGTACAACGATTAACTAGACTTGGGCCTTGCACCCTCATGACCATATCACATAGTGGGACCACCTCAAACTGACCCCACTCAATTTAATGCCACGGGTTGTCCCGTAATTGGTCCGCAATCCCCCCCCCATGGTCGCACTTAATTCTCATTCTTTGTCTGAAATAAATCTTTCTACCCGAGAAGGCCTTGTACATCTAAGGTCTCATCAATGTTCCAAGGTTCACAATTATTCCATGTTCCTAGCTTACATTATCAATCCCCACATATGGGAAATGTATCTTCTCAATCTCTCACAAACATGTTGTCTTACTCACAACAACTCTAATTACTCCATACCATTATTATTTACGCAATCACTTAAGCGTACCACACCGCTTAATCTAACAACATGGTATGCTATCAACTCAATTAAACATGATCTCCTAAGAGTCTATCACCATCCTGCATAGCTTCATTACTTCCTGACTATTTCAAATCAGTACATACATAAAGCCTAGGTGTGGATTCAATCAACTGTTTCACACCTTCCAAGAATTTACTAAGGCTTAACCAACTCATGGTAATTCATAATCATTCTAGGCAGCACACATAGCCCCAAATAAATACGCTGCATATATACATCATCATAATACCATCTATACGATAATTTTACCAACCTGGATACGCAATCCATATAATCCTTGCTGGGCCACTGTTGCCTTTCTCATAGCTGCAATCACAATAATACATTAGGGAGAGACCACCCTAACAACACACTCTATCGCACGATCTCGTGAGTGAGAAGAACGGAAACTAATCCTAAATGTACTATAGCCTCCTGCTTATAGACGTAGTGCACAATACACCGATAAACAAGACTCTACTATACACGGTTCAGAGACATTCAAAGGACTAATCGCTCGATATCGCTCTCACGCCCAACCTCAAGCTCACATCGGTGCCCTACCTGGGCACCCTTCTCTTCATACAATACAATAAACCGCGGAAGAAAAATAACACTCATTTTTTTTTAAAACAAAGGCAAAGCCGATAAGGCTGCCATAATATAAATCACCCAAAAGGGTCTAAACTATTAAATAATGTAAATACAACTCTAGCCAATCCATTCCACATATGAATACAGACCTCTAAGATTTTGGAAAAATATTATGACGGGACAAGGCCCCGCCGTACCCCTGAATATACCTAGCCATAATGACAAGCTCCTAACATCGAGCCATCTCAAAATGTCGAACTGTGATCCTAAGCTCACGGATCCACAATCGTACCTAAACTCGCGGACATGAACGCAGCCCGGAAGGTCGACAACAAGTACTAAGTATGGAACGGAAATAAAATACAACAATTAAGTCCATAACTATACAAGGAATGACAGGGGCAAGTATGAAAATCAAATACCAGATCCTACCGTGTCATATAAAAATCAGAGCCAATCAGATTGTGTATCATTGTACTCAGAATAACCGCACTACTTTTAAATATGAAAGCCATGTCAAAATCCGGACACCGCCTCGGATATAATATCACATAAGCTCGTGGAATACAACATCACTATCGCACGTAACAAGTATAACATCAACTACCGCATAATCGCGCCTTTTAACAATGCGAGTAAACTTTACGCTTTAAAATAAGCTTATGATAAATCTAGGCCACCCGCCCGTAGTATCATTATGCAAACCTACTCCCGATCGTTTCACCCGCATGGTCTTGTGGAACCGCATAGGACAATTTGCCCCGCATAGGACTATTTCACCCGCTTAGGCCCTACGGGCCCGCAATGAGCATATACGTCATGCTCGAATCATGGGTAGCAAATCCATGGAGATGTATAATATCTTGGGGGTTTACCCGGCAATTATACTCAGAAGGTGTATAACGTCTTAGGGGTTTACCCCGCATTTATACTCGTGTGTATAACATCTGGGTTTACCCGCATTTATACTCGTGAGATGTATAATGTCTGGGGTTTACCCGCATTTATACTCGTGGATGTATAACGCCTTGGGGGTTTACCCCGCATTTATACTCATAACACTAGCACCAATGGCTATCATGAACAACATATGCAAGTTAAGATAATCTTTGACTCTCAACATCATAAAATGAATAAACCATCATTTTAACAAACCAAGACAATTTCCATGCCTTTTTTTTCAACAAATCAAGACAATACCATGTCTTTCCTTTTTAACAAATCAAGACAATACCATTTAGGCAAGCCAAAGTACTATCAAGGCACAAAATAGAATAAGTATCATTTAAGCAAGCCAAAGTATTATCAAGGCACTAACACACCTTGTTTTACTAAGGATTAAAGTCCATTACGACAATGTACGTGAGCCGTACATTCACTTTATGAACTACATTTCCATTTTAGGAAAGCCCAAGTACTACATGCATCGCTAGGAAGTAGGATCCAATACATGTATCATTTTGGAACCATCATTTAGAAAATCGAGACACTTATCGTACCAAGTATCCTTCTAAGACATGGTTTTGACAAATCAAGGCACTAGACCTCACGTGTTACTTTAAAACATCTTGAACATCAAAGTGCCACATATCATGTATTATATTAAGGACTTAATCATGGACATTCTCGCATGATTTCCTTAAAACAATTTAAACCATCCCTTGACTTTCCATTAAAACTTGTTATAACAAACTTCTCATAAAGTCGTTATAACCACTTCATTTTTAGACAACTAACGCACCATTACCTCTTTCCTTTTTATAAAAACCAAGGCATTATCATGCCACGTATGGGAATTGAACCCAAAGTACTTTGTACATCTATTCTTTATAAAAGAATCGTTTCATGAAATATTAGTATGCTGACCCAAAAGTACTTTCACCATTAAAACCAAGTTACTTACTTTTTTAAACTCAAGTAACTTATACTTTTAAGACCAAGTAACTTATGACTTCAAATCAAGTCACTTACTCTCTTTAAATCAAGTAACATATACTTTTCAAAACGAGTTACTACACATTTTCGAAATTCAAGTCCCAAGTACTTTCAAAAATCAAGCTTCATGTACTTACAAAATTAATACTTTTATGAGCCGTGAATAGGTTATTCTCATTTATAACGATCTTGTTAAATCAGCCATGATCTAGAAAATGTAATACAATTTTGTCTTATCTTAGTTTCTATGCAGATGGAGAATTCTACTCATTTCAATATAATTGATTGTCGATACATTTTCATTAACGTTGTAATGGCTTGGTCGATACCTATTCTCATTAGTGTAGTAAATTAGCAAGGTCACTCGACTCCAATACTTCCTAACGACTCTTACCAACATCCCCCATAAGACTTGGTAAGAACTTAGGAATATTCTAGACATGCCTTTAGCATAAAATCAATAACATGAATACTTCCTATGACAAGGAAAGTATACTCAAGAACAAATCATGTATACTTCTAACAACAAGGCAAGTATACCTCAAATATCCAGTCATGTATACTCCTAACAACAAGGCAAGTATACTTCAAACAACAAGTCATGTATACTCCTAACAACAAGGAAAGTATACCATAAAAATACTCATGTCTATAGAAAGAAGAAGTTCACATACCTCGTGACGACTAACCCATACGACAAGTAGCAAAATGCTCTGAAGTACTTCAACCTCATCGGCTATTCCTTAAGCCAAGTAGACTGCCACACGTAGTACTTCAACCTAAAATGGCCATAGTACTTCTATCAATATCATACTTACTATTGTAAGACTTATACCAAATAATTTCCCTCTAATTCTACGGAAAATCGGGCAACACTTCTTTTGTTTCTACGTACTTTTCCACCTTTTCTGAGGCCTGTATTCATCAACCAACAAGCCACATTTAAGGCGCAACCAACAGTTAGCCAAAGGGGATTACACGCCTAACTGGACGTGTAAAATTCTTCCCCACGGTTATACAAAACAGTCCACAAATCAGCCCATAAAAACAGTCTGTAATCCAACAATAACGAGGGTAAAATGTGAGGCGTTTCAACACCTTTCCACACCCCTATTTCTTTAGGACTTTCATTAGCAACTACTACACTTAAACATGCATATTAGGGATGATTTTTTCAGCATAATCACACCCCCAAAACATTCCATCAAATGATACGACAACGTCTAACAGTTTTGGGCAGTTTTTCGGCTAAAACAACTACAATCCGATAACTCTTTCCTTAATCCATTTTATTCCAATTCGAGTTCCAACACTCCATATATGACATACCAACTTATCAACAACCATATTAACTTATTTTAACATGCGACAAGTGTGGATAACAACAACCATATAACAAACGAAACCAAGGGCACAAAATTATCTCAAATCGACTAACAACATATCTACCTCATACACATCTTATTTTCAATTTCTTCCTTAACATGAATTCATCTATACATTATAACAATAAGTAATATCCAATTACTTTAATTTTTGAAGAACTATTACCTCATTTTTGTGCCCAACAACGTCCCGGGCAGAATGCTCAACAATGGCCCGTAGTTTTCGTTTCGCTCCACTTCTTCAAGATCCAATCACATATATGTATCCCCTACAACCTTAGGAGCAACTTCCCTTCACATTCCATCAAAACCAAAAAGTCTACGGAACCCCTAGGGTTTCACCCTCTATTCTCGACCTAGTGTAGCGTTTTTGCTCACTGTTTTGTCAGCTGAACTTGTGATGTCCATAACTCTTTACTCCGATGTCCGATCGATGAACGATTTGTTTCGTTGGAAACTAGACTCGAAGAACTTCATTTTTGGCTTTTAAAACACCTAAATACTCCTCATATACCAGGAGATATACCTCTTCAAAGTTGGCTGAAATCTGCCAACCTTGGCCGAGAGCATAAGAGAAGAGGGAAAGAGATGGAATATTTCTAAGTGTTGTGCAAATGAAGTCTTGCAATGTCTCTAAGTATACATATATAATGTATCACAATGGGTAAGATGAGGACAAGTGTAGGGACTAAGTGTAGCAAGACAAGTGGAGTGGGACCCACATGGCCCACTTGTCCACTTGTCTCTAAAATATCTATGGGCAAAGTCTTCCAAGACCAAGACAAGTGGGGTGGGGGGTGTGCCACGTGTCACCCTCTCATTGGTCTAAAAATATTTCATCTCCCAAAAATCCATAATTAGCCAAAATATTGTGGGCCCCACAAAACCGTAAAATTTTCCTGTGGGCTCCACATGACCAAATCCGGAATTTAAAATCTAAAATTCCAATATATTCAAAAAGTCTCAAATAACAACTTTGAGAACCAAATTCCATTTAACAAACCTTTTTCCTTCACGAGGTTCGGAAGATTTTCCTTATGAAACACAATTCTTTCTTTCGTTCCAACTTTCAAATCTTATTTCCATACGTTCATTCTCATTTCAATCACTTGGAAATACGGGGTGTAACAGTTATAACAACTTCCCATAAAGCTATTATAACAACCTTTCACTTTAGAGAACTTAAGGCACTTTATTTCTTATTACTTTAGGGAAAATTAAACCCAAAAGTACTACGTACATACATACTTAAAAAGAATCATAAAACTCCTTCTCTTTTAAATCAATAAACTTCTTCTTTTGAAAACTCAAGCCTCTTAACTTTGGAAATAAATCATGGAAACCATACTTTTTAAATCAAGTCATTCCTTCCTTTAAGAATCAAGTCCCATAACATGAAAAATAAAGTCTTATAACCTTTTAAGAATTCAAGGTTCATAGTCTTAAAGCTTCATAACATAAACTCTTTCAAATTAAGTAACATATACTTTTATGAGTTGTGAATAGGTTATACTCATTTATAACAATCTTATTAAAGCAGCCATGATCTAGAAAATGTAATACAATTTTGTTTTATCTTAGTTTCTATGCAGATGGAGAATTCTGCTTATTTTAATATAATTGATTGTCGATACATTTTCTTTTATTAACGCTGCAATGGCTTGTTCGATGCTTATTCTCATTAGTGCAGTAAATTAGCAAAGTCAACTTGACTCCAAATACGTCCCAACGACTCTTACCCCATAAGACTTGGTAAGAACTTAGGATAACTTAGACATACCTTTTACACAGAGTAAATCAACATACGTACCTCTTAACCTCTAAGAGTAGAAGGAATCATGAAATAACACCACATGTATATTTCATACGTAGAACATGCCAAAAGAAGGAAGAAGTTCACATACCTCGCGACGATTATCGACAAGTAGCAAAATGCTCCAAAGTACTTCAACCTTGATAGCTATTCCATCCTTTAAGTAGAATACGCTATACGTAGTACTTCAACCTATAACAACCATAACATGTCTATCAACTCCTAGCTTATTAATGTGGAATAATACTAAGTGCTAAGTCTCTTATTCTACAGAAATTTGGGCAGCACTTCCTTTGTTTCTACGTACTTGTTCACATTTTTCAAGGCCCGAATTTAACAACCAAACATGCCACATTTAAGACCCAACAATTCAGCTATCCAAAGAGGATTACACGCCTTACAAGAAGTGTAAAATTCTGCCCCACAATTTATAAAATAATCCAATATTAAATATCCTTCTCGGCTACAAAGTACAACCACATATAATCCTTTCCATATCCTTTCAATCCATATTGTCGTTCTAACATGTTATATAGTCACAAACAACTTTAACAACTATAGTCCCTTCTTTATATAACATGTGACGACTAAAACTAACAACTAAATTGAATTACAATCTTAAGGCTAATCATGCAACTTTCAGATTTCTTCCAAATATTCCATAACACTTATTAATCTTCATAATATATTTCACATGATCATTTCTAACTACTACAACATGAAATCTTGAATTACAATAGCAAGACGGAGATTATTACCTCTTTAAGCCCAAAACAATCCAAAACCTAAAGTCGATCCTTAGCAACTTCAACTCCTCTTCTTGACGCTCCAATCCTCTATTTGCAACTCTTAGAAGCTTGTGAAGAACTCCTCTTCTATTTCCAACTTCAAAGTTGAAGAACACCTTAGGTTTTCACCTTGCGACTAACGTAAAAACGTAGTTTTTCCGGGATCTTTCTATTGAGATATCCTTGTAATACTCCTAGGAACCTTGGGTTTAAGTATTGTGAATTATGAACAACAAACGAAAAATTTATCTTCTTCCTCTTGAGCTTAGCCGAGAGCTCTTAAAGAAACACACAAGTTTCTCTAATTTTTCTAAGTGTTAGAACTTGTCTTGCTACTAGTGTGACTATATAACAAAATGAAGGGTCAAGATTAAAACACTTGTTGGGTTTGGATGAAGGAGATTTAAATATCTTTAGTCAAGTGGGCTCATTGACTTAGTCAATTATATCAAGCTTTGGGCTTTCAAGACTTGATCATCTTTGCCTTGGTCATTTGACCATTCTACCCTTGGTCTAATTCGACTAAGATTCCCAAGGGTGACACGTGTCACCCTCCCATTCGTCGTAATATTTCATTTTCCGACATTTCCAAAATTCTGATAAATTCTACAAGTCTCAAATCATAACATCCTGATTTCTTACGTACGTTCTTATATACATGTCCTGAAATTACTGGGTGTAATATTCTTCCCCTTAGAAACATTCATCCCCGAATGTTCTTTCGGAGCTCAATCTAACATTTCTCGACATAGTCTCATAAAACTACACTTAATGAAACCTAATTATGCCACATATGACCCTAATACATCGCACATGCATATCCATCCATCATAAGCCAAACGAGAAAACAAATCCAAAGTGTGCACCATCACTATTTACTCCCATTCATGGCCTAAAATGATTATTTTTTTCGTACTTCCAAACTTATTCTAGCATACGTACATAATCTCAATATTATCCGTTCATGACACTTAAACATACAACAACCTTATCATGCATACAAGTCTCTAAAGGGTCAAAGATATACCTGAAATCATATAGGCGGTTCAAAGGAGCGCTAAAACTGGGAACTCCCGGCGACCTTCTCGCACACTGCCGCCGCATGAACATCCCGCCTAGTTATCAAGGCGAAGAACCCAGAATCGATCCAAAGAGATCGTGCTACCCCACCAGTTCTACCTCGATGAGGACACTCTCTTATCCTATGGCCCGGACGACCACAAGAAAAACAAACACTGCATCTGCCGACACACCCCGCAATGGAACCTACCACATCTGCATTGAGGCAAAGGTGGCCTCGATCGACCGAACCCCCATCTCCTCGAGACCGGCTCTGTAGCTCGCCGCCTCGCGATTCCCGGTTGTAAAACCCCGTCGAAATCGTGGAGGAGCACTCGCCGGGCTGAAATGTAGACCTAGCTCTGCCGAGGCTGTCCGCCTCGAAAATTACCTCAAACCCCGCTGTCCCGGCCTCTTAGGCCGGGATCAGGTTCTGGCCGGGTCCTCTCTCTCTCGCCTCGATCCTCGCGCATACGCCGCATCTCCGCAATATCCATACATGGCTGAAGGGCCACTCCTAGGCATGCAATAACCATATAACGGTCTAGCCCCATCACATAGCGGTGAACTCTGTCCGCCATGTCAGCCACAATAGTGAGCGCATACCTGGCCAATGAGTCAAACTCCAGGTTGTACTCTCTAATAGTCCATCCATTCTGTCTCAATGTCAAGAACCTATCCACGCGGGCTCTCTGTCACGACTGCACTCGGGCTCGCATCGTGCCCTACACAGGCACCCTACTGTATACATCGAGAAAATCAACAAACATACATGAAACTTATAAAATAAAACAACAGTAAAACAACAAAGTTAGCCGATAGGCTACCTTCCCGACATATATATATACAACCAAGCAGCTTGCCTCCTTTCCTTTACAAACCGACCCACAATATGTGACTCAGCACTTCTAAGAGTTTTTAACATAACAACAAAGCAGTGGACAGGCCCCGCCATACCCTCAATATACATGAATCTACAACCTCGGGAAAACTGCATCAAGAGATAAGCCTCCGGAGCAAATGGAGCTTTTTCCCAAAAACTGAACCGAGATCCTAAGAGCAAGGATCACCAACCTGTGTACCTAATACCTGCGGGCATGAACGCAGCCCCTCGAAGGGGGTCAACAGGTACCGAATATGGAACGGAAGTAAGGTACAACAATTAAAACATATCTGTATAAAAGCATGACAGAGGTAAGTGTAAAAAAAAGTAAATACCTGAACCTACCATGTCATTACCACCTCGTGAACTTAATCGTACCTTATTATCTTTTCCCATTTTTCAATAAAAGTTATAGTCACTTTCTTACGTGCATACTTAGGAAAATCATCAAGTTCATTACCATATAACTTACTTACCTTACATAACATAAACCGACCCTTTATGGAGGGACGCCTATACTGCCCGGTCCAATTTGGGACGCGATAAAGTCACATAGTCTGCCCATAAAGGTATACTGCCCGGCCCATTCCTGGGACGCGGTAATGTCATATAGTCCCAATCTGGGACGCGGTAAGGTCACATAGTCTGTCCATAAAGGTATACTGCCCGGCCCAATCTGGGACGCGGTAAGGTCACATAGTCTGCCCATAAAGGTATACTGCCCGGCCCAATCTGGGACGCGGTAAGGTCACATAGTCTTCCCATGCGTATACCGCCCGCCCAATGGGACGCGTAAGATCACATAGTCCGCCCATAAAGGTATCTTTGCCCGCCCAATCTGGGACGCGGTAAGGTCACATAGTTCGCCCATAAAGGTATACCGCCCGCCCAATGGGACGCGGTAAGGTCACATAGTTCGCCCATAAAGGTATCTTTGCCCGCCCAATTCGGGACGCGGTAAGATCACATAGTCTGCCCATAAAGGTATAACGCCTGCCCAACTGGGACGCGGTAAGGTCATATAGTTCGCCCGTAAAGGTATACCGCCCGCCAATGGGACGCGGTAATGTCATGTAGTCTGCCCATAAAGGTATACTGCCCGGCCCAATCTGGGACGCGGTAAGGTCATATAAAATCCGGGAATTTAACCCAACGTACTACGTACCTCTACTCCTTTAGAATGACTCATTTTCAAATAAAACTTCCAAGATACTAACAACCGTAGTATCAAGTCATATCTACTTTTCAAGACCAGTCACAATACCTTTTAGAAATACATTTACCGGCTTCTAAATCAAGTGACTTCTTTCTTAAAAATCTTAAGCAATTGGTACCTTTGAAACAATTTGCCCTTCTTTATTTCAAGTCATTCTTTGTTTATAATACTGAAGAAAACCATTCTTTTAATCTTCCATAAAGTTGTTATAACCAACTTCCCATAAAGCCGTTATAACTCTTTATGTCTTAGACAAATTCATTCCTTTTATAACCAAGAGACTTATACTTTCAAATCGAGTTACACAACTTTTTAAAATACTTCAAGTCTCTTAACTTTAGAAATCAAGTTTCTTAACTTAGAATTTAAAAATCTCTTATCTTTAGAATATCAAGAAATCCATGCTTTCCAAATCAAGTATTCTATATATTTAAATCAAGTCATTTCTTCCTTTAGTAATCAAGTCCCATAACTTGAAAAATAAAGTTTCTTAACCTTTTAAGAATTCAAGGTTCTTAGTCTTAAAATGTAATACAATTTTGTCTTATCTTAGTTTCTATGCAGATGGAGAATTCTACTCATTTTAATATAATCAATTGTCATTACATTTTCCTTTATTAACGCTGCAATGGCTTGCTCGATACTTATTCTCATTTGTGCCGTAAAATTAGCCAAGTCAACTTGGCTCCAAACACCTCCTAACGACTCTTACCAACATCCCCCATAAGACTTGGTAAGAACTTAGGATAACCTAGACATAACCTTTACATAGAGTAAATCACATACATACCTCTTAACTTCTAAGAGTAGAAGGGAACATGAAATATTACTACATGTATATTCCATACATATAATCATGCCAAAAGAAGGAAGAGGTTCACATACCTCGCGACGATTATCGACAAGTAGCAAAATGCTCCAAAGTACTTCCACCTTGATAGCTATTCCATCCTTCAAGTAGAATATGCTATACTTAGTACTTCAACCTATAATGTCCATAATACGTCCATTAACTTCTTACTTTAGACGTAGAATATTATAAGTGCAAAGTCACTAAATTCTACGGAAAATCGGACAACACTTCCTTTGTTTCTACATACTTTGCCACCTTTTTCAAGGCCGAATTCAATAACCAAACATGCCACATTTAAGGCCCAACAATGCAATTAACAATAGGGGATTACACGCCTACTAGACGTGTAAAATTCCGCCCCACAATTGATGTCAAACTAATACAACTACAAGTGTAAATCCGTGTTATACCCCGTATTTCCAGAGTATGTACGTGAGGGCGTACGTATAATAATTTAAGCCTAAAGGTGGGCTAGTTTCAAAATTTGTACACAACACCCGATTGGAGTCGTTTTTCGAAGCGTTTCCATTTTTCGTAGGGAAAATTCCGGCTATGTCATTTTTAATTTTTGCGGATTTTTCCAGAGATGAAACATTTTGGACCAACGGGAGGGTGACATGTGTCACCTCTCATTGGAAGGCTTGGACGGCAACTTGCCTTGCTGGCGATTTGCCTTGGCTTTTTGTCAAGAATTAGGTAGGATATTTTTGGGTAGATGGATAAGGTAGCACATGGCTAAATCTTGACCTTACACTTGCTATACACTTGGAAGAATCTTGGCCATTGGTTGGCCATGGCTTGACTATAAATACCCTCTAAGTGAAGGCTTTCTTCATCCACAAATTGTTCTAAGTGATAAATCCCTTCCCCTCCCTCTTGTTGACTCTCGTCCAAGAGCCCCTCTCCCCCTCTCTTGTGAGCTAGCCGAGAGCCTCCCCCTTTCCCCCTTTGTGGTGCCCTAAGCCGAGGGGTACCCCCCCCTAGCCTAGTTGTTTTCGTATAATACCCCTTGTTGTGGTATAGAAATACTCTCCTAGTATTGTTATTATGTCCAAATACCTTGGCCCAAATACCTTGTAGTATTCCCAAGGTTACACGTATACAAAAGCCCAGAAAATACTATTATACTTCCTCAGTCACAAAAATGAAACCCTAAGGAAAACCTTCATAGTCGGTTGAAGTGTTAAGTAGAAGTTGCGTAGAACTTCTAAGGGTTGTTTGGAGCGGATTGGAGCACTCGGAGTAGGAGCTAAACGTTGCTCAGGAGCGACATTAAACTTGGATAATTTTTGGGCTTACCGAGGTAAATACTATTGTCCTTCTATGGTAATTGGAAATTACATGTTGTTGGAATATATAGTTAAAGTATACTATATATAGAACTGAACATAGTCTTGTGGCAATGTCTTTGGACTTAAGCCTGAATTTATAAGTAGAAGATTAAAGCGTACTTACATAGGACCGTATTCTGATGGTGATAACCTATATTGGTTGATGTTACGCAAGTAGCATGGGCTACTTAGAAGGTGGACAAGGCTAAGCGGGTTATAAGTCGTGAAGCGTTTTGCTTATAGTCGATAATCGTCGCAAGGTATGTGATTCTTCTATACTCTTGAGCATGATATTTTAAAGGAAGATATGTATAGTGCAATGTCTTTGACTTAAGCTGAATAATATATAGTACGGTGACGTAACGTGTGCTAATTGAGCGTGGTTATGCAATGTCTTTGACTTAAGCCCGAATAATAAGAACCTTGAATGTATTTCAAATGCTAAGAAACCATTTTTAAAAGAAGAGTAACACTTGGTTTTAAAGGTTTTAAAAAGAGTTATACTAGCTTTATGGGGAGTTAGGTATAATGTCTTAAGAGAGGTAAAGAAAATGGTTTACTGATGTTAGAAGTTAAGAGACTTGATCTTATAAGATAAGAGACTTAACTTATTTGTTTTAATGTGAATGTTTGTGTGAAACCTCATTCGTGAGTAATGAGTACTTGGTTTTATTTAAAGGGATAATGTTTCTTGATTTGAATCGAATGTGTATCGACAGACCACTGTAGTGTTAATAAAGGAAAATGTATTGAATAATGATGTATTGTATTAAAACCAGTAGAAACCTCCATCTGCATAGAAGTTAAGATGAGACAAAATGATATTACATTTTCTAGATCATGGCTGCTGTAGTAAAATTGTGATAAACAAGAATAACCTACTCACATATATGGCATATGTTACTCAAATATTTTAAAAGAGATTAAGACTATGAGTTATGAAACCTTTCTAAAATAAGTGACTTAAGCATTTGAAATTAGGCAAACTTGAACGTTTGGAAAATAATGTTGTTACTTGATTTTACAAAAGGGGAAGTATTTTGTTTACTTAATAAGATAGTCACTATTTTAATACTACGGGTATTGTGTGACTTATGTGAAAGAAACGGATCTTTTAAAGGGTTTAACGTAAGTAGTACTTTAGGGTTAAAACCCGAACTTTGGCATAAAATGAAAGTACTTTGAGTTGTGTGAAACTTGCCTATGCTTGTTGTGGTGAAACTTGCCTATGCTTGTTGTTGTGAAACTTGCCTATGCTTGTTGTTGTGAAACTTGCCTATGCTTGTTGTTGTGAAACTTGTCTATGCTTGTTGTGAAACTTGCCTATGCTTGTGATGATAGCCTTTGTTGTGCAAGTGTGGTGTTTCTGTGTTACCGCGTCTCTCGATAGAGGGCCGGTTGACTTGTTGAGAACTTACTTGGACGTGCTGGCAGTGACGGAGAATTCCACGGGTATGTTTCCATTTTTGATTGCTGTCATATTGTTATTGTGGCTACATGGACATGTCTACGCGATCTGGTCGGGCATGTGGCGTGCGGCGAGGTTGATCCCGATATATTGTTGTTGATGTTACATGGGCGATGTCTACACCGATCACGGTCCGGGGCATGTGGCCATGGGGCATTATTATTGTTGCATCATGGACATGTCTACACCGTCTGATTCGGGCATGCGGCCGTGATGCGAACATGATCGATGTTGTGGGCGTGAGGCCCATAGTTATATTTGAGTGATGACTTGAGGCGTGAGTCACAGTGGACATGTTGCTTTTATGTTGTGAGCGTAGTTTGGTTATCATACATGTCTCTGCTTTATATAGACTAGTATGATTTCATTCTGATTTTTTTCTGATTTCACATACTTGGTACTGTTATCGACCTCCTTGGCTGCGTTCATGCCGCAGTAGAGGTACATCGGTCGTGGATCCTCGCTCTTGGGATCACGATTCGCGTCTTGGGAAGCCGTTTCTCGGAGGCTTATCTTTTGTATGTGTTCTCTGAGTTGTAGGTTCTTGTACATTCGGGGTATGGCGGGGCCTGTCCGTCATAGTGTTGTAAATCTTAGAGTGCAGAAGCTGTTGTGGGCGGGGTTGTAAAAGGATTAAAGCTGTTCGGGTTTTATGTATATCTTGAAGGCAAGCTGTTTTGGTTGGCTGTTTATTTATTATATCTCTTGTTTCATAACTCATGTTTTATTTTCCATTGGTTTTCTCGATGTTGTATCACTAGGGTGCAGGTAAGGCACGATCACGGGCCAGTGGGGTGTGACATAGTGGTATCGAAGCGATTAATCCTCGGAAAGTGTCTGATCGTGTCTAGTAGAGTCTTGATTATCGATGTGTTGTACACCACATCTATAATCTGAGGCTATAGGACATTTAGGATTGGTTTCCATTCTTCTCATTCCGAGATCGTGCCTTAGAGTCTGTGATAAGTTGGACCCTCGACGTATTCCTTTCCTTTACGATTATGCCTCGCGTAAAACCGGCCCAGACGGGCAAGGCGGCGAGGAGGCGCTAGTGAATCTGAGAGTGCGAGCGCGAGCGGTCGATACACGAGCGATCTTCCGACGGCGGGTTTCGCGACGCCGCCCGGCCTCAGCTAGAGTTTAAGCGCGGCGGTGGTTGCGAGACTCTGATGCACGAGCCTCCATCCACGGTCTTGGCGTAAGAGATGGGTTACAAGGAGATGGCCCAGTTGTTGGCCAGGGTCGTGGCCAGATATGAGGATAGGCTAGACGCAGCAGTTCCAGTAGCGCCAGTGGTTCACCCTAGATCAGATAGTTTGAGGCTACGTGACTTTCGAGATGTAGCCCGCGAGTTCTGGTCGAGTCACGAGGATGATCGCGAGGAGTTCATCCGGCGATTCTGACGGATCATGAGTGATCAAGCGGAGAGACCGAGTCGGTGGTCTAGGTTCGCACGTCAATTTGCGTGATCTGCGATCGTAGTTTGATTCGTGGAGCTGTCGGGAGAGAATGCACTTCCACCGTTTGGGACGAGTTTTGAGGCCTTCGGCACATTTCTTACCTCACGGATGAGAGGCTCGGGCGACAGATTTTTGATGTTGGCGAGCAGGCGTCTGATTCGGGAGTACAATGTGAGTTCGACTCATTGGCGGTATGTTCCGCATTAGTAGCTAGTATGGAGGATCGAGTGCACCGATATGTTACTGAGGCTCGATGATTACCTAGCGAGAGTTGTTAGTGTCGCTCTTGACGGGCATGGACATTGCCCGCATCGAGCTTATGCACGAGGTGAGGAGGCGAGAAATCGGCGGAATGACCAAGATCGCGTAAGAGGCGAGCAGCGGGGTCCTTTGGTGACTTTCGGCGGACCGCCTCAGTGAACTAGTTTTGTACCTCCGCCAAGGCAGAGTGGTCCTCCACAACCTTGGGAGCAGTCGAGCTCCATGGGTTCGTGTCCGGGAATAGGGTGTTGGCGAGTGCGATCACCCTACCTCGGTGTGGTCGATGTGGTAGACCGCATTTGGGAATGTCGTGGTGCGAGGAGCTTGTTATTTTGCGGCGGCGGGGCCATTTGCGAGCGTCCGACCAAGGGTAGCACGGATGTTACGACTCACGCCAGGATCAATGGCTGGTTCATCGCCTTCTACAGTTATGCGCCCTGCAGGGCAGGCCTATGATTAGAGAGGAGCGGTAGATTCAGGTATATCCCTAACCCTCTAGAGTTTTGTATGTATTGATGTTGTTGATGTGTTTAGTGTTATGTTTGGATAGCTTTGTGCTAAAATGTGATTTAGAAACCTGGTTAGTGAAAAGGGTAAGTCCCTGGGTAGTGTGAAATGGAAGTGGTAGCTTTCGCGACTGTATAAAGATTGTTCGGATCGGGAACAAGAGCGATGCGTTAGTAGGTCGGGTTGGGGCCGTGTTGCGGGCCAACGCGACTGTTCGTGGTAGGGTCAGCTCTGGGTGGTCCCGCCAGGTGGTAGGGTCACGAGGGTGCTAGGCCCAAGTTTTGGTAACCATCGTATGAGTTCGTGGATATGTTCGACCAGAAGCAGATCGTGAAGGCTGGGAATGGCCTTAAGGAAGATTGAGGCTAGTAGATGACCAAGTTTGGAGGTGGTGACTCCAAAGTTTTGGAAATTGAAGCGATGTTGGGTATGGTGCGTATACTAGAAGAGTTCAAGTGTTCGGAGGCACGACGAGTAAGGAAGGAAGAGAACGTGTGTTATGTTTGTGGCCATGTGTGGCGGTGGAAACTTGTTAGAAGAACTTCATCTTTATCCGCCAGAAGGAACATTCGGGACGAATGTTTCTAAGGAGGGAGAATGTTATACCGTATTTCAGTATGTATGCGTGAGGCGTCGTATAATAATTTAAGCCTAAAGGTGGGCTAGTTTGAAATTTGTACCAACACCCGATTGGAGTCGTTTTTCGAAAACGTTTCCACGCTTTCGTAGGGAAAATTCGGCTATGTCATTTTTAATTTTTGCGGATTTTTCAGAGATGAAACATTTTGGACCAACGGGAGGGTGACGTGTGTCACCTCACATTGGAAGGCTTGGCAACTTGGCCTTGCCGGGCGATTTGCCTTGGCTTTTTGTCAAGGATTAGGTAGGATATTTTTGGGTAGATGGATAAGGTAGCACATGGCTAAATCTTGACCTTACACTTGCTATACACTTGGAAGAATCTTGGCCATTGGTTGGCGTGGCTTGACTATAAATACCCCTCTAAGTGAAGGCTTTCTTCATCCACAAATTGTTCTAAGTGATAAATCCCTTCCCCTCCCTCTTGTTGACTCTCGTCCAAGAGCCCCTCTCCCCCTCTCTTGTGAGCTAGCCGAGAGCCTCCCCCTTCCCCCCTTTGTGGTGCCCTAAGCCGAGGGGTACCCCCCCTAGCCTAGTTGTTTTCGTATAATACCCCTTGTTGTGGTATAGAAATACTCTCCTAGTATTGTTATTATGTCCAAATACCTTGGCCCAAATACCTTGTAGTATTCCCAAGGTTACACGTATACAAAAGCCCAGAAAATACTATTATACTTCCCTCAGTCACAAAAATGAAACCCTAAGGAAAACCTTCATAGTCGGTTGAAGTGTTAAGTAGAAGTTGCGTAGAACTTCTAAGGGTTGTTTGGAGCGGATTGGAGCACTCGGAGTAGGAGCTAAACGTTGCTCAGGAGCGACATTAAACTTGGATAATTTTTGGGCTTACCGAGGTAAATACTACTGTCCTTCTATGGTAATTGGAAATTACATGTTGTTGGAATATATAGTTAAAGTATACTATATATAGAACTGAACATAGTCTTGTGGCAATGTCTTTGGACTTAAGCCTGAATTTATAAGTAGAAGATTAAACTGTACTTACATAGGACCGTATTTACAGTAGACTGATAACCTATATTGGTTGATGTTCTGCAAGTAGCATGGGCTACTTAGAAGGTGGACAAGGCTAGCCGGGTTATAAGCCGTGGAGCGTTTTGCTTATAGTCGATAATCGTCACAAGGTATGTGATTCTTCCTATACTCTTGAGCATGATATTTTAAAGGAAGATATGTATAGTACGGCAATGTCTTTTGACTTAAGCCTGAATAATATATAGTACGGTAGACGTACGTGTGCTAATTGAACGTAGTTGTACGGCAATGTCTTTGACTTAAGCCTGAATAATAAGAACCTTGAATGTATTTCAAATGCTAAGAAACCATTTTTTTTTTAAAAAGAAGAGTAACACTTGGTTTTAAAGGTTTTAAAAAGAGTTATACTAGCTTTATGGGGAGTTAGGTATAATGTCTTAAGAGAGGTAAAGAAAATGGTTTACTGATGTTAGAAGTTAAGAGACTTGATCTTATAAGATAAGAGACTTAACTAATTTGTTTTAATGTGAATGTTTGTGTGAAACCTCATTCGTGAGTAATGAGTACTTGGTTTTATTTAAAGGGATAATGTTTTACTGATTTCGGAAATCAGAATGTGTATCGACAGACCACTGCAGCGTTAATAAAGGAAAATGTATTGAATAATGATGTATTGTATTAAAACCAGTAGAAACCTCCATCTGCATAGAAGCTAAGATGAGACAAAATGATATTACATTTTCTAGATCATGGCTGCTGTAGTAAGATTGTGATAAACAAGAATAACCTACTCACATATATGGCATATGTTACTCAAATATTTTAAAAGAGATTAAGACTATGAGTTATGAAACCTTTCTAAAATAAGTGACTTAAGCATTTGAAATTAGGCAAACTTGAACGTTTGGAAAATAATGTTGTTACTTGATTTTACAAAAGGGGAAGTATTTTGTTTACTTAATAAGATAGTCACTATTTTAATACTACGGGTATTGTGTGACTTATGTGAAAGAAACGGATCTTTTAAAGGGTTTAACGTAAGTATTACTTTAGGGTTAAAACCCGAACTTTGGCATAAAATGAAAGTACTTTGAGTTGTGTGAAACTTGCCTATGCTTGTTGTGGTGAAACTTGCCTATGCTTGTTGTTGTGAAACTTGCCTATGCTTGTTGTTGTGAAACTTGCCTATGCTTGTTGTTGTGAAACTTGCCTATGCTTGTTGTGAAACTTGCCTATGTTTGTGATGATAGCCTTTGTTGTGCAAGTGTGGTGTTTCTGTGTTACCGCGTCTCTCGATAGAGGGCCGGTTGACTTGTTGAGAACTTACTTGGACGTGCTGGCAGTGACGGAGAATTCCACGGGTATGTTTCCATTTTTGATTGCTGTCATATTGTTATTGTGGCTACATGGACATGTCTACACCGATGCAGAATTCCGGGGGCATGTGGCCATGCGGCAGGGTTGATCACCCAGTATATTGTTGTTGATGTTACATGGACGTGTCTACACCGGCGCATGCTGGTCAGGGCATGTGGCCGTGGGGCATTGATATTATTGTTGCATCATGGGACATGTCTACCGATGCAATTCGGGCATGCGGCCGTGATGCGAACATGATGATGTTGTGGGCGTGAGACCCATAGTTATATTCGTGATGACTTGAGGCGTGAGTCACCGATTCGGACATGGCTTTTATGTTGTGAATTGTAGTTTGGTTATCATACATGTCTTACCTTTATATAGACTAGTATGATTTCATTTCTGATTTTTTTCTGATTTCACATACTTGGTACTGTTGTCTTGACCTCCTTCGGGGGGCTGCGTTCATGCCGCAGGTAGAGGTACATCGGTCGTGGATCCTCGCTCTTGGGATCACAGTTCAGCGTCTTGGGAAGCCCCGTTTCTCCGGAGGCTTATCTTTTGGTATGTGTTCCCTAAGTTGTAGGTTCTTGTACATTCAGGGGTATGGCGGGGCCCTGTCCCGTCATAGTGTTGTAAATCTTAAGTGCAAGAAGCTGTTGTGGCGAGGTTGTAAAAGGATTAAACTGTTCGGGTTTTATGTATATACTGAAGGCAACTGTTTTGGTTAGCCTGTTTATTTATTATATCTCTTGTTTCATAACTCATGTTTTATTTTCTGCTGGTTTTCTCTGATGTTGTATCACTAGGGTGCCCGGGGTAAGGCACCAGTCACGGGCCCGAATTCGGGGTGTGACAATCCGGCAACTTGAGATACAATCAACATCAATTCTTATCCAATTTCCTTTTCAATCCAAGTTGTTAGCATAACATGATATCAAGTCGCAATCGATTATAACTACTATAATCTTCAAGTAAGTAACATCACGTGATTCTAATTAACGACCAAATTGTAATCCAACTTCAAATGGCTTATATGACATTTCGGTTTTTAGGCTACAACAATCCATAACACTTATAAAACTTCAACACATATACTTCATTCTAGCAAACATGTAAGGCTAACAACAATATATAATCTTGTAACACTTAAGAGACAAGATTATTACCTGAACGATTCTTAGTCCAACTTCAAATCCAAAGTCACTCCTTAGAACTTAGAGCCTCTTTTTGACATTTCAATCCACCACTTGAGACCCTTAGAATATCACAAACCACTTCCCTTAAATCTTCCAATCAAAACCTAGAAAAACAACTAGGTTTTCATCTTGCGACTAATACGAAAACGCTATTTTTCCGGGATCTTTCTATTGAGATACCCTTGCAATACCCTCATGAACCTTGGTTTAAAGTGTGGAGCTTATTGGACAACAAACAAAAAAGTTCTTTTTCTTTCTTGTTGAACCCGAGAGCACAAGCCCTTGTTCATCCAATTTTCTTGAAAATTTGGCTAAGTGTGGAACTTGTCTCACTCTAGTACTACTATATAGTAACATGAAGGGTTGAGATTAGCACAAATGTGTGGTTTGGATGAAGTTCTTTTAAATATCAACTAAGTGGTCCCATTGACTAAGTCAAATATATCAAGCTCACTACTTGCAAGACTTGGTCTTCTAAACAATGGTCAAATGACCCTTTTGCCCATGTAATTTTCGTCCAAGACAACATAAGGGGGTGACACGTGTCGCCTCCCATTAAATCCTGATATTACGTTTTCCGAAAATTCCATAATTTCGATAAATTTTTACAAGTCTCTAATCTTAACATTTGGGATTCTCACGTACGTTCTTAAAACATGTCCTGTAAATACGGGGTGTAATACTCTCCTCATCTCAGAAGGCAAAAAGTGATCAAGGAAGACCTCTGTGAACTCATCCCAAACAGCTGGAGGAGCACCCACACCTCTAGACAGGTCCCATGACTCAAACCAGTTCAACGCAATATCGCGTAACGGTAGAAAGCTAAACCGACTCTGTCTCCGAGGCCCTAAGTACCTGCATAGTCCGCTGTATCTGCCGAATGAACTCCTGGGGATCATCATCAGATCTCGAACCATAGAACTCGGGTGGACTACAACCCAGAAAATCCCGAATCCTCAAATTGTCGGTTGTAGGGTTAGCTACCTGCTCCTGTCGGTGCTGCCCTACCACTATGTTAGTCAATAACCTGATCTGCTCTCCATAATCTCTAACCGCCCAGGCCGCGGGCGAGGCTCGTGTATCGGAACCTCTGGAGTTGCGGGCTTTCGGCTCTCTAATCTGCGGTAATCGAACCGCCGCTCGAGCTACAACCTCGTGCATAACTGGCCTCGAGTCCTCGTAACCTCGTGTACCACTAGCGACTCCTGCTTCCTTTCCTTCTGCCCCGGCCGCTCCGTGGAGGCATAGCGGATACATAAGAATAGGTCGAGAGGATTCAACCTTGTTATACCTCGTATTTAGTATATGCGTAAGGGCGTGTCTGAAAGTTTGCTTAAAAGTTTAAGCCTTGGACGTTTTTATTTGTGCACAACTCACTAAAAGAATCGTTTTCCGACGAAACATTTCCACAGCTTTCGTAGGGAAAATTCCGGCTATGTCATTTAGTATTTTTGCGGATTTTTCCGAGAGACGAAACATTTTGGACCAACGGGAGGGCGACACTTGGCACCCTTCAATTGGTGGACTTGAAATCGTCCATTGGACGAATTGGACATAGAGTTGCACGTTTTTTGTGCCTTTGCACAAGTCAAGGAGTTGGTAGGATATTTTGTGTGCAAGTTGGCTAGGTACACTTGCCCTAATCTTGGCCTTACACTTGCCTAGAACTTGGCTAAATCTTGGCCCTTGGTTGGCCATCCCTTGACCTATAAATACCCCTCTTGTGATGAAGAGTTCTTCATCCACAAAAGCTTTCCAAGTCTAAAATCCTCCTCTCCCTTAAAGCCATTTCGTCAAACACCTTTCCCCACTTGAGTAAAGTTTGGCGAGGGCCCCACTCTAGCCGAAATCTACCCTCTCCTTGGTAGAAAAGTTGCCTTCTAGTATTGTTATAATGCCCAAAATACCCTAGCCCAAATCCCTTAGTACTTAGTAGAAGTTGTGAAGAACTTCTAAGGTTTCCTTGGAGCTATCGGACCGTACAACTTAGGAGCTAAGCCTTGCTCCGGATCGACTTTTATCTAGGATATTATTGGGCTTACCGAGGTAAATAATCCTAACCCTCTTTTGAATATACATATTGTAGTAGTATAAGAATAAGTATTAAATACTTAGAAGAATATCACAGAATAGAATTGAACTGTTATCACAGTAGAAGGGTTTAAAAGAAGAATAATCAAAGCAGATTTACTTAGAATTTGTTTTCCTGATGAGACTTGAGTAGCTCACCGGGTAGGGAAGTGCTGCCCAATTTTCCGTAGGATAGAGAACCCTCTGCTTAGAACTGTTTTCAGAGTAGTCTAGACGTTGATAGACGTGTCTGACTATTATAGGCTGATTCTCTGCGCGACATATTCAACTTGGCAGGTGGTTTTCGCTGAGAAGGTATGTGATTCTTCCTAAAGCATGATATTTTACAATATATATGTAGTACGGTGACGCGTACGTGTTAACTGAATAATAACTACGGCAATGTCTTTGACTTAAGCCTGAATAATACTTACGGCAATGCCTCACGGTTTAAGCCTGAATAATAAAGATCTGAAAGCATTTCAAGAGAATACTGAATCATTTTTAACAGAAGAGAACTAATTGGTTTTTAAAACAGAAGCTTAAGAGTTATACTAGCCTTATGGGAAGTTAAGTATAACCACTTAAGAATGATAAAAGAAACATTTTGCCTATGTGTTTATAACAGACTTATATTGAATTGTGAAAAGCATATTAAGATGGTTTGATAAGTAGACTTGATATGATGCTATGTGTGTTAGTGTCTTGTAACGTTTGTATAAGAGAGTATTCTTGTTGTGCTTATGTTGTTTAACGATAAGCTGTTATGTTAGTGTAATATCACTCACCTCTTGACATATTACGGGGTTGCCGCCTCCGATGCGGGTAGACTCGAGTGATGCAGGACCATGATTCGAGAATACCTCATGCGGGTCAGGGACCTATGCGAGCTACGGGAGTTCCAGTTAGTGATGCGGGGTTATACCTCACGCGGTCTATGTGGCCATGCGGACTACGAGTCGGGGCGATCGCAGGAGTAGCTACCTCGATGCGGGTTATGTACCTATGCGGGCCTATGTGAGTGGCCTATGCGGACTACGGAGTCCGTGATTAGGCTTGCATGGTGATACTACGCAATTGGCCTGCTTCATCATTCGCAGCCTAGAAAAGACCTTCTGATTTACCTATTGTTGCTCTTGTTTGTGATGTGGCACTATATGCGGTTTCCTTGGTTGTTTCATACATATTTGTAAATGGGTTTTAAAAATGATATGTTTTCATTTAAGTACTTTCTGATTTCGCATACTTAGTACTGTTGTAACGACCTCCTTGGGCTGCGTTCATGCCGCGGTAAGGCAGCGGCAGTGCTAGATCCGCATCCTTAGGATCTTTTGAGTTGGTGTCAGGAGCTCCATCTTCTCCGGATGATCTACTGTTGGGTATACTCTCCCTGTTGTAATTAGTTTTGTTGGTCCAGGTATGGCGGGGCCCCGCCATAGTTGTTTACTTCCTTAAGTGCAGTAGTCTGTTATGCAGTTGGGATATCGCAAAAACTTGGGTTATATATATATGCCGAAAGGCAAGCTTTTATCGAGATAAATTGTGTCTCATTTACAATCGTTTCATGTCTTGTTTATATTTCCGTGATTTTCTCGATGTATGATCGCTGGTGCGGGTAAGGCACGATCCACGGGCCGAACAGTCGTGACAAAAGTGGTATCGAGCGATTAATCCTCGGAAAGTGTCTCTGCACCGTATCTAGTAAGTCTTGATTATCGGTGTGTTGTGCACCACACCAATAATCGTGGAGGCTATAGGATATTT
The DNA here is from genome assembly GCA_029844215.1 of Przewalskia tangutica. Taxonomy (NCBI): domain Eukaryota; kingdom Viridiplantae; phylum Streptophyta; class Magnoliopsida; order Solanales; family Solanaceae; genus Przewalskia; species Przewalskia tangutica. The sequence continues at coordinate 3,112,131 of JAQGDG010000033.1, forward strand.
AGGATTGGTTTCCATTCTTCTCAGTCTGAGATCGTGCTTTAGAGCTGTGTTAAAGTTGTTGCCGTATAAGGTATTCCTTTTCTGTAACAGTTATGCCTCCACGTAAGGCAACCTGGCCCGGAAGGGCAAGCGGCCGAGGAGTCGCTAGTGGGACACCTAGAGTCACGAGGGCTCGGGCCCGATCTATACCTCAGACGGCGAGTTCTATGGCGCCGCCGGCCCCAGCAGAGACCACAGTACCACACCTCGCGTCCCACGGCTGGGAGGAGAGTTAGGAGCCTGAGAGATGGCCCGACTATTGGCCAGATCGTGGCGACATGAGGCCAGTGGATCGCAGTTCGATCCAGCCCGATCGTACCGTGGTTCACGAGGCGTAGAGTTTGAGGCTACGAGACTTCCCGAGTTGTAGCCGCGAGTTTTACTGGTCGGCCGGGAGGATGATCCGCAGAGTTCATCCGTCATTCTGCAGGATTTTGAGTGATCGGGCGTCGGAGACCGAGTCTGTGATCTTTGGTTCACATAGCCGCGTGATACCGCAATCGATTGGTTTGATTCATGGGAGTTATCCGGGAGAGCACGTCCCACTACTTGGGATGAGTTCTCGGAGGCTTTCCTCACTCACTTCTTGCCTCCTCGCGGATGAGGAGGCGCGGGTGATAGATTTTCTTGCTGGCGAGAGACGGCCGTCGAAGTACAATGTCGAGTTTGATTCATTGGCTCGATATGTCCCAGCGTTAGTAGCAGATATAGAGGATAGGTGCACCGCCACGCCAGGCTAGATGATTATATGGCCGAAGTCATGCGGGTGGTTCTCTTCAGCCGGGTCTGGACAGTACCCGCATGCAGGCTCATGCTCTTGGATGCGAGGCGTAGAGGCAAGCGGGTTCGACAGCGCAAGAAGAAGACCAGGGCAGGTCTTTTGGTGGCTATCGTGGTGGGGGCCTCGGCGATCTAGATTTGCACCACAACCATCTCAGAGCACTCCTGCACCGTCCTCGTGGCGGCGGATATTCGGCGGACGGGGCCCCAGACTTCAGCGTCCGCAGCGGCAGAGTGCTCGCCGACGGACCACCCGCAGGGTGGCCGATGCGGTAGATCCCACTTCGGGAGTTGTGGTGCTACGGGAGCTTGTTTCAGTTGTGGCCAGCAGGGTCACTATGCGAGGAACTGTCCGACCAAGGGCAGTGCTGATGGTAGGGGTCAGCCTACAGGTTCTTTCGCCGGGTCTTCTTCATCCCCGACAGTTACTCGCCCTGGAGGGCAAGGTACTCATGGACCAGCAGGTCGCGGCAGAGGTCGTGGCGCGGGTCCCAGTTCTAGCGGTCCTCAGAACCGCATTTATGCTTTGTCGGTATGGCGGGATCGGAGGCCTCACCTGATGTCGTCACAGGTACCTTATCAGTTTCTGGGTTTGATGTTTATGCCTTGATAGATCCGGGTTCTACTCTGTCCTATATATCTCCCCTTGTTGCTAGTAGGATAGGGATAGAGCCTGAGTCCATAGACCCTTTCGAGGTAGCTACGCCAGTGGGTGATTCGGTGGTAGCTCGGCGGGTATATAGAGCTTGTCCTGTGACCATTTACAGTCGTCGGACCCTAGCCGACTTGATAGAGTTGGAGATGATTGACTTCGACGTGATCATGGGGATGGATTGGCTAGCTTCTTGCTACGCCAATGTAGACTGCAGAGAGAGAAGTAATGCAGTTCGATTTCACGAGGCCGGTTGTTGAGTGGGAGGGTAGGTTTATTTCCTACCTCAAGGCTAGGAAGATGGTGCGAAGGGTATATCTACCATCTCGTTCGGGTGTTTGATATCAAGGCTGCGGTACCAGATTTTCCGTCGATTCAAATGGTCGAGAGTTCCCAGGCGTGTTTCAGGCGACCTCCTGTATCCTCCCGAGAGGAGATTGAGTTTTGTATAGACATATTGCAGACACTCGGCCTATTTCCATTCCGCCATACGTAACGGCACCGCCGAGTTGAGAGAGTTGAAGGATCGGCTTAGGGATTTCTTGGAGAAGGGCTTCATCCGGGCCTAGTGTTTCTCCCCGGGAGCGGTATTGTTCGTGAAGAAGAAGGACGGGGCCGCGCATGTGTTGATTGGCGGTGAACAAGGTGACCATTAAGAATGAATACCCCTTCCTGTGATTGATGATTTGTTCGACCGATTGCGAGCGCGAGATGTTTCTCCAAGATTGATCTGCGATCGGGCTATCATCGACGCGAGTCGAGAGAGGTGGATGTCCTTAGGATCGCATTCGGACGATGCAGGCATTATGAGTTCGTGGTCATGTCTTTTGTTGACCAATGCCCGCGGTATTCATGGATTTGATGAACCGAGTGTTCAAACCATTTTGGACACGCTTGTGATAGTGTTCATCGATGATATCTTGGTTTATTCTCGCCGAGCGAGGCGTGCGGGCGTTGAGGCTATCTTGCGATTCTCGGGACCGGCAATATCGCCAAGTTTTCCAAATGTGAGTTTTGTTAACTTCGTGGCTTTTCTTGGGCATATTGTCGGTGATGGTATTCGGTAGAATCGGCCAAGATTGAGGCGGTCGGGAGTTGGCCTAGACCTACTACTCCGGCAGGTTCGCGATTTTAGGCCTTGCGAGTTATTATCGGTTCGTAGAGGTTTGCTTCATCTCTGCACTATTGACTAGGTGACTCGAAGGCATCCAAGTTTGGTGGATGATGCTTGTGGCGGGGTTTCGATTCTTTGAAAGAGAGGCGACGGCCGCCCCGTTCTTACTCTTCCGCAGGGTCAGACGGTTATGTTGTGTATTGTGATCGTCGTGCATCGGGTTGGGATGTGTGTTGATGCAGCGAGGCAAGGTTATAGCGTATGCATCCCGACATGAAGAAACACGGAGGAACTACCCCACCCATGATTTGGAGTTGGCGGTGATTCACGCTGAAGATCCGAGGCACTATTTGTATGGGGTTCACGTGGATATTTATACAGACCACAAGAGCCTCCAAGATATCTTCACCGTAGGAGCCAACTTACGACGAGACGGTGGTTAGAGTTGCTTAAGGATTAGGATGTTGATATCCTATACCACCGGGAAAGCCAATGTTGTGGTAGATGCCTTAGTCGTAGGTCGATGGGAGCCTATCGGATGTGCGACTAGAGAGGAGGACATGGTTCGTGATTTGCATCGGTTAGCGAGCCTTGGTGTCCGCTTGATTGATTACGATAGCAGGGGTTCGAGTTTGTGAGGTTGCCGAGTCTTCCATCGTCGAGGAGGTGAAGAGTCAACAGTTCGAGGAGACAGTTTTGACACGTTATCGTGATACGACTCTTCGTGAGGGCAAGGGTCCTTTTTAGGTAGCACCATGGGGTGCTAAGGTTTGAGGGCGAGTTGTGTGTTCCGGATGTTTGTGACTTCGGCGAGTTCTAGGGGAAGCACACAGCGCGCGTTACTCTATCCATCCGGGGTCGACCAAGATGTACCACGACCTTAGATCTGTGTATTGGTGGGATGGCTTGAAGAGGGACGCTGCAGAGTTTGTGGCTCAGTGCCCGTGTTTTCAGCAGGTGAAGGTAGAGCACCAGAGGCCTGGTGGTTTGTTGCAGACGATAGAGATCGACACGGAAGTGGGAGGTAATCAACACGGACTTCATCACGTGATTACCTCGCACTCGGAGGAGACATGATTCTATATGGGTTATCGTCGACAAGTGTGAAATCAGCCCACTTTCTTCCGTCGGGGCGACTTTTAGTGAGGATTATGCCGCACTTTACATCCGAGATCGTCGATCGCATGGAGTCCCTATTTCGATCATATCGGCGAGGAGCCCGGTTCTCGCTAACTTCCGGAGGTCTTTCCAGAGGTTTAGGGGCGCAGTGAGCACAGTCGCATTCCATCCATGCATGACAGACGGACCGAGCGCACTATCCGCATTTTCGAGGATATGTGCGAGCCTGTGTTATCGACTTCGTGGCCCGGGAGGATCATTTGCCTCTAGTTGAGTTCGCGTACAATAGCTACCACTCCAGATTCGGATGACGCCATGAGGCCTTGTATGGGAGGAAGTGCGATCGCCTATAGGTTGGTTCGATGTGGGCGAGTGCGGCTAGTGGGACCAGATTTGGTGCAGCAGCGATGGATAAGGTGAAGCTTATCCGAGGCGGCTATTGGCTGAGTCGGCGGTGTCGATGCAGATCATCGTCGTCGGCATCTTGAGTTCGAGGTTCATGATTGGGTTTTCTAAAGGTGTCACCCATGAAGGGTGTGATGAGATTCGGAAGAAGGAAACTCGGCCCAAGGTATATTGGGCCGCTTCATTGTCCGCAGGTAGGCAAGGTTGCTTACGAGTTGGATCTGCCGTCCGATCTGGAGGCGGTGCATCCTGTTTCACGTATCTATCGAGAGATGTATCGGGATCCATCTAGGGTGCACCCGATTGACGATGTCCGTGTGACCGAGGGTTATCGTATGAGGAGGTTCCATAGCGATAATCGATCGTCGTTAGCGTCTGCGGACGGGGCGTGGCCGTCAAAGTCTTGTGGCGGAATGAGCTCGTGAGAGATGACATGGGAAGCCGAGGAAGACATGAGGCGTATATCCTCACCTATTCCCACACCTCCGTAATTCACTTTCCTACTTGTAAATCTTCATTATCGCTTATGCCTAAGTGTTGTTACGTGGCGTGTGTGGCATTTGCAATCGTTTAAGTTATGAAGAATCTTATCGTTAATCGTTTGGGAAGGAACATTCGGGACGAATGTTTCTAAGGGAGAATGTTATACCCGTATTTCGGAGTATGCGTAGGCGTGCGTAAAGTTTGGCCTTAAAGTTTAAGCCTTGGACGTTTTTATTTGTGCACAACTCACTAAAAGAATCGTTTCGACGAAACGTTTCCACGCTTTTCGTAGGAAAATTCCGGCTATGTCATTTAGTATTTTTGCGGATTTTTAGAGACGAAACATTTTGGACCAACGGGAGGCGACACTTGGCACCCTCCATTGGTGGACTTGAAATCGTCCATTCGACGAATTGGACATAGAGTTGCACGCTTTTGTGCCTTTGCACAAGTCAAGGAGTTGGTAGGATATTTTGTGTGCAAGTTGGCTAGGTACACTTGCCCTAATCTTGTCCTTACACTTGCCTAGCACTTGGCTAAATCTTGGCCCTTGGTTGGCCATCCATTGACCTATAAATACCCCTCTTGTGATGAAGAGTTCTTCATCCACAAAGCTTTCAAGTCTAAAAATCCTCTCCTCTCCCTTAAAGCCATTTCTGGCCCAAACACCTTCCCCTTGAGTAAAGTTTGGCGAGGCCCCACGACCTAGCCAAATCTACCCCCTCCTTGGTAGAAAAGTTGCCTTCTAGTATTGTTATAATGCCCAAAATACCCTAGCCCAAATCCCTTAGTACTTAGTAGAAGTTGTGAAGAACTTCTAAGGTTTCCTTCGAGCTATCGGAGCGCATAACTTAGGAGCTAAGCCTTGCTCCGATCGACTTTTATCTAGGATATTATTGGGCTTACCGAGGTAAATAATCCTAACCCTCTTTTGAATATACATACTGTAGTAGTATAAGAATAAGTATTAAATACTTAGAAAAATATTCTGAGTATAGAATTGAACTGTTATCACGCAGAAGGGTTTAAAGAAGAATAATCAAACAGACTTACTTAGACTGTTTTCACTGATGAACTTGAGTAGCTCACCGGTAGGGAAGTCTGCCCAATTTTCCGTAGGATAGAGAACCCTCTCGCTAGAATCTGCTTTGAGTAGTCTAGACGCTGATAGACGTGTCCGACTATTATAGGTCGATTCTCTACGCGACATATTCAACTGGCGGTGGTTTTCACGGAAGGTATGTGATTCTTCCTAAAGCATGATATTTTACAATATATATGTAGTACGGTAGACGCGTACGTGTTAATCGAATAATAACTACGCAATGTCTTTGACTTAAGCTGAATAATACTTACGGAATGCCTCACGCTTAAGCCCGAATAATAAAGATCCAAAGCATTTCAAAAGAATATCAATCATTTTTAATGTAAGAAAACTAATTGGTTTTAAAATGTAAGCTTAAGAGTTATACTAGCCTTATGGGAAGTTAAGTATAACCACTTAAGAATGATAAAAGAAACAGTTTGCCTATGTGTTTATAATGACTTATATTGAATTGTGAAAAGCATATTAAGATGGTTTGATAAGTAGACTTGATATGATGCTATGTGTGTTAGTGTATTGTAACGCTTGTATAAGAGAGTATTCTTGTGCTTATGTTGTTTAACGATAAGTTGTTATGTTAGTGTAATATCACTCACCTCGACATACACGGGGTTAAGCCGTCACGCGGGGTAGACTCGTGTCCGGGACCATGATTCGAGAATACCTCATGCGGGTCCAGGACCTATGCGAGCTACGGAGTTCCGTGTTAGTGATGCGGGGTTATACCTCATGCGGTCTATGTGGCCATGCGACTACGAGTCCGGGGCGATGCCGAGGAGTAGCTACCCTCGATGCGGGGTTATGTACCCTATGCGGGCCTATGTGAGTGGCCTATGCGGACTGAGTCCGTGATTAGGCTTGCATGGTGATACTACGGGCTATTGGCCTCGCTCGATCATTCGCAGCCTAGAAAAGACACATTCTGATTTACCTATTGTTGCTCTTGTTTGTGATGTGCACTATGCGGTTTCCTTGGTTGTTTCATACATATTTGTAAACCGGTTTTAAAAATGATATGTTTCATTTAAGTACTTCTGATTCGCATACTTAGTACTGTTGTGTCGACCTCCTTCGGCTGCGTTCATGCCGCGCAGTGGCAGCAGTGCTAGATCCGCATCCTTAGGATCTTTTGCGTTGGTGTCGTGAGCTCCATCTTTTCCGAGGCTCTACCGCTGGGTATGCTCCTCGTTGTAATTAGTTTTGTTGATCAGTATGGCGGGCCCTGTCCGCCATAGTTGTTTACTTCCTTAAGAGTCTGTAGTCCATGCGGTTGGGATGTAACTGCAAAACTTGGGTTATATATATATGCCGAAAGGCAAGTTTTTCATCAGATAAACTGTGTCTCATTTTACAACTGTTTCATGTCTTGTTTTATATTTCCGCTGATTTTCTCTGATGTATGACTGCTTGGGTGCCCGGGTAAGGCACCAGTCACGCGCCCCGGAACGGGTCGTGACAAACCTAATATGACAGCTCTACTGCACGATCTCAGAAAGAGAAAAATGGAAACCAATCCTAAATGTCCTGCAGCCTCCTGGTTATAGATGTGGTTCACAACACACTGATAACCAAGACTCTACTAGACACGGTCTGTAGACACTCTCCGAGGACTAACTGCTCTGATACCACTTTGTCACGATCCGACCCCGGGCCTGCTGTCATGACCCAACCCCGGGCCCGTGACTGGTGCCCTACCTGGGCACCCCTTACAGGTATACATCAGAGAATAGCAGCGGAACATACACAACACAAATAAACACTTATACAATGAACAACAACAGGTCAGCCGATGAGGCCACCTTTCGTACAATTTACATAATCCAACAAAAAAGAACAGTACCTCTTTTTTTCTTTACAACCCCATCCACAAGATATGACTACATACCTCTAAGAATAACAACTGTGACGGGACAGGGCCCCGCCATACCCCTGAATGTACAACAACCGACAATACCAGAGATCTAAACCAAGGATAAGCCTCCGGAATAATGGAGCTTCTCAACAGCTGAACATTGATCCTAAGAGTGAAAATCATCAACCTATACTCTACATGCAGTATGAACGCAGCCCCCCCAAGGAGGTCAGTACAACATGTACCAAATATGTGAAACTGAAAGTACTGTAGTGAAATCATAAGTCTAAAATAAAGCTGGAGACATGTATGATAACTCAAATAACAGTACACTGTGCCTTACTAACAATGAGAGCAAACAAGAGTATACTATACTGCATAAAAATAGGAGGCTGATGATCAAAGTAGGGCCACCCGCCCGTAGTATCATTAAGCAATCCTACTCCTGGGACTATTTCACCCGCAAGGGCCGTATGAACCCGCATGAGGTAACTTCCTCGCATAGACTGTATCCACCCGCATAAGTCGTGTGGACCCGCATGAGGTATTCCTCGTATAAGACTATTTCACCCGCATAGGACTATTTCACCCGCTTAGGCCCGGTAGGCCCGCAATGAGTACAAACGCCGCACTCGCATCATGGGTAGAAAATCCATGGAATTAGTAGTAACCTGGGGCTTTACCCCGTAAGAATAACATAAACTAGCACAACTGGCTATCATACATAACATAAGCACTACCGGCTTATCATACATAACATAAGCACTACCGACTTATCATACATAACATAAGCACTACCGGCTTATCATACATAACATAAGCACTACCGACTTATCATACATAACATAAGCAAGTTAAGAAATCCCCCTAACTTCTTATTAGCCTTATTCCTATACACTCTCATTTTAGTTTACTTAAGGCACTAACATGTCATTATAAAAATCCGGGAATTTAACCAAAAGTACTACGTACTTCTACTCTTTTAAAATGACTTTTTTTCATATAAAACTTTCAAGATACTAATAACCGTAGTATCAAGTCATATCTACTTTTCAAGACAAGTCACATTACCTTTTAGAAATACATTTATAGGCTTCTAAATCAAGTGACCTCTTTCTTTTAACACCTTAAGCAATTGATGCCTTCAAATCAATTTGCCTTTCGTTATTTCAAGTCATTTGTCATTACTTACGTTACTTAGAGTAAACCACTCTTTTTAACTTTCCATAAAGCTATTATAACCAACTTCCCATAAAGTCGTTATATTAACTTTATACTTTAGGCAATTACATTCTTCCATATATCCAAGGGACTTATACTTTCAAACAAGGCAAGTATCATATACTTTCAAAAATACTTCAAGTCCCTTAACTTTTAGAAACTAAGATATCCTTAATATATTTAAAACAAGTGAGTTAATTCTAACTCAACCAACTGGACATTCTTAAAATAAGCCAAGGATATCAAATGGACTAGATTGTCAAAATCTCGTACGTCTACCGTACTATATATTTACAACTATTCATGCTCAAGAGATAAGAAAGTTCCACATACCTCTTCGGTTCAATCCACTTGATAAGTCCAATATGCCGTACGTAGTATGTCAACCTATAATGACCATAATACGTCTATTAACTTCTTACTTCAAACGTAGAATATTCTAAGTGCAAGTCACTAAATTCTACGGAGAATCGGACAGCACTTCCTTTGTTTCTACATACTTTTCCACCTTTTTCAAGGTCCGAAAATCAATAATCAAACGCCACATTTAAGGCCCAACATTTCAGCAATACAAAGGGGATTACACGCCTTAACAGGACATGTAAAATTTTGTCCCACAATTGATATCAAACTAGTCCAAACGACAATGTCATTCTCGGCCAAAAGGTGTCACAACATATCTGCCTTTCCAATTCCTTTTCAATACAAGTTGTTTAGTATAACATTTTATAAAGCCGTAATTGATTATAACAACTATAATCTTCAAGTAGATAACATGCGACGATTCTAATTATCGACCAAATTGTATTTCAATTTCAAATGGCTCAACATGTCATTTCGGATTTTAGGCTTCAAATATCCATAACACTTATCAATATTTAATACATATACTTCATGCTAGTCAAAAAGTAAGGCTACAACAATATGTAATCTTATAAGACTTAAGAGAACAAGATTGTTACCTTAGTGAGCCTTAATCCAACTTTCAAGATCCGAAGTCGCTCCCTAGAAACTTAGAGCCCCTTGACACTCCAATCCGCCACTAGAAGCCCTCTAGAAGATCACAAACAACTTTCCTTCAATTCCAATTCCAAACCTAGGAAAGTGACTAGGTTTTCACCTTGCGACTAATACGAAAACGCCACTTTTCCGGGATATTTCTATTGAGATACCCTTACAATATCCTTAGGAATCTTGGTTTAAAGTGTGGAGCTTATTGGACAACAAACAAACAAAATTCTTCTTGAAACCCTCTCAAAGCCGAGAGCTCCCATAGTGTTCTTCAAGATATTTTCAAATTTTTCTCTAAGTATGAGAACTTGTCTTGCTAGTAGTGTTACTATATAGGGACATGGAGGGTCAAGATTAAAACAAATGGGTGGCTTGGATGCATTTCACAAGGATCAAGCCAAGTGGCTCTTGACTAAGTCAACAATGCCAAGCTTAAGTCTTTGCAAGACTTGGTCATCCTAACATTGGTCAAATGACCATTTTATCCATGTACATTTCGTCCAAGACCAAATAAGGGGGGGTGACATGTGTCTCCCTCCCACTCGTCGCAATATTTCATTTTCCAACATTTCCATAATTCCGATAAATTTTTACTAGTCTCAAATATTAACACTTGAGTTCTTACGTACGTTCTTATAAACATGTCCTGAAATTACGGGGTGTAACATTCTTCCCCCCTTAGAAACATTCGTCCCCGAATGTTCTTTCGGAGTCAACTTATAGATAGCGACATATCCTCCTTTTACAACCCCTACATACCAATAATGCCACACGTGGCCACATAACAACACTTATACTAAAACGTCAACCTGAACTCCAAGCGTCGACGCCAATAATCTGCATAAGGCCGCTACCGACTATGAGTCGCTCGACTCTCTGGATAAGCCGCTTATCCACACTTCACGAATCAAGTCCGACCAAATAATCGAACTCGCCTACGTCGAACCAACCAACCGACGATCTACACTTTCTTACATACAAGGCCTCATATAGGGCCATCTGAATACTGGAAGGGTATCTGTTATCGTACGTAACTCAACAAGAGGCAAATAACCCTCCCAGCTATCTCTGAAATCAAGAACACAGGACAGCCACCTATCCTCAAGTGCCTGGATAGTACGCTCTGCCTGTCCGTCGGTCTGAGGGTAGAATGCCACACTAAGACTTACATGTGTCCCTAATACCTCCTGGAAAACCTCCAGAAGTCAGCCGTAAACTGAGCTCATCTGTCTGACATCATAAAAGTAGGAACCCCGCAGTCTCACAATCTCCCTGCTATAAGCCAGCATAATCCTCAGCCGAGTAAGTGGTCCTAACCGGAAGAACACGACTGGTTCGTCAGCCTATTTACTATGACCCCCAGGGAGTCGCACTTCCTCTGAGTACGATGCCATCCTGTAACAAGATCCATATTAATCACCTCTCATATCTATGTCGGGATCTAAATCACCTGTAATATCCCACTGGGCTTCTGGTGCTCAACCTTGACCTGCTACTAATTCGGACATTAAGAAACAACTCTGCTACGTCCCTTTTCATGCCATCTTACCAATACATACATCTGAGGTCACGACACAACTTAGTCGACCCCGAATAATTAGAGCAATAAGCACTGTGTGCCTTCCCTAAAACCTGCTGACAAGTCCAGCAGCACCGGGTACACACAATCTATCCTCATATCACGACTCCCATCCGTGCTACTCAAATGTGCTCTTCTCTTCTGAGAGCCGATCTCGATCAGATCATAATGGATCCTCATATTGTCTCCCCTTTACCTCCTCAACGACGGAAGACTCGACAACCTCTCGGATCTAAACTTCATTAACCTTGGAAATAAATAATCGAACCCCTCGGCTCGGTAGCTGATGAATCTTACGGACCACGTCCTGTCTATCTGGCTGCCCATCTGACAAACTACCCATAGATCCACGACTAAGAGCATCTGTAACCGTCTCGGCTTTCCCCGGGTGGTATAGGATATTAATAACACAATCCTTGAGTAAATCTAACCACCATCTTTGTCGCAAATTAAGTTGCCTCTGTCCGAAGATATACCAGAGGCTCTTGTGGTCTGCACAAATATCCACATGAAGTATATATAAGGGATGCCTCTAAATCTTCAAGATACGATTAACTGCCGCCGACTCTAAATCGTGAGTAGCGTAATTCCTTTCATGTTTCCCGTAACTGCCGGGGAACATAGGCTCTAACCTTATCGTGTTTCATCAGCACACAACCTAGCCCAAAACCCAAAGTATTGCGTTAATGACCTAACCCTCTATTTTCTCAGGAGGGGTTAGAACTGTAGTCGTGGTCAACTTATCTTCCAATAACTGGAAGCCTTTCCCAATACTTGCGAAATATTCGACATCCTTAATCTCAATTATGGTTCCTGTTTCCCTTTCTCTGTTGCAACCAAACTTGGCAACTAAATTAGATTTGATTCCTTTGCTTGCCTCATGGCTAAGACTTCCTGTCAATCACAATTTAGGGGGGGAGATTTCCTTGATCTCGTTAAGTAGTAACCCGATTATTCTCTCCCAGCTCGTAGAGCTTATAGTCAGGTGTTCAACCTCAATTCACGGTAATACATACTCCAATGACTTGTCAAGATTTCTTATCGTTCGAGTGTCTACTCGTCTTTCCTGTATAAGTTATTTCAAGTTGTCCTGGGGTCCCTTACCCCCCCCGTATCTCCTTACTATCTTTCTCTTCAGTACAGATGCTGCCACTTTTCCTCGAGGTGTTCTTACCGCCCATTATCTACTAATGGTCTTTACACTAGTCTGGGGTAATCATATCTCGTGCAACTTACATAACCATAGTTGTATTCTCTTTCATCATTCTGGTCATAACCTTACCTTATGCTTATTATTAGCAAAAGTATTTCTATCTTGATTCATAATCGCATAGCTTCATACGCGCATTACTGCATTTTGTCACGACCCGATCCTGGCGTGGATCGTGCCTTACCCGGGCACCCAAGTAGATATATGTCGCGACTGCCCGGTCCTGGATCGTGCCTTACCGGGGCACCCAAGTAGACATACATCAGAGAAATCAGCGGAATATAAAAACAAGACATGAAATAATTGTAAATTGAGACACAATTTATCTGAGAAAAGTCGCCTTTCGGCATATATATATAAAGAGTGAACAGTTACATCCCAACTTTACAACATGACTACTGCACTCTAGGAATGTAACAACTATGGCGGGACAGGCCCGCCATACCACCTGAATGTACATATATCTACAACATCAGGGAGAACCATACCAAAAGTCGAGCCTCCGGAGAAGATGGAGCTCCTGACACCAAAGAAAAGATCCTAAGGATGCGGATCTAGCACCTGCTTGCCCTTACCTGCGACATGAACGCAGCCCCCCGGAGGAGGTCAGTACAACAGGTACCAAGTATGTGAAACTGTAAAGTACTGAAGTAAAATCAAAGTATTTAAAACCATTTGCAAATACAACCAGTTTAACTGCACATAGTGCCACAACATAAACAAGAGCAAAAATAGAAATAATGTAACTGGTCTTATCTAGGCCGCGAATGATCGAAGCAAGGCCAATCGCCCATAGTATCATTATGCGTGCCTAATCCTGGACTTCCCGCATCGCATAGTCACACGCACCGCACGAGGTATTCTCGCATCGAGGGTAGCTAACCCTGCATTCTCCTCGACTCCCGCACCGCATAGTCTCAATAGACCGCGTAGTCACACGGATCGCATGTGGCATCCCCGTGACGGATAAAACACCCGAATGATCTATCCTGGAACTCCCGCAGCTCCGCATAGTCACACGCATCGCATAGCCGATAGACGCATCAAGGGTGGCAAGCCCTGATAACAAGTCAAGGGTATGTGATATAATAACAAGATAACGGTCTTAACGTTTAACAACGTAAGCACAACAAGAATAACATCACAAGACACTAACACACGTAGTATCATAACATGTTTACTTATCAAACCATCTTTCTATACTTTGCAGAAGTCAATACAAGATTTTCATAAACAAACAAGTAAAATCGTTCCTTTTATCTTTCTTAAGTCGTTATACCTAACTTCATAAAGCTAGTATAACTCTTAAGCTTTTGTTTTAAAAACAATATTCTTCTTCTTTCAAAATGATTTATAATTCTTTTGAAAGACTTCAAGATTCTTATTATTCAGCTTAAGTCAAAAGACATTGTCGTAAAGCTACGCCCGCTAACACACGACGTCTCACCGTACTATATATATATTTTAAAATATCATGCTCAAGAGTATAGGAAGAATCACATACCTTCTCGTGAAACCACCGCCAAGTCGAATATGTCGCGCAGAGTATCGACCTATAATACCAATACGCCTATCAACGTCTAGACTATACTTGTATAAAGTTCTAAGCGAGAGGTTCTCTATTCTACGGAAAATGAAAGACTACCCTACCCGAAGCTACTCAAGTTCATCAGAATACAAATTCCCATGTAAGTACAGTTCAATCTTCTTTATTATTCTTCTGATGTGATTTCAGTTCAATTCTTTCTTTAATAACCTTCTAAGTATCTTATACTCAAGTCTTAACTATTCTTATATGTAATATCCAATTACAATAGAAGGACAAGAGTATTTACCTCGATAAGCCCAAAATTATCCAAGTTAAATGTCGATCCTGGGCAAGGTTTAGCTCCTAATTTGCACGCTCTGATAGCTCCAAGAAGCCCTTAGAAGTTCTACACAACTTCTACTTAAATACTATAAGGGATTTGGGCTAGGGTATTGTCACGACCCGTTCCGGGGCCCGTGACTGGTGCCTTACCGGAGCACCCAAGTTGTTATACCCCGTATTTCCCGAGTATGTACGTAAGGACGTACGTAAAAAAATTCGAATTTGAGGATTAGGCTTGGCCGAATTTATTTGTTCACAACACCCGGTTAGAGTCGTTTTTCGACGAAACGTTTTCACAGCTTTCGTAGGGGAATTTCCGGCTATGTCATTTATAATTTTTGCGGAATTTTCCGAGAGACGAAACATTTTGGACCAACGGGAGGGTGACATGTGTCACCCTCACATTGGCCTTGAGTGGGCGGTAATGGTGGACGAAAAGGTGAGCTTTAGTTGGTAGGATATTTTGTGCAAGTTGTGTGGTAGATGGATAAGGTACACATGGTGGAAATCTAGCCCTACACTTGCTATACACTTGGATGCATCTTGGCCATTGGTTGGCCTTTGCTTGACCTATAAATACCCCACCCTTTGGAAGACTTCTTCATCCAAAAATCTTCCTAAGTCTTGAAGTTCTCTTCCTCCCTCCCTTGTGTAGTTCGTCCACCACACCCCCCTCCCCCCCTTTGAGAGCCCTTGGCCGAGAGCCACCCCCCCTCCCCTTTGTGGTGTTTTGCCGTGAGGTACCCCCCCCCCCTAGCCTAGTTGCTTTCGTATAATACCCCCCTTTGTGGTGTAGAAATACTCTCCTAGTATTGTTATAATGTCCAAATACCTTGGCCCAAATACCTTGTAGTATTCCCAAGGTTACACGTATACAAGCCCAGAAAATACCGTTATACTTTCCTCACCAAAAACGAAACCCTAAGGAAATCTTCACCCGTTGTTGAAGTTGTAAGTAGAAGTTGGTTAGAACTTCTAAGGGTAGTTTGGAGCGGGTTGGAGCGCACGGAGTTGGAGCTAAACCTTGCTCAGGAGCGACTTTAAACTAGGATAATTTTGGGCTTATCGAGGTAAATATCTTGTCCCTCTATTGTAATTGGAAATTACATATTGTTGAATATATATAGTTGAAGTATACTATATAAAGAACTGAACGTAGTAGTCGGCAATGTCTTTTGACTTAAGCCTGAATAATACTTACAGAATGTCTTTGCGACTTAAGCCCAATTTAAATAAGAGAACCGAATCAGTAATTACATAGGATCAGACATGAGACTTGTGTAGTAGTTCCGTGGAGTAGAATTGTACCCGTTAGGGTGAGATGTTTAACCCCCCCCTGGTTGGCTTGATAGCCGGCCTCGATAGAGGAGGAGATTAACGCTGTTGCGGGGGGGGAGGTGCTGCCGAATTTTCTGTAGAAATATGGAACTTGTGTCTAAAGATATTAATAGGCGCTTTGTGGCCTCTATAGGTTGTAGTACTACGTGTGGAGTGATCTGCTTGACTGAGAGTGTAGCCGACGGTTTGAGGTACTTGGAGCGTTTTGCTTTTTGTCGATAATCGTCGCGAGGTATGTGAACCTCTTCCTATCTCTTCTAGCATGATATGTGTGAACTATGTAGTACGGTAGCGCATACGCTAATTGTATTTGATTGGTTTAAAACATAAAGTGTTATAACGGCTTTATGGGAAGTCGGTTATAATAGCTTTATGCGGATAAGCAAATACCTTGTGGTTTTTAAAAGGTAACTGATTTGAATAATAACTGACTTGATATGTGTTAATAAAGAACTTGAAGTATTTCAAAAGATTTATGAATCGTTTTGAAAGAATGAGTATTACTTGGGTTTTGAAAGCTTAAGAGTTATACTAGCTTTTTGGGAAGTTAGGTATAACGGCAGGATGTTTTAGATGTTAGAAGTTAAGAGACTTGATCTTATAAGATAAGAGACTTAACTTATTTGTTTTAATGTGGATGTTTGTGTGAAACCTCATTCGTGAGTAATGAGTACTTGGTTTTAATTAAGGGATAATGTTTCTTGATTTGAAATCGAATGTGTATCGGCGCACAACCGCAGCGTTAATAAAGGAAAATGTATTGAATAATGATGTATCGTATTAAAACCGAGAAACCTCCATCTGCATAGAAACTAAGATGAGACAAAATGATATTTCCTAGATCATGGCTGCTGTAATAAGATTGTTATAAACAAGATATCCTACTCACATATAAGGCATATGTTTCTCAAAACGTTTAAAGGAGAATTAGGTTTTAAAGGATTAAAACTATGAACTACGAAACCTTTTCTAAAATGAAACTTGAGCATTTGTAATTAGGCAAACCGAACTTTAGGAAAAGAAAGTTGGTACTTGAGTTTAAAAAGAAAGTGTTCGTTTACTTAATAATGTGAAATCACTCGTTTTATACTACGGGTATCGGGTGACTTTTATAAAAGGAATGTATCTCTTTTAAAAGGACTTAACGTATGTAGTACTTTGGGGTTAAAAACCCGGACTTTTGCATAAAATGAAAGTACTTTGAGTTGTGTGAAACTTGCCTATGCTTGTTGTTGTGAAACTTGCCTATGCTTGTTGTTGTGAAACTTGACCATGTTACGTGTGATAGCCTTGTTGTGCAAGTAATGTATCTCACTTGATTACCGGTTCATCCGGGAATGTATCTCACTTGATTACCGGTTCACCCGGGAATGTATTTCACTTGATTACCGGTTCATCCGGGAATGTATCTCACTTGATTACCGGTTCACCCGGGAATGTATTTCACTTGATTACCGGTTCATCCGGGAATGTATCTCACTTGATTACCGGTTCACCCGGGAATGTATTTCACTTGACGACCGGTTCATCCGGGAATGTATTTCACTTGACTACCGGTTCATTCCGGGAATGTATTCCACTCGACTTGGCATGACTGCTTTTATGTTGTGAACTGTAGTTTGGTTATCATACATGTCTCCTGCTTTATATAGACTATTATGATTTCAGTTACAGTATTTTACAGTTTCACATACTTGGTACCTGTTGTACTGACCTCCTTCGGGGGGCTGCGTTCATGCCGCAGGTAAAGGTACATCGACTGTCGATCCCCGCTTATAGGATCACATTCAGCGAGTTGGGAAGCTCCGTTTCTCCGGAGGCTTATCTTTTGGTATGTGTTCCCTGAGTTGTAGGTTCTTGTACATTCAGGGGTATGGCGGGGCCCTGTCCCGTCATAGTTGTTGTAAATCTTAGAGGTCTGTAGAACTGTTGTGGGCAGGGTTTGTAAAAAGGATAACTGTTCGGGTATTTATGTATATATATGATGAAGGCAACTGTTTTGGTTGGCCTGTTTATTTATCTTGTCTCTTAATTCATGTTCATGTTTTTATTTCCGCTGATTTTCTCTGATGTTGTATCACTAGGGTGCCCGGGGTAAGGCACCAGTCACGGGCCCGGGTTCGGGTCGTGACAAAAGTGGTATCAGAGCAGTTAGTCCTCGGAAAGTGTCTACAGACCGTGTCTAGTAGAGTCTTGATTATCGGTGTGTTGTGCACCACATCTATAATCAGGAGGCTATAGGACATTTAGGATTGGTTTCCATTCTTCTCATTCTGAGATCGTGCCTTAGAGCTGTGTGATAAGTTGGACCCCTCTGACGTATTTCATTTTTACCAGTTATGCCTCCGCGTAAGGCAACCCAGACCCAGACGGGCAAGGCAGCCGAGGGAGCTGCTAGTGGGATACAGAGGAGTACGAGGGCGCAGGCCCGGTCAGTACCTGAGACAGTGCTTCCGACGGCGGGTTTCGTGACGCCGCCAGCACCAGCAGAGTTTAGAGCCGCAGCGATGGTCGCTGAGACTACAATACACGAGCCTCGACCCCACACCGAGCAGATGAGATGGGGTACAAGTCTGAGATGGCGCCATCGCCGTGGTCGTGGCCGATATGAGGATCGGCCGATGCAGCAGCCAAATTTCCGGTAGCACCGTAGTCCACCCCGAGCGGTTTGAGGCTACGTGACTTTCTGAGTTGTAGCCCGCCAGTGTTCTATGGATCGAGAGCTGAGGACGACCCTCAGGTGTTTATCCGACAGCTACGGATCGCAGAGTGATCGAGCCTCGGCGTAGTCGGTGGTATTAGGTTCGCATCACCGCGCGTGATACCGCAGCTTGATCGTTTGATTCGCGGAGTTGTCGGGAAGAACATGCACCTCCACCGTATGGGACGAGTTCTCGGGCTTTTCTTGCACATTTCTTGCCCCCGGATGAGAGGGCTCGCCGGCTGATTTTTGACGCTGAGGCGTGACGCGACGGTTAGAGAGTACAATGTGAGTTCGACTCATTAGCTCGGTATGTCCCCGCCAGAGTAGCCGATATGGAGGACGAGTACACCGCTACATCACCGGCTGGATGAGTACTTGGCGAGGCTTGTTCGGTGTAGCCCTTCACCGGCATGGACATTGCCCGCACGCAGCTCATGCACCAGGATGCGAGGCACGGAGAGATCGACGGAATGACCGAGGTCAGCAGAAGAGGGCCAGGACGGCAGGGTCCTTTGGTAACTTTCAAGGCGACCGCCGAAGTGAGCTAGTTATGTACCTCCACCAAGTCAGAGTGGTCCCCATCGTCGGGGCGTTCTGTATTCGGAGCCGGGTCGAGCTCCGTGGCTTCCGTTCAGATATACATGGGTTCTAGCCAACAGATTCACGTCCTCGCCGCACGATGTGGCAAACATCATCCCGGGAATGTCGTTTTTTCGGTGCTTGCTTCACCGCGTCGCTGGCCATGTGACAAGAGATCGTGCTTATAGGAGAGGTACCGGCGGCTTAGCGCAGCCTCACCGATCGCGCGTGTTCATCGCTTTCTACGAGCATGCCTGCAGGCGCATTTACGATTAGAGTGGAGCGGTAGCTTCAGGTATATCCTTAACCCTCTAGAGGCTTGTATGTTTTAATGTTATGTTAATGTGTTAGGTGTTATGTTCGGATAGCTTTGTGCTAAAATGTGATTTAGGAACCTGGTTGGGGAAAAAGGGTAAGCCTGGGGGTGAGGGAATGATGAACCTTAGAATATTACAGTTGAGACCTTAGATGTAAGGCCGTCTTGGGTACAAGATTTTGCGAGTGATCCTTGTCAGAGTGCATTTTATGCCTAGAAAGTATTGTGTGATAAGTCCCTGGGTTGGATAAATGAAAGTGGTATCTTTCATGATGTGATTTAGCAAGATTGTTCCGTGTCGAGGAGCAAGAGTTGGCGCGACAGTGGGACGGGTTGGGGCCATGTTGCGGGCCAACCCGCACTGTTCGAGGTGGGTCAGCGGTGGTCCCGCCAGTGGTAGAATCACGAGGTGCTAGGCCCAAGTTTTTGTAACCATCGTATGAGTTCGTGGATATGTTCGACCAGAAGCAGATCGTGAAGGCCGGGAATGGCCTTAAGGAAGAGTACGTGTGTTATGTTTGTGGCCATGTGTGGCAGTGGAAACTTGTTAGAAGAACTTCGTCCTTATCCGCCTTGAGAAGGAACATTCGGGACGAATGTTTCTAAGGAGGGGAGAATGTTATACCCCGTATTTCCCGAGTATGTACGTAAGGACGTACGTAGAAAATTCGAATTTGAGGATTAGGCTTGGCCGAATTTATTTGTTCACAACACCCGGTTAGAGTCGTTTTTCGACGAAACGTTTTCACAGCTTTCGTAGGGGAATTTCCGGCTATGTCATTTATAATTTTTGCGGAATTTTCCGAGAGACGAAACATTTTGGACCAACGGGAGGGTGACATGTGTCACCCTCACATTGGCCTTGAGTGGGCGGTAATGGTGGACGAAAAGGTGAGCTTTAGTTGGTAGGATATTTTGTGCAAGTTGTGTGGTAGATGGATAAGGTACACATGGTGGAAATCTAGCCCTACACTTGCTATACACTTGGATGCATCTTGGCCATTGGTTGGCCTTTGCTTGACCTATAAATACCCCACCCTTTGGAAGACTTCTTCATCCAAAAATCTTCCTAAGTCTTGAAGTTCTCTTCCTCCCTCCCTTGTGTAGTTCGTCCACCACACCCCCCTCCCCCCTTTGAGAGCCCTTGGCCGAGAGCCACCCCCCCCTCCCCTTTGTGGTGTTTTGCCGTGAGGTACCCCCAGCCTAGTTGCTTTGTATAATACCCCTTTGTGGTGTAGAAATACTCTCCTAGTATTGTTATAATGTCCAAATACCTTGGCCCAAATACCTTGTAGTATTCCCGAGGTTACACGTATACAAGCCCGTAAAATACCGTTATACTTTCCTCACTACTAAAACGAAACCCTAAGGAAATCTTCACCCGTTGTTGAAGTTGTAAGTAGAAGTTGGTTAGAACTTCTAAGGGTAGTTTGGAGCGGGTTGGGCGCACGAGTTGGAGCTAAACCTTGCTCAGGAGCGACTTTAAACTAGGATAATTTTGGGCTTATCGAGGTAAATATCTTGTCCCTCTATTGTAATTGGAAATTACATATTGTTGAATATATATAGTTGAAGTATACTATATAAAGAACTGAACGTAGTAGTCGGCAATGTCTTTTGACTTAAGCCTGAATAATACATACGGCAATGTCTTGCGACTTAAGCCTGAATTTAAATAAGAGAACTGAACTGTAATTACATAGGACTGTATTACAGTAGACTTGTGTAGTAGTTCCGTGGAGTAGAATTGTACCCGTTAGGGTGAGATGTTTAACCCCCCCCTGGTTGGCTTGATAGCCGGCCTCGATAGAGGAGGAGATTAACGCATATTGCGGGGAGGTCTTCTAATTTTCTCGTAGAAATTTGGAACTGGTGTCTTAAGATATTAATAGGCGCTTTGTGGGCTCTATAGGTTGTAGTACTACGCAGGAGTGATCCGCTTGATCGAGAGTGTAGCCGGTTTGAGGTACTTGGAGGTTTTTGCTTTTTGTCGATAATCGTCGCGAGGTATGTGAACCTCTTCCTATCTCTTCTAGCATGATATGTGTGAACTATGTAGTACGGTAGACGTACATGTGCTAATTGTATTTGATTGGTTTAAAACATAAAGTGTTATAACGGCTTTATGGGAAGTCGGTTATAATAGCTTTATGCGGATAAGCAAATACCTTGTGGTTTTTAAAAGGTAACTGATTTGAATAATTACTGACTTGATATGTGTTAATAAAGAACTTGAAGTATTTCAAAAGATTTATGAATCGTTTTGAAAGAATGAGTATTACTTGGTTTTGAAAGCTTAAGAGTTATACTAGCTTTTTGGGAAGTTAGGTATAACGGCAGGATGTTTTAGATGTTAGAAGTTAAGAGACTTGATCTTATAAGATAAGAGACTTAACTTATTTGTTTTAATGTGGATGTTTGTGTGAAACCTCATTCGTGAGTAATGAGTACTTGGTTTTAATTATGGATAATGTTTTACCGATTTGAAATCGAATGTGTATCGACAGCACCACCGCAGCGTTAATAAAGGAAAATGTATTGAATAATGATGTATCGTATTAAAACCAGAGAAACCTCCATCCGCATAGAAACTAAGATGAGACAAAATGATATTTCTAGATCATGGTCATGTAATAAGATTGTTATAAACAAGATATCCTACTCACATATAAGGCATATGTTTCTCAAAACGTTTAAAGGAGAATTAGGTTTTAAAGGATTAAAACTATGAACTACGAAACCTTTTCTAAAATGAGAAACTTGAGCATTTGTAATTAGGCAAACCGGAACTTTAGGAAAAGAAAGTTGGTACTTGAGTTTAAAAGAAAGTGTTACGTTTACTTAATAATGTGAAATCACTCGTTTTATACTACGGTATCGGGTGACTTTTATAAAGGAATGTATCTCTTTAAAAGGACTTAACGATGTAGTACTTTGGGGTTAAAAACCCGGACTTTTGCATAAAATGAAAGTACTTTGAGTTGTGTGAAACTTGCCTATGCTTGTTGTTGTGAAACTTGCCTATGCTTGTTGTTGTGAAACTTGACCATGTTACGTGTGATAGCCTTGTTGTGCAAGTAATGTATCTCACTTGATTACCGGTTCATCCGGGAATGTATCTCACTTGATTACCGGTTCACCCGGGAATGTATTTCACTTGATTACCGGTTCATCCGGGAATGTATCTCACTTGATTACCGGTTCACCCGGGAATGTATTTCACTTGATTACCGGTTCATCCGGGAATGTATCTCACTTGATTACCGGTTCACCCGGGAATGTATTTCACTTGACGACCGGTTCATCCGGGAATGTATTTCACTTGACTACCGGTTCATTCCGGGAATGTATTCCACTCGACTTGGCATGACTGCTTTTATGTTGTGTCGTGTAGGTTGGGTATCATACATGACTCCTGCTTTATATATACTATTATGATTTCGATCTGATTCTGCTTTCACATACTTGGTACCTGTTGTACCGACCTCCTTCGGGGGGCTGCGTTCATGCCGCAGGTAAAGGTACATCGACTGTCGATCCCCGCTTATAGGATCACATTCAGCCGAGTTGGAAGCTCCGCTTCTCCGAGGCTTATCTTTTAGTATGTGTTCCTCGAGTTGTAGGTTCTTGTACATTCAGGGGTATGGCGGGGCCCTGTCCCGTCATAGTTGTTGTAAATCTTAGAGGTCTGTAGAACTGTTGTGGGCAGGGTTTGTAAAAAGGATAACTGTTCGGGTATTTATGTATATATATGATGAAGGCAACTGTTTTGGTTGGCCTGTTTATTTATCTTGTCTCTTAATTCATGTTCATGTTTTTATTTCAGCTGATTTTCTCTGATGTTGTATCACTAGGGTGCCCGGTAGGCACGATCCACGGGCCCGTTCGGGTCGTGACAAAAGTAGTCATACATCGAGTAACCAATGAATATAAAACAAGACAGAAATGATTTATAAAATAAGACACAGTTTATCGATGAAAAGCTTGCCTTTCGGCATAATATAAATAACTCAAGTTTTGCGCTATATCCCAACCGCATAATAGTACTACGCACTTCTGAGGAAGTAAACAACTATGGCGGACGGCCCGCCATACCCGATCGCACAAAACTATCTACAATACAGGAGATCATACCCAAAAGTAGAGCCTCAGGAGAAGATGGAGCTCGACACCAACGCAAAGATCCTAAGGATGTGGATCTAGCACTGCCGCTGCCCTTACCGCGGCATGAACGCAGCCCAAGGAGGTCGATAACAGTACCAAGTATGTGAAACTATAAAGTACTTAAAATGAAATCAAAGTATTTAAAACCTTTTCACAAATACAATCGGTCAATTGCACATAGTGCCACATCACAAACAACAACAAGAATAGGAAAATCAGAATGTGTCTATTCTAGGCCGCGAATGATCAAGCAAGGCCAATCGCCCATAGTATCATTCTGCGTGCCTAGTCCTGAACTTCCGCACCAGCATAGTTCCCGCACGCACCGCATGAGATATTTCTCGATCGGGGCAGCCAACCCGGCATCCGCCTAGGCTCCCGCACCGCATAGCCTCAAAAGACCGCGTAGTCTCAACAGACCGCATGTGAGTCCCGCATCGGTGAACGCCCGAATGATCAATCTCGAGCATACCGCTGCTCGCATAGTCTCACAGACCGCATAGCCGTATAGACCCGCATCAGGGGCAAGCCCTGTATAATAAATAAGGGGTAGGTGATACAATAACAAGACAATGGACTTACCGTTAGCAACGTAAGCACGGCAAGAATGACCCTTTACACAAGATTACAAGACACTAACACGGTAGCATCATAACATGTCTACTTATCAAACAATCTTACTACACTTAATGTAAATCAATACAAGGCTTTTATAAACAAAACAAGTAAATGGCCTTTTTATCTTCTTAAGTTGTTATACCTAACTTCCCATAAAGCCAGTATAACTCTTACGCTTTTGTTTTAAAAACCAAATATTTATCTTCTGTTAAAAATGATTCAGTATTCTTTTGAAATGTTTTTAGTTCTTTGTTATTCAGGCTTAAGCCGTGAGGCATTGCCGTAAGTATTATTCAGGCTTAAGCCAGGCATTGCCATAAGTATTATTCGAGCTTAAGTCAAAGACATTGCCGTAGTTATTATTCAGCTAACACATATGCGTCTACCGCACTATATATTGTAAAATATCATGCTTTAGGAAGAATCACATACCTTCTCAAATGAAAACCACCGCCAAGTGAATATGTCGCGCGCAGAGAGTCAGCCTATAATAGTCACAGATATCTATCAAAGACTACTCTGAGGGTTGTTCTAAACAGAGGGTTCACAATTCTATGGAAAGTTGGGAAGCACTTCCCTACCCGGTGAGTTATATAAGTCTCATCAGAAAACAAATTCAGGTAAATAGTTTGATTATTCTTCTTTAAACCCTCATCATGGTAATACCAATTCTATTCTGTGATATTCTTCTAAGTATCTAATACTTATTCTAATACTACAACAGTAAGTATTCTCTAATTCAAAAGAGGGTTAGGATTAGTTACCTCGGTAAGCCCAATAATATCCTAGATAAAGTCGCGCCTGAGCAAGGTTTAGCTCCTAAGTTGTACGCTCCCAGAGTCTCGAAACCTTAGAAGTTCTTCACAACATCTACTAACGACAAAGGGATTTGGTCTATGGTAGTTTGGGCATAATAACGATACTAGAAGACAACTTTTCTACCAAGGAGGGGTAGATTTCGGCTAGGCTAGGGGTAGGCTCGGCCACACTACACAAGGGGAGGAAGAGGTGTTGGACTAAAAGCTTAAGGGAGAGGAGAGGATTTTTAGACTTGGAAGATAACTTTGTGGATGAATAACTCTTCATCTCTAAGGGGGTATTTATAGCTCAAGCCTTGGCCAACCAATGGCCAAGATGAAGACAAGTGCAAGGCAAGTGTAGGGTGAGGATTAACTAAACACAAATATCCTACCAACTCGACTTGTGCACAAGGCACAAAAACGTGCCTTGGCTCTCCAATTTCGTCCATGGACGATTCAAGTCCACCAATGGGAGGTGCCAAGTGTTGCCCTCCGTTGGTCCAAAATGTTTCGTCTCTCTAAAAATCCGCAAATTAGTAATGGCATAGCCGTAATTTTCCCTACGAAAGTCGTGGAAACGTTTCGCCGAAAAACGATTCTTTAGCGAGTTGTGTACAAAAACGTCCAAGGCTAACTTTAAAGCCAAACTTTTGTACATATTCCACGCATATACTGCGGAAATACGGCATAACATTCTCCTCCTTAGAAACATTCGTCGAATGTTCCTTCTCAAGATAGTTATCGAAGAAGCTTAAATAGCTAGCAAATCGACACACGGCCACAAAACAACACTTAGGCATAAATGATAATGGAAATTTACAAGTAGGAAAGTGAATTACCCGGAGGTGTGGGAATAGGTGAGGATACTTACGTCTCATGTCCTCCTCGCTTCCCACGTCATCTCCTCTCGAGCTCGCTCCGCCACAAGACTTTGACGGCCACGCCCTTCGTCCCGACGCCTAACACGATGATCGACTATCGCTATGGGAATCTCCTCATACGATAACCCTCGATCACTGGACATCGCCAATCGGGTGTACCCTAGATGGATCCCCGATACATCTCTCAAAGATAGATACGTGAAACACGGATGCACCGCCTCCGATCGGACGGCAGATCCAACTCGTAGGCAACCTTGCCTACCTCGCGACAATCAAACGCCCAATGTACTGGGTGAGTTTCCTTCTTCCCGAATCTCATCACACCTTCATGGGTGACACCTTTAGGAAAACCCAATCATCTATCGCGAACTCGATGCCGACGACGATGATCCGTGATACGACTTGCCGACTCGAATCGCCAATAGTCGCTCGGATAAGCTTCACCTTATCCATCGCCGCACCAACCGGTCCCACTAGCCGCACTCGCCCACATCGAACCAACCTATAGGCGATATGCACTTCCTCCCATACAAGGCCTCATAAGGCGCCATCCGAATCTTTGAGTGGTAGCTATTATTATACGCAAACTCAACTAGAGGCAAATGATCCTCCCAACTACCATCGAAGTCAATAACACAAAGCTCGCGATATCCTCGAGTGCGGATAGTGCGCTCTGCTGTCCGTCTGCTCGTGGATGAAATGTAGTACTGTGCTCACTGCGTCCCCTAAACCCTCCTCGAAGGACCTCCGAAGTTAGCCGAACCGCTCCTCATGCGATATGATCGTAGGGACTCCATGCGACCGGCGATCTCTCGGATGTAAAGTCGGCATAATCCTCACCAAAAGTCGTCGGACGGGAAGAAAGTGGGCTGATTTCGCCACCGTCGACGATAACCCATATAGAATCATGTCTCCTCCGAGTGCGAGGTAATCCTGTGATGAAGTCCATGTTGATTACCTCCCACTTCGGTCGGGATCTCAATCGTCAGAACAAACCACCGGGCCTCCGTGCTCTACCTTCACTGCCGACAACACGCACCGAGCTACGAACTCGCAACGTCCTCTTCAAGCCATCCCACCAATACACGGATCTAAGGTCGTGGTACATCTTGGTCGACCGGATGGATAGAGTAACGCGCTACCGTGCTTCCCAAGAACTCTGCCAAGTCACTCAAACATCCGAACACACAACCGCCAAACCTTAGCACCCCATCGTGCTACTCGAAGGACCCTTTCCTCACGAAGAGTCAGATCACGATATCGAATCAAAGTGGATCCTCGAATTGCCTCTTCACCTCCTCGACGATGGAAGACTCGCAACCTCACGAACTCTAACCCCACCGCTATCGTAATCAATCATACGGACACCGAGGCTCGCTAACTGATGCAAATCACGAACTATGTCCCTCCTCTCTAGCTGCACATCTGATAGGCTCCCCATCGACCTACGACTAAGAGCATCTGCCACAACATTTGCCTTCCCCGGGTGGTACGTGATATCAACATCGTAATCCTTAAGCAACTCTAACCACCTTCTCTGCCGTAGTTCACTCCTCCGTGAAGATATACCGAGGCTCTTGTGGTCTGTATAAATATCCACGTGAACCCCATACAAATAGTGCCTCGGATCTTCAAAGCGTGAATCACACCGCCAACTCCAAATCACGCGGGTAGTTCCTCTCGTGTTTCTTCACCGTCGGGATGCGTATGCTATAACTCGCCATGCCGCATCAACACACATCCCAACCCGATGCCCGACGATCACAATACACAACATAACCGTCTGGACCTCCGGAAGAGTAAGAACGCGAGGCTGCCGTCTCTCTTTCAAAGAATCGAAACCCCGCCACAAGCATCACCATCAAACTTGGCCGCCCGAGTCACCTAGTCAATGGTGCGAGATAGAAGCAAACTTCTCCACGAACCGATAATATCTCGCAAGGCCCAAAATCGCGAACCTCTGAGTAAGTAGGTCTAGGCCAAGTCTCGATCGCTCGATCTTGCCGTATCCACTGAATGCCATCACCAGACAATATGCCCAAGAAACGCCATCAAGTCAACCAAAACTCACATTTGGAAAACTTGGCGCATAATCGCCGTCTGGAGAAGCTGTCGGCCAAGACATTTCAAATGCTCCGCATGCTCCTCGCCTGGCGAGAATAAACCAAGATATCATCATGAACACTATCACAAACGTGTCCAAAATGGTTTGAACACTGGTTCATCAAATCCATGAATACCACGAGCATTGGTCAACCCAAAAGACATGACTCAACTCATAATGCCCGCACGGTCCTGAATGCAATCCTAGGGACATCCACCTCTCTCGACTCGCACCGATGATAGCCCGATCGCAGATCAATCTTGAGAAACATCTCGCACTTCGCAACCGGTCGAACAAATCATCAATCCCGGGAAGGGGTATCTATTCTTAATGGTCACCTTGTTCACCGTCGTAATCAACACACACGCGCAGCGGCCCCGCCCTTCTTCTTCACGAACAATACCGGCGCTCCTGTGGAGAAACACTAGGCCTGATGAAGCCGCTTCTCCGAAATCTCTAAGCCGATCCTTCAACTCTCTCAACTCGGCAGTGCCATTCTCAGTATGGCGAATGGAAATAGGCCGAGTGTCCGCAATATGTCAATACAAACTCAATCTCCTCTCGGGAGGGATACCCGGAGGTCATCCGAAACACGCCCGGGAACTCACGACATCGAACCGATCAAAATCTGTACCGCACTTCGATTATCAAACACCCGAACGAGATGGTAGATATACCCTTCGCACCATCTTCCTAGCCTCGAGGTAGGAAATAAACCTACCCTCTGGCGATACCGTGCTCTCCCACTCAACAACCGGCCTCGTGAAACCGAACCGCACTACTCTCTCTCTCAGCTGCATTGGCGCGCAAGAAGCCAGCCAATCCATCCCCATAATCACGTCGGTCAATCATCTCCAACTCTATCAAGTCGGCAGTGGTCCGACGATCGGAAATGGTCACAGACAAGCTCTATATACCCGCCGAGCTACCACCGAATCACCCATCGCGTAGCTACCTCGAAAGTGGTCTATGGACTCGTGCTCTATCCCTATCCTACTAGCAACAAGGAGATATATAGGGCAGTAGAACCGGATCTATCAAAGCATACACATCAAACCTGTGAACCGATAAGGTACGTGGCGACATCGGTGAGGCCTCACGATCTGCCGGTGGACAAAGCATATATGCGGTTCGAGGACCGCTAGAATCGACTGCGCCACGACCTCCGCGACCCGCTGATCCATGTGTACCTTGCCCGGGCGAGTAATCGCCGGGATGAAGAAGCGCAAGCACTTCGTGACCGGGCTACTACCCGGGCCGCTCGGTCGGACAAACTCGCGAAGTGACCGCCGCCACAAGTATAGCGAGCTCGAGTACGGCTCGAATGGTATTCGCCACAACGGGCACACCGAAAGCCTCGAGCGGTTAGCACCCGCTACTGAAATCAAGTCTGGGCCCCGACCGCCCCGACCGCTCTGGCTTGAAAATGAGGTAGAGCGCTCACACTGCCGTGGTGCACGGACTTCGATGCCGCCACCCCGAGGACCACCAAAAGAACCGCCGTCTTGGCCTTCTTCGCCGCTGATATCGCTTACCCGCGGTCTCTACGCCTCACATCCTGCAGCATGAGCTCGCATACGGGTTATGTCCATGCTCGTCAAGGGACACACCCGCACAAGACTCGCCATGTAATCATCTAGCCTGACATAGCGATGCACCCTCGCCCTCCATCTCGCTACCAAGGGGAC
Organism: Przewalskia tangutica; assembly: GCA_029844215.1. NCBI lineage: Eukaryota > Viridiplantae > Streptophyta > Magnoliopsida > Solanales > Solanaceae > Przewalskia > Przewalskia tangutica. The sequence continues at coordinate 3,141,763 of JAQGDG010000033.1, forward strand.
ATATCGAGCCAAAGAATCAAACTCGACATTGTACTCCTCACCGCGCGCCCTCCTGCCTCAAAGAACAAGAATCTATCACCGTGCCCTCCTCATGCGGAGGCAAGAAGTGTGTGAGAAAGCCTCAAAACTCATCCCATACCGCCGGAGGTGCATGCTCTCCCGGAAAGCTCCCATGAATCAAACTAATCGATCGCGGTGTCACGCACCGATGCGAACCGAATGTCACAGCTCGGTCCTCAAGCCACGATCACTCGCATAATCCTCTGCGGACGGATGAACTCCTCGCGGATCATCCTCCGGCCTCGACCCGTAAAACTCAAGGGCTACAACTAGGAAATCTCGTAGTCTCAAACTATTCGCCTCGGGTGCACTACGGTGCGCGATCGAGCTGAGCCGAATCGAACCGCCGATTCAATCTCTCCTCGTGTCGGGCCACAACTTTAGCCAATAGTGCCATCTCCTTGTACCTAACTCCTCCGCCCCGTGCCGCGGGACGAGGTGTGGGTACCGTGGTCTCTTTGGGCCGGCGGCGCCATAGAACTCGCCGTCTCGGTATAGACCGGGCTCGAGCCTCGTGACTGGGTGTCTCGCTAGCGCCTCGCCGCTTGCCCTTCTTCGGGCCCGGTTGCCTTACGTGGAGGCATAATCAGCATGAAAGGAATACGTTAGAGGTCCAACCTATAACACGGCTCTAAAGCACGATCTCGTAATGAGAAGAATGGAAACCAATCCTAAATATCCTATAGCCTCGATTATTGGTGTGGTGCACAACACACCGATAATCAAGACTCTACTAGATACGGCCTGTAGACACTTTCCGAGGATTAATCGCTCGATACCACTTTGTCACGACCTGCCTGGTTCGTGGATCGTGCCTTACCGGCACCCAGTAGTCATACATCGAGTAACCAGCTGAATATAAAACAAGACAGAAAGCTTATAAAATAAGATACGCTTTATCTCGATGAAAAGCTTGCCTTTCGCATAATATAAATAACTCAAGTTTTGCGCTACATCCCAACTGCATAATAGTACTACTGCACCTCTGGAAGTAACAACTATGGCGGACAGGCCCGCCATACCTCGATCGCATAAAACTATCTACAATACGTGGAGATCATACCCAAAAGTAGAGCCTCCTAGAAGATGGAGCTCTCGACACCAACGCAAAGATCCTAAGGATGTGGATCTAGCACCGCTTGCCCTTACCGCGGCATAACGCAGCCCCAAGCGAGGTCGATAACAGTACCAAGTATGTGAAACTATAAAGTACTTAAAATGAAATCAAAGTATTTAAAACCTTTTCACAAATACAATCAGTTCAATTGCACATAGTGCCACATCACAAACAACAACGAATAGGAAAATCAGAATGTGTCTATTCTAGGCCGCGAATGATCGAAGCAAGGCCAATCGCCCATAGTATCATTCTGCGTGCCTAGTCCCGACTTCCGCACTCGCATGGGTCCCACATGCACCGCATGAGATATTTCTCGATCGGGGCAGCTAACCCGGATCCGCCTAGGCTCCCGCAGCCCGCATAGCCTCAAAAAGACCGCATAGTCTCAACAGACCGCATGTGAGTCCCCGTGATCAGCAACGCCCGAATGATCAATCTCGAGCATACCGCCGCCCGCATAGTCTCACAGACCGCATCGGCCGTATAGACCCGCATCAAGGGGGGCTAGCCCTTGGTATAACAGTCAAGGGGGTAGGTGATACAATAACAGGACAATGGACTTACCGGTTAGCAACGTAAGCACAAAGAAGAATGACCCCTTACACAAAGATTACAAGACACTAACACAGTAGCATCATAACATGCCTACTTATCAAACAATCTTACTACACTTAACAGAAATCAATACAAGGCTTTTATAAACAAAACAAGTAAACAGCCTTTTATCTTCTTAAGTTGTTATACCTAACTTCCCATAAAGCCGTGATAACTCTTACGCTTTTGTTTTAAAACCAAATATTTATCTTCTTAAAAATGATTCAAGATTCTTTTGAAATGTTTTTAGTTCTTTGTTATTCGTGCTTAGCCGAGGCATTCTGTAAGTATTATTCGTGCTTAAGCGGTGGCATTGCCATAAGTATTATTCAGCTTAAGTCAAAGACATTGCCGTAGTTATTATTCAGTTAACACATGTACGCTTACCTGCACTATATATTGTAAAATATCATGCTTTAGGAAGAATCACATACCTTCTCAGCGAAAACCACCTGCCAAGTTGAATATGTCGCGCGCAGAGAGTCAGCCTATAATAGTCACAGATATCTATCAAAGACTACTCTGAGGGTTGTTCTAAACAGAGGGTTCACAATTCTATGGAAAGTTGGGCAGCACTTCCCTACCCGGTGAGTTATATAAGTTCATCATGAAAACAAATTCTGTAAGTACGCTTGATTATTCTTCTTTAAACCTCCCACTGTGGTAATGTTCAATTCTATTCTATGATATTCTTCTAAGTATCTAATACTTATTCTAATACTACAAAGTAAGTATTCTCTAATTCAAAAGAGGTTAGGATTAGTTACCCTGTAGCCCAATAATATCCTAGATAAAGTCGCGCTGAGCAAGGTTTAGCTCCTAAGTTGTACGCTCCCAGGTAGCTCAGAAACCTTAGAAGTTCTTCACAACTTCTACTAAGGACTAAGGGATTTGGGCTAGGTATTTTGGGCATAATAACGATACTAGAAGACAACTTTTCTACCAAGGGAGGGGGTAGATTTCGGCTAGGCTGGGGTAGGCTCGCCACACTACACAAGGGAGGGAAGAGGTGTTGGACGAAAAGCTTAAGGGAGAGGAGAGGATTTTTAGACTTGAAGATAACTTTGTGGATGAATAACTCTTCATCTCTAAGGGGTATTTATAGCAAGCCTTGGCCAACCAATGGCCAAGATGAAGACAAGTGCAAGGCAAGTGTAGGGTGAGGATTAACTAAACACAAATATCCTACCAACCTCGATTTGTGCACAAGGCACAAAAACGTGCCTTGGCTCTCCAATTTCGTCCATGGGCGATTCAAGTCCACCAATGGGAGGTGCCAAGTGTTGCCCTCCCGTTGGTCCAAAATGTTTCGTCTCTCAAAAATCCAAAAATTAGTAATGGCATAGCGGAATTTTCCCTACGAAGTCGTGGAAACGCTTCGTGAAAACGATTCTTAAGCGAGTTGTGTACAAAAACGCCCAAGGCTAACTTTAAAGCCAAACTTTTGCGTATTCCTCACGCATATACTGGAAATACGGGGTATAACAGGTATTTAGGAATATCAACTATACTTGGAAGACAACTTTCTACCGGGGTTTCGGCTAGAGCAACTAGGCTAGAAGGGAAGATGTTTGACCAGGGCCGTCACAAGGAGGAGGGGAGGTTGGACGAAACACTACAAGAGAGGAGGAATTTTGAGACTTGGAAGACAATTTGTGGATGAAGAAAACCTTCAAGTTAGGGGGGTATATATAGGCCAACCAATGGCCAAGATGAAGCCAAGTGGTAGGCAAGTGTAAGGTGTGGATTCACCCATGTGTCCTTATCCATCTACTACACAAAATATCCTACCTAACCTTGACCAAAGTTTGGCCACAAAATCGTCCAAGAAACGTCCCAATTCCTCGCAACTCAGGGTGACAAGTGTCGCCCTCTCGTTGGTCCAAAATGTTTCATCTCTCGGAAAAATCCGTAAAAATTATAAATTACATAGCCGTAATTTTCCATACGCAAGTTTTGTAAAATGTTTCGTCGGAAAACGATTCTTTTTGATAGGTGTGCACAATTTTTCATCCCCCTATGCCTAACTAAGGCTAAACTTTTTGTACGTACGCCCTCACGCACATACTCTGGAAATATGGGGTATAACATTCTCCCCTCCCTAGAAACATTCGTCCCGAATGTTCCTTCCCAAAACAGATAACGATAAAGTTCCTCATAACTTAAACAGTTTGCAAATGCCACATACGGCCACAAAACAACACTTAGGCATATATGACAATGAAAATTTACAAGTAGGAAAGTGAGTTACCTGGAGGTGTGGGGAATAGGTGAGGATACTTCTGCCTCATGTCCTCCTGGCCGCATGTCATCTCCTCCCCGAGCTCGTTCGCCACAAGACTTTGATGGAAGCCACGCCTTGGTCGCGGATGCCTAACTGACGATCGATTATCGCTATGGGAATCTCTCATACGATAACCTCGTCACTGGACATCGTCAATCGGTGTACCTAGATGGATCCCCGATACATCTCCTCAAAGATAGAAGCGTGAAAAACGGATCATGCGCTTCCGGATCGGACGGCAGATCCAACTCGTAGCAACCTTGCCTACCTCGCGGACAACTGCGATAGGCCCAATGTACCTTGGGCTGAGTTTCCCCTTCTTCCCGAACCTCGTCACACCCTTCATGGGTGACACCTTCAAGAAAACCCAATCATCAACCTCAAACTCTAGATGCCGACGACGATGATCTGCATATGACTTCTCGCCGACTCAGCCGCGATGAATCGCTCTGGATAAGCTTCACCTTATCCACTGCTCGCCGCACCAAATCTGGTCCCACTAATCGCACTCTACGCAAAACCAACCTATCGGCGACCGCACTTCCTCCCATACAAGGCCTCAAGGCGCCATCGAATCTGAGTGGTAGTTATTATTATCATAAACTCAACTAGAGGCAAATGATCCTCCCCTACCCACGAAGTCAATAACACGGGCTCGCGGCATATCCTCAAGAGTTGGATAGTGCGCTCGGCCGTCTGCTCTGTGGATGGAATGCGATGTGCTCACTGCGTCCTAAACCCTTCTCGAAAGACCTCCGAGTTAGCCGTGAACCGCTCCTCGTCGATATGATCGAAATAGGGACTCCATGCGGTCGACGATCTCTTGGATGTAAAGTTCGCATAATCCTCACCAAAAGTCGCCCCGGGAAGAAAGTGGGCTGATTTCATCGACCGTCGGCGATAACCCATATAGAATCATGCTTCCTTTGAGTGCGAGGTAATCCTGTGATAAAGTCCATGTTGATCACCTCCCACTTCCAGGTCGGGATCTCTATCGTCTGCAACAAACCACCCGGCCTCTGGTGCTCTACCTTCACCGCCGACAACACGCACGAGCCACAAACTCGCAACGCCCTCTTCAAGCCATCCCACCAATACACGAGGTCGTGGTACATCTTGGTCGACCGGATGGATAGTGTAACGTCGCGTGTGCTTCCCTAGAACTCGCCAAGTCCTGCAATATCCGAACACACAACTCCGCCGAACCTAGCACCCATCAGTGCTACCTCAAGGACCGCTTCCTCACGAAGAGTCGTATCACGATCGCGTCAAACCGGATCCTCAAACCGCCTCTTCACCTCGACGATGGAAGACTGCAACCTCTCGAACTCGAACCCCACCGCTATCGTAATCAATCAAGCGGACACCAAGGCTCGCTAATCGATGCAAATCGCGAACCATGCCCTCCTCCGCCGCATCGATGGGCTACCCATCGACCTACTAGGCGCATCCGCCACAACATCGCCTTCCCCGTGGTACAGGATATCGACATCATAATCCTTAAGCAACTCTAACCACCGTCTTCGTAAGTTCGACTCCTCTGGTGAAGATATACCGGAGGCTCTTGTGGTACGTATAAATATCCATGAACCCCATACAAATAGTGCCTCAAGATCTTGGCGTGAATCACCGCCAACTCCAAATCACGGGGTAGTTCCTCTCATGCTTCTTAAGTTGTCGGGATGCGACGCTATAACCTTGCCTGCATCAACACACATCCCAACCCGATGCCCGACGATCACAATACACATAGCCGCCGGACCTCCGGAAGAGTAAGAACGGGCGCCGCCTCCTTCAAGAATCGAAACCCCGCCACACGCATCAGTCCATCAAACTTAGCCGCCTTCCGAGTCACCTAGTCAATTGTGCAGATAGAAGCAAACTTCTACGAACCGATAATAACTCGCAAGGCCGAAAATCCTGCGAACCGGAGTAGTAGGTCTAGGCCAACTCCTGACGATCGATCTTGGTCGTATCCACTGAATACCATCGGCCCACTATATGCCCAAGAAAAGCCACGTCAACGAACTCACACTTCAAAACTTGGCGTATAATCGCTGGTCTGGAGAACTCTCAAAGATCCTCAAATGCTCCGCGCTTCGCTCGAGCGAATAAACCAAGATGTCATCAATGAACACTATCACAAACGTGTCAAAATGGCTTGAACACTCGGTTCATCAAATCCATAAATACCACGAGCATCGTCAACCCGAAAGACATAACCACAACTCATAGTGCCCGTACCGGGTCCGGAATGCAGTCCTAGGGACATCCGCCTCTCTAACTCGTACCTGACGATAGCCCGATCGCAGATCAATCTTGGAGAAACATCTCGCACCCTGCAATTGGTCGAACAAATCATCAATCCTGGGAAGGGGGTATTCGTTTAATGGTCACCTTGTTCACCGTCAGTAATACACATGCGCGGCCCCGCCCTTCTTCTTCACGAACAATACCGGCCTCGGGAGAAACACTAGGCACGATGAAGCCCTTCTCCAAAGAAATATCTCCGGTCCTTCAACTGCCTCAACTCGGCGTGCCATTCACGTATGGCGGAATGGAAATAGGCCGAATGTCCGCAAGACATCGATACAAAACTCTATCTCTCTCGTGAGGATACCCGAGGTCGCCTGAAACACGTCCGGGAACTCTCTCGACATCGAATCGATCAATCTGCGCAGCCTCGATCAAACACCCAACGAGATGGTAGATATACCCTTCTCGCACCATCTTCCTAGCCTTGAGGTAAGAAATAAACCTATCCTTCGGCGACCACGGTGTTCTCCCACTCAATAACCGGCCTCAGAAATCGAACCATACCGCCTCTCTCGCAATCTACACCGGCGTAGCAAAGCTAACCAATCCATGCCCATGATCACATCGAATCACCATGTCCAACTTTATGCACGGCTAGGGTTCTTTTGTCATGACCGTGCTGCCCGGATCGTGCCTTAAGGCACCCAAGTAGACATACATCAGATTAATCAGCGTAATATAAAAACAAGACATGAAATAATTGTAAATTGAGACACGCTTATCTGAGAAAAGTCGCTTCATATATATATATAAAGAGTGAACAGTTACATCCCAACTTTACAACATGACTACGACTACAGGAATGTAAACAACTATGGCGGACGTGGCCCCACCATACCCCGAATGTACATATATCTACAACATCGTGAGAACCATACCAAAAGTCGAGCCTCCTGAAGATGGAGCTCCCGACACCAAAGAAAAGATCTGAGATGCGGATCTAGCACTGCTTGCCTTACCGCGACATGAACGCAGCCCCTGGCGAGGTCAAGACAGTACCAAGTATGTGAAATCGTAGCATCAAGTAAAATCAAAGTATTTAAAACCATTTGCAAATACAACTCTTTAATCGCACATAGTGCCACAACATAAACAAGAGCAAAAATAAATAATGTAATCGTCTTATCTAGGCCGCGAATGATCGCAAGGCCAATCGCCCATAGTATCATTATGCGTGCTAATCTCGCGAAAACCACCGCCAAGTCGAATATGTCGCGCAGAGTATCGACCTATACCAAATACGCCTATCAACGCCTAGACTATATCGTATAAAGTTCTAAGTCGCGACCACGTTCGCCCGTGACTGGTGCCTTACCCGGGCACCCAAGTAGTCATACATCAGAGTAATCAGCAGAATATAAAAACACAAGACATGAAACAATTGTAGATGAGACACATTTTATCTGAGAAAAGGGTGCCTTTCGGCATAAATATATAAGAATCGCGCTTTACATCCCAATCAGATAATAGTGTCACGACCAACCTGCCCGTGATCGTGCCTTACCCGGCACCCTAGTGATACAACATCGAGAAAATCAGCGGAAATAAAAATATGAACATGAATTAAGAGACATGATAAATAAACAAAGCAACCAAAACAGCTTGCCTTGGATATATACATAAATACCCGACGCTTATCCTTTTACAAACCCCGCCACAATAAAGGCATGCACTCTAAGATTTACAATGGTATGATGGGGACAGTGGCCCCGCCATACCCCCGAATGTACAAGCATCTGCACTGTGGTAACATACCAAAAGATAAGCCTCCAAGAATGGGGCTTCGACACGCCGAATCGTGATCCTATGAGCGAGGATCCACAACCGATGACTTCTACCGCGGCATGAACGCAGCCTCGGCGAGGTCGATAACAGTACCAAGTATGTGAAATCAGAAAAGATCAGAATGAAATCATAATAGTCTATATAAAGCAGAGACATGTATGATAACCAACTACGCTCACAACATAAAAGCGATGTCAAGTCGTGACTCACGCCTCAAGTCATCCTCACGCCGTGGAACTCTTCCTCACCGCCAGCCTAGGTGTAAATCGTGGAATATGTGTCCCGCCCATCCCGGGACTCGGTAAAGAATCATGTGAAATACGTCCCTACCATCGTGGGACTCGGTAGAGAATCATGTGGAATACGTGTCCCGACCCATCTCGTGGGACTCGGTAGAGAACCATGTGGAATACGTGTCCCGGCCCATCTCGTGGGACTCGGTAGAGAACCATGTGGAATACGTGTCCCGGCCCATCTCGTGGGACTCGGTAGAGAACCATGTGGAATACGTGTCCCGGCCCATCTCGTGGGACTCGGTAGATAATCAGATGGAATACGTGTCCCGGCCCATCTCGTGGGACTCGGTGAAGAATCGTTCATAACAAATCAGCCGGCCCTCCATCGAGAGACGCGGTGGTATAGAAGTACAGTATTTGCACAACAAGGCTATCAAACACAAACATAGGCAAGTTACACACAACTCAAGTTTATTTTAGGCCAAAGTCCAGGTTCTGACCCCAAAGTATTACGTACGTTAAATTCTTTTAAAAAGATCCATTTCTTTTATAAAGGTCACCCGATACCCGTAGTATTAAAATAGAGTGACTCACATTTTTAGGTAAACCAAAACACTTTCCTTTTTAACATCAAGTAACAACATTCTTTTCCAAAAGTTCAAGTTTGCCTAATTTCAAATACTTAAGTCTCTTATTTTAGAAAGGTTTCATAGTCCATAGACTTAATCACTTAAGAATATAATCCTCTTTTAAACAATTTGAGAAACATATGAGTAGGTTATTCTTGTTCGTAATCAATCTTATTAAAGCAATGCATGATCTAGGAAATGTAATATCATTTTGTCTCATCTTAGCTTCTGCGGATGGAGGTTTCTACCGGTTTTAATAATACATAATTAGTCAAAACATTTCCTTTTATTAACGCCGCAGTTGGTTTGTCGATACTCATTCGATTTCCAAAATCAAGAATACATTATTCCTTTAAAAACCAAGTACTCATTACTCACGAATGAGGTTTCATACTAACATCCATATTAAGTCAAGTCTCTTATCTTTTAAGATTAAGTCTCTTAACTTCTAAAAATCAAGAAACCATTCTCTTTATCTCTCTTAAGACGTTATACCTAACTTCCCATAAAGCTAGTATAACTCTTATGTTTTCAAAACCAAGTATTACTCTTCTTTCGTAAAGGTTTCTTAATTCTTTCAAATACTTCAAGATTCTTATCATCACACATCAAGTCGGTTATAAGTCAAATCGCTTATCTTTAAAACCACAAAGCATTTCTTACTTACATAAAGCTGTTATAACCAACTTCCCATAAAGCCGTTATAACACTTTATGTTTTAAACCAATCAAATACATTCAACACATGTACGTTTACCGTACTACATAGTTATACACATATCATGCTCGAAAAGATAGGAAGAGGTTCACATACCTCGCGACGATTATCGACTAATAGCAAAACGCTCCAAGTACCTCAAACCGTTGGCTACCCTTAAGCCAAGCAGATCACGCCACACGTAGTACTTCAACCTATAGAGGCCACAAGTCACCTATTAACATCTAGATCTCATCGTAGAATATTCTACGTAAATTTCTGAGACCTCCCTCCCGCGTAAATCTCCTCCTCTGTCGAGGCCTGCTAACAGGCCACAACTCCCTAGAGGGGGGGGGTTATACGTCTAATCCGGACGTGTACAATTCTACTTCACAGTAAAGCTACACAAGTCTACTGTAATACAGTCCTAAGTAATTACAGTTCAGTTCTCTTCTTTAAATTCAGGCTTAAGTCAAAAGACATTGCCGCACAATTATGTTCAGTTCTATATATAGTATACTTCAACTATATAATCCTACAACATGTAATTTCCAATTACAATAGAAGGTCAAGAGTGTTTACCTCGATAAGCCCAAAATTATCCAAGTTTATATGTCGATCCTGAGCAAGGTTTAGCTCCTACTCCGTGCGCTCCAACCCGCTCCAAACAACCCTTAGAAGTTCTACGCAACTTCTACTTAACACTTCAACCGACTATGAAGGTTTTCCTTAGGGTTTCGTTTTTGTGACTGAGGGAAAGTATAATAGTATTTTCTGGGCTTTTGTATAAGTGTAACCTTGGGAATACTACAAGGTATTTGGGCATAATAAAAATACTTGGAGAGTATTTCTATACCACAAAAAAAGGGGGTATTTATACGAGACAACTAGGCTAGGGGGGGTACCCCACGGCTAGACACCACAAAGGGGGAGGGGGGACCCTCTCGGCCAAAGCTTCTCAAGGGGGCTTTGGACGATTTTTAACTCACAAGGGGGAGAGATTTCAAGACTTGGAAAATGATTTTTGGATGAAGAAAGTTCATCAACTAAGGGGGTATTTATAGGTCAAGCAAGGGCCAACCAATGGCCAAGATCAATCCAAGTGTAAGGCAAGTGTAAGGCTAGGATTAAGCCATGTGCACCTTATCCATCTACCACACCAACTTGCACAAATATCCTACCTAACCATGCCACCTTTCTCGTCCATTACCGCCCAAAACGTGCTTCAATTAGAGGTGACAAGTGTCGCCTCTCGTTGGTCCAAACTGTTTAGCCTCTCGGAAAAATCCGCAAAAATAATAAATGACATAGCCGGAATTTTCCTTCGCAAGTTTAGTAAAACGTTTGATGAGAAAAACGATTATTTTCGGCACTTGTGCCTAAATTTCGAACTTAGCCTAACTTTAAGGCTCAAATTAAAATACGTACGCCCTCACGTACATACTCTGGAAATACGGGGTATAACAAATAGGACTACAGACCTCTAAGGAAGTAAGCAACTATGGCGGGACAGGGCCCCGCCATACCCTGAATGTACAAAACTATCTACACAACAGGGAGATCATACCCAAAAGTCGAGCCTCCGGAGAAGATGGAGCTCCTGACACCAAAGCAAAAGATCCTAAGGATGTGGATCTAGCACCTGCTTCTTACCGCGGATGAACGCACCGCAAGGAGGTCGATAACAGTACCAAGTATGTGAAATCAGAAAGTACTTAAATGAAATCATATCATTTTAAAACAAATTTTACAAATATGCACGAAACAACCAATGTAACCGCACATAGTGCCACATCATAAACAAGAGCAACAATAGGTAAACTGTAACAGGTCTTTTCTAGGCTGCGAATGATCGAAGCAGGGCCAATCGCCCATAGTATCATTATGCAAGCCTAATCCTGGACTCCCGTAGTCCGCATAGGCCACCTAGGCCCGCATGAGGTATCCCCCGCATCGAGGGTAGCTACTCCTCGGCATCGTCCTGGACTCGTAGTCCGCATGGCCACATAGACCGCATGACCATAAAGGCCGCACACTAACTCGAACTCGTAGTTCGCATAAGTCCCTGGACCCGCATGAGGTATTCTCGAATCATGGTCCTGCATCACCGAGTCTACCCCGACGGAGGGCGCCTAACCCCGTATCATGTCAAGAGGTGAGTGATATAATACTAACATAACATCTTATCGTTAAACAACATAAGCACAACAAGAATACCCTCTTATACAAACGTTACAAGACTCTAACACACATAGCATCATATTATGTCTACTTATCAAACCATCTTCTTATACTTTCCAGAAATCAATATAAGTCTTTTATAACACATAAGTAAACCGTTCCTTTTATCTTTCTTAAGTCGTTATACCTAACTTCCCATAAAGCTAGTATAACTCTTAAGCTTTTTGTTTTTTTTTTAAAAAACAATTATTCTTCTTCTTTCAAAATGATTTATAATTCTTTTGAAAGACTTCAAGATTCTTATTATTCAGGCTTAAGTAAAAAGACATTGCAGTAAAACTACGTTCAGTTAACATACGACGCCTCACCGCACTATATATATATTTTAAAATATCATGCTCAAGAGTATAGGAAGAATCACATACCTTCTGGCGAAATCCACCGCCAAGTCGAATATGTCGCAAGCAGAGTATCAACCTATAATAGTCAAATACGTCTATCAACGTCTAGACTATTCTGTAGGATATTCTAAACAGAGGGTTCTCTATTCTACGGAAAAATGGGCAGCACTTCCCTACCCGGTAAACTATACAAGTCTACTGTAAATACAGTCCTATGTAAGTACAGTTCAATCTTCTTAAATTCTTTTGATGTGATTACAATTCAATTCTTTTCTGTAATACCCTTCTAAGTAATTACAGTTCATTACTCTTCTTTTAATATCCTTCTATGTATTTTATACTTATTTTTATACTTCAACAGTAGGTATTCTCTAATTACAATAGAAGGATAAGATTATTTACCTCGATAAGCCCAATATTATCCAAGATATAAGTCGATCCTGAGCGAGGTTTAGCTCCTAATCTTCCGCTCCAAGAAACCCTTAGAAGTTTCTACACAACTTCTACTTGCTACTCCAACCAACTATGAAGTTTCTCTTAGGGTTTCGTTTAGTGACTAATGGAATACAAGGTAGTATTTCCGGACTCTACGTATAGAGATAACTTTGGAAATACTATAAGGGATTGGCTAAGGTATTTTGGGGATAGTAACAATACTTGGAGAGTATTTCTACCAAAGGGGGTACTTTGTCCGAGACTTCAGGAAGGGGGAGGAGAGGGTGTTTCGGCTAGGCTCTTTTAGGGGAATAGAGCTTTGGACGAGAACTATAAGGAGAGGGAGGATTTTGGAGACTTGGAAATTGATTTGTGGATGAAGAACTCTTCATCTTAAGGGGGGTATTTATAGGCCAACCAATGGCCAAGATGATGGCAAGTGGAGGGTGGGGATTCACCCAAGTGTCTTTATCCATCTACTACACACAAATATCCTACCTAACCTTGACTTGTGCAAGGCCACAAAATCGTCCAACTTGCCCATGTGTGCCGTCCACTTGAGGGTGACAAGTGTCACCCTCTCGTTGGTCCAAAATATTTCGTCTCTCGGAAAAATCCGCAAAAAAAAGAAATGACATAGCCGTAATTTTCCCTTCGCAAGTTTTGTAAAACGTTTCGTCGGAAAACGATTCTTTTAGTGAGTTGTGCACAAATATTTTTCGTCCAAAGTGCCTAACTAAGGCTAAACTTTTGTACGTACGCCCTCACGTACATACTCTGGAAATACGGGGTATAACATAAGCAGAGGGTTCTCTATTCTACGGAAAATTGGGCAGCACTACCCTACCCGTCAAGCTACTCAAGTCTACTGTAAATACAGTCCTATGTAAGTACAGTTCAATCTTCTTTATTATTCTTCTGATGTGATTTCAGTTCAATTCTTTCTTTAATAACCTTCTAAGTATCTTATACTCAAGTCTTAACTATTCTTATATGTAATATCCAATTACAATAGAAGGACAAGAGTATTTACCTCGATAAGCCCAAAATTATCCAAGTTAAATGTCGATCCTGGGCAAGGTTTAGCTCCTAATTTGCACGCTCCGATAGCTCCAAGAAGCCCTTAGAAGTTCTACACAACTTCTACTTAAATACTATAAGGGATTTGGGCTAGGGTATTTAGGAATAGCAACTATACTTGGAAGACAACTTTCTACCAATGGGGGTTTCGCCAGAGCAACTAGGCTAGAGGGAAGATGTTTCGCCAAGGGCCTTCACAGGAGGAGAGTGTTGGACGAAACACTACAAGAGAGGAGGAATTTTGAGACTTGGAAGACAATTTGTGGATGAAGAAAACCTTCAAGTTAGGGGGGTATTTATAGGCCAACCAATGGCCAAGATGAAGCCAAGTGGTAGGCAAGTGTAAGGTGTGGATTCACCCATGTGTCCTTATCCATCTACTACACAAAATATCCTACCTAACCTTGACCAAAGTTTGGCCACAAAATCGTCCAAGAAACGTCCCCAATTCCGCCAACTTGAGGGTGACAAGTGTCGCCCTCTCGTTGGTCCAAAATGTTTCATCTCTCGGAAAAATCCGTAAAAATTATAAATGACATAGCCGTAATTTTCCCTACGCAAGTTTTGTAAAACGTTTTGTCGGAAAACGATTCTTTTTGATAGGTGTGCACAATTTTTCGTCCCCCTATGCCTAACTAAGGCTAAACTTTTTGTACGTACGCCCTCACGTACATACTCTGGAAATACGGGGTATAACAATATACATCAGAATAACCAGCGGAATATAAAAACAAAGACATGAAGCATTACAGAGTAAGAACAGTCTAACCAAGAAAAAGTCGCCTTTCGGCATGTATATATATACCAAAACTTGAATAGCATTACATCCTTTACAACCCCGCCCACAACAAGATTACATGCACTTCTAAGAATTTCTATAACAACTATGACGGGACAGGGCCCCGCCATACCCCTGAATGTACAAGTACCTACAATCTCAGGGAATCATACCAAAAGATAAGCCTCCGGAGAAACAGAGCTTCCCAAAACGCTGAATTGTGATCCTACGAGCGAGGATCAACGACCGGTGTACTTACTTGCGGATGAACGCAGCTCGGGCGAGGTCAAGATAACAAGTACCAAGTATGTGAAATCAAAATATCAGAAATGAAATCATAATAGTCTATATAAATCAGGAGAAATATATGATAACCAATTTACGATATACAATATGTAAGCAGTCATGTCAAGTCAGGGACTCACGCCCTCAAAGTCATCACTCAAATATAACCATGGGTCTCATGCCCACAATATCAATCATGCCCGTGGAATTCCTTCCTCACTGCCGGCAGTCCATGATATAAAACACCAAGGAATACACATGAACACGAGTCCCACTGTGTCATAATAAAACCGTACGGGGTAACTACGAAGGCATAGCCGACTACTAGAACCCACCGTACCAACAATGCTAAAAACTGTATCACGAGGTCTTTCTACACCGCCAAAAGATCGAAGCTGAGCCACTCGCCCGCAGTATTATTGTGCGCATCTAATCCTGGAACTCCCGCAGTTTCGCATAGGCCACATAGGCCCGCATGAGGTATTCCTCGCATCGCAGGGCAGCTAACCCTCGGCAACATCCTGGACTCCCGCAATCCGCATGGCCACATGGACCGCATGAGGTATTCCTCGCATCGGCGTAACACACCCGGCGGTTCCTGGAACTCCCGCAGCTCCGCATAGGTCCCATGGACCCGCATGAGGTATTCCTCGCATCGGGGGCGGCTAACCCACGGCATCGTAACAAGTCAGGAGGGTGAGTGATATAATACTAACACAACGGCTTATCGTTAAACAACATAAGCACAACAAGAATAACCTCCTTACACAAGCGTCACAAGATACTATCACACTTAGCGTCATAACATGTTTATTTATCAAACCAACTTACCACACCTTCAGAAATCATTACAAGGCTTTTATAAACAAATAAGTAAATCGTTCCTTTTAACTTTCTTATGTCGTTATACCTAACTTCCCATAAAGCTAGTATAACACTTAAGTTTTATTTAAAAACCAAGTATTACTTTTCTTCCAAAATGATTCTTAACTCTTTTTGAAATATTCAAGATTCTTATTATTTAGGTCTCAAGTCCAAAGACATCAAAGTAAAGCCAAATTTAGTTTAACACACGTACGTCTACCGTACTATATATATTTCACAAATATCATGCTCAAAGGGATAGGAAGAATCACATACCTCCTCGGCTAAATCCACTTGCCAAGTCGGATATGTCGCGCGCAGAGTGTCAACCTATAATAGTCAAAACACGCCTATCACCATCTAGTTTTACGTGGGATTCTTCTAAGTAAGATTTCTCTTAGTCTACTAAAATTGGGAGACTCTCCCCGCTTTCTACTCAATTCTCCACCTTTTCAAGGCCCGCTAATAGTAACCAACATGCCATAAATAAGGCGCAATAATTCCGAAATTTAAAGAAGGGATCACACGCCCAAACTAACGCGATTAACAATCTTCCCTTAACAACAACAATAATTAAAGAAGGATCACACGCCCAAACGAACGCGATTAACAATCTTCCCTTTAACAACAATAATTAAATAAATAAGGGATCACACGCCAAACGAACGCGACAACAATCTTCCCTTAACAACAACAATAATTAAAGAAGGGATCACACGCCCAAACTAACGCGATTAACAATCTTCCCTTAACAACAATGTAAATACTGTCCAAAGTAAATACAAATCAAAGTAAATACAATATGTTGGGGTCCTTGGCCAACTTTTATAATTTTACTTATCCAATTACTTCATTAATCCTTCAACTTATATTCCAATATTTATATAAGTTATAGTTTCTTTGTTGTTAACTTCTTAGTAAGTAATGGATACATTTTTACCATTTTAATGGCTAATATGCCAATTCTCCTTTTAACATCTTAACAAGATCTAAATCTTTCCTTATGTCTCATACTTCATAATATACTTCCAATATATGTATAATATCCAATATACATAATAATCAACTTCACAAAGAGGTTAAGGTTCATTACCTCAATTTAGCCCAAAAAATATCCAAGAACTTAAAGTCGTTCCTAAGCAAGTTTTATGTCACGACCCGACCCCGGGCCCGCGACTGGTGCCCTACCTGGGCACCCTTACATGTATACATCAGAGATAATCAGCGGAACATATATGAAACTTAAAAAATAATACAACAGAAGTAAAACAATAGGTTAGCCGATAGGGCTACCTTCCTGGACATATAATATATAACCGAAGCAGTTGCCTCATTTCCTTTACAAACTGACCCACAAAATGTGACTACAGACCTCTAAGAGTTTTAACATAACAACTGTGGCGGGACAGGGCCCCGCCATACCCCTGAATATATATATGAATCTACAACCTCGGAAACCGTGCAAGAGATAAGCCTCCGAGCAAATGGAGCTTTTTCCCAAAACTAAACCGAGATCCTAAGAGCAAGGATCACCAAGTGGTACCTAAAACTGCGCATGAGCATTTAACGCAGCCGGGCGGGTCAAGATTACAAAAATCGAATATGGAGCTAAGTAAGGTACAACAATTAAAACATACCTGTATAAAAGCATGACAGAGGTAAGTGTAAAAGAAGTAAATACCTTAACCTACCATGTCATTACCATCTCGTGAACTTAATTGTACCTTATTATCTTTTCCCATTTCAAAAAACGTTATAGCCACTTTCTTACGTACATACTTAGGAAAAGCATCAAGTTCATTACCATATAACTTACTTACCTTACACAACCTAGTCCGGCTCTTTACGGAGGGACACCTATACTGCCCGGCCCAACCTGGGACGCGATAATGTCCTATAGTCTGCCCATAAAGGTATACTGCCTGGCCCATTTCTAGGACGATAATGTCATATAGTCTTCCCATAAAGGTATCTTTGCCGCCCGTTTCTGGTCGATAATGTCATATACCGCGTAAAGGTATCTTGCCGCCCATTCTGGTCGATAATGTCATATAGTGCGCGTAAAGGTATCGCCCACCCCATTCTGGGTCGATAATGTCATATAGTCCGCCTGCAGAGGTATCGCCGCCCATTCTGGTCGATAATGTCATATAAAACCCGGGAATTTAACCCAACGTACTACGCACCTCTACTCCTTTAGAAAGACTCTTTTTCAAATAAAACTTCCCAGATACTAACAACCGTAGTATCAAGTCATCTCTACCTTTCAGGACAAGTCACAATACCTTTTTAGAACTATAATTACCGGCTTCTAAATCAAGTGACTTCTTTATTAAAAACCTTAAGCAATTGGTACCTTTAAAACAATTTGCCCTTCTTTATTTCAAATCATTTCTTTGCTTACATTATTAGAGAAAACCATTCTCTTAACCTTCCATAAAGCCGTTATAACCAACTTTCCATAAAGCCGTTATAACCCTTTATGGTTTTAGACCAACTCATTCCTTTTTATAACCAAGAGACTTCTACTTTTTGAAACCAAGTATTATATACCTTCAAATCAATTCTCATAACTTTCAAAATACAATTAGTCTCTTAACCTTTAGAAAATCAAGTCATTTATCGTTCCATAAAGCAAATATAACCAACCTCCCATAAATTCGTTATATTCACTTTATACCTTAGCCAAAATATAATTTCCTATCCAAGGGACTTATACGTTTAAAACGGAATAAGTATCACATACTTGAAAACTTTTCAAGTCCCTTAACTTAATAATACTTAAGACATCCTTTATTCTTTCAAAGAAGTGAGTTAATCTCCTAACTCACCCGACTTGGCTATTTATAAAACTAGTAAAGGATATCAAGGCGTTGTTCTCACCGCATACATACGCAACTAGTCATGCTCAAAAGATAGGAAAAGTTCTACATAGAGTAAATCACACAACTACCTCTTAACTTCTAAGAGTAGGAAACATGAAATGATACCACGTATATTCCATACATAGAATCATGCCAAAGGAAGGAAGAGGTTCACATACCTCGCGACGATTGTCGACAAGTAGCAAAATGCTCCAAAGTACTTCAACCTTGAACTATTCCATTCTTCAAGTAGGATACGCTATACTTAGTACTTCAACCTATCATGGTCACAATACGTCCATTAACCTCTTACTTCAAACGTAGAATATTCTAAGGGCTAAGTCGCCAAATTCTACGGAAAATCAGACAGCACCTCCTTTGTTTCTACTACTATGCCACCTTTTTCAAGGCCGAATACAATAACCAAACACGTCACATTTAATGTCACGACCCATTCCGGGGCCCGTGACTGGTGCCTTACCCGGGCACCCAAGTAGTCATACATCAGAGTAATCAGCGGAATATAAAAACAAGACATGAAACAGCTTGTAAATGACCACACGCTTTATGTGAGAAAATGTCGCTTTCGCATATATATATAAACATAGTTTTGCGATTACATCCCAACCATACAGACTACACTCTAAGAAAATAACAACTATGGCGGGGCCCCGCCATACCCTGAATGTACAAAACTATATACAACAACAGGAGATCATACCAAAGTCGAGCCTCCGGAGAAGATGGAGCTCCTGACACCAAAGCAAAAAAATCCTAAGGATGTGGATCTAGCACCTGCTTGCCCTTACCTGCGGCATGAACGCAGCCCCCCGAAGGAGGTCAGTACAACAGGTACCAAGTATGTGAAACTGTAAAGTGCTGAAGTAAAATCAAAGTATTTAAAGCCATTTGTAAATACAAATCACTTTAATCGCATAGTGCCACAACATAAACAAGAGCAAAATAGATATAATGTAATCGGTCTTTCTCGAATGATCGAAGCAATGATCGGCAAGGCCGACGCCATAGTATCATTATGCGAGCCTAGTCTGGACTTCCGCAGTCCGCATAGGTCACACATGCACCGCGTGAGGTATTCCTCGCGTCGAGTAGCTAACCCCATTCTCCCCGACTCGCCGCATAGTCTCAATAGACCGCATATTCACGCATCGCATAGGCATCCCGTGACGGCTAAAACACCGGAATGATCAATCCTCGAACTCCCGCAGCCGCGATAGTCTCACAGACCGCATAGCCGTATAGACCCTCATCAAGGGTGGCAAGCCCTGTGATAACAAGTCAAGGGTAGGTGATATAATAAAGATAATCGACTTACCGCTTAGCAACGTAAGCACAACAAGAATGACCCCTTCACAACATCACAAGACACTAACACACGTAGCATCATAATATGTCTATTTATCAATCAATCTTACTACACCCATGTAAATCAATACAAGGTTTTATAAGCAAATAAGTAAATGCTTCTTTTATCTTTCTTAAGTTGTTATACCTAACTTCCCAAAAAGCTAGTATAACTCTTAAACTTTTGTTTAAAAACCAACTGTTTCTCTTCTGTTAAAAAAATGATTCAGTATTCTTTTGAAATGCTTCAAGATCTTTATTATTCAGGCTTAAGTCAAAAGTCATTGTCGTAGTTATTATTCAGGCTTAAGTCAAAAGACATTGCCGTAATTATTATTCGCTTAACACTGCACGCCTACCGCACTATATATATATTTAAAATATCATGCTCAAGAGTATAGGAAGAATCACATACCTTCTCGCCAAATCCACCGCCAAGTTGAATATGTCGCAGAGAATCAGCCTATAATAGTCAAATCGCCTATCAACGCCTAGACTATTCGTAAACAGCTAAGTAGAGGTTCTCTATTCTATGGAAAATTGGGCAGCATTTCCCTACCCGTCGAGCTACTCAAGTCTGCAGTGAAAACAAATCCTAAGTAAGTATAGTTCAATTATTCTTCTTTAAACCCTTCTATCGTGATAATAGTTCAATTCTATTCGTAATATCCTTCTAAGTATTTTATACTCAAGTCTATACTATTCTTATATGTAATATCCAATTACAATAGAAGGACAAGAGTATTTACCTCGATAAGCCCAAAATTATCCAAGTTAAATGTCGCTCCCGAGCAAGGTTTAGCTCCTAATTTGACGTCCGATAGCTCCAAGAACCCTTAGAAGTTTTTCACAACTTCAACTAAGTACTAAGGGATTTGGGCTAGGGTATTTAGGAATAGTAACTATACTTGGAAGACAACATTTCTACCAAGGGAGGGGGGTATGTTTCGGCTAGGACTACTAGGCTAGAGGGGGGGTGTTTCGGCCAAGGCTTTCTCAAGGGGAGGGGGGAGTGTTGGACGAAAACACTTCAAGAGAGGGGGAAGGATTTTCAAGACTTGGAGAGTGATTTGTGGATGAAGAACTCTTCATCTTAAGGGGGGTATTTATAGGTCAAGAAATGGCCTACCAATGGCCAAGATGAAGCCAAGTACTAGGCAAGTGTAAGGTGGGGATTTAGGCAAGTGTCCTTATCCATCTACTACACAAATATCCTACCAACTCCTTGACTAAGGAGAAGGCACAAAAAACGTGCCAACAATGCCCCATTTTGCCGTCCAATGAGGGTGACAAGTGTCACCCTCCCGTTGGTCCAAAATGTTTCGGCTCTCGGAAAAATCCGCAAAAATAATAAATGTCATAGCCGGAATTTACCCTACGCGAGTTTAGTAAAACGTTTCGTCGAAAAACGATTCTTTTAGTGAGTTGTGCACAAACTTTTTCGTCCATAATGCCTAACTAAGGCTAAACTTTTGTACGTACGCCCTTACGTACATACTCTGGAAATACGGTGTATAACATTCTCCCCTCCTTAGAAACATTCGTCCCGAATGTTCCTTCCCAAGACAGTTAACGATAAAGCTTAAACAGTTTGCAAATACCACATACGGCCACAAAACAACACTTAGGCATATATGGCAATGAAAATTTACAAGTAGGAAAGTGAATTACCTGGAGGTATGGGGAATAGGTGAGGATACTTCTGTCTCATATCCTCCTCATCTTCCCACGTCATCTCCTCCCTGAGCTCGTTCCGCCACAAGACTTTGACGGAAGCCACGTCCTTGGTCCGCAGACGCCTAACCTGACGATCGACTATCGCTATGGGAATCTCCTCATACGATAACCCCTGGCCACCGACATCGTCAATCGGGTGTACCTAGATGGATCTCCGATACATCTTCTCAAAGATAGAAACGTTAAAACCGATGCATTGCCTCCGGTCGGACGGCAGATCCAACTCATAGCAACCTTGCCTACCTCGCGGACAACTGACACGCCCCAATGTACCTTGGTGAGTTTCTTTCTTCCCGAATCTCATCACACCCTTCATGGGTGACACCTTCAGGAAAACCCAATCATCAACTGCGAACTCCAGATGCCGACGACGATGATCTGCATACGACTTCGCCGACTCGAGTCACAAGAACCTCTCTGGATAAGTTTCACCTTATCCATCGCCGCTGCACCAAAACCGTCCTACCAATCGCACTCGCCCACATCGAACCAGCCTATCGGCGATCTGCACTTCCTCCCATACAAGGCCTCATAAGGCGCCATCTGAATACTGGAGTGGTAGCTATTATTATATGCAAACTCAACTAGAGGCAAATGATCCTCCCAGCTACCCCTGAAGTCGATAACACAGGCTCGCAACATATCCTCGGTAGTCGGATAGTGCGCCTGTCTGTCAAGTGCATGCGTGGATGGAATGCAAGACTCAGCTCACTGCGTCCCTAAACCCTTCGAAGGACTCCAGTTAGCCGTAAACTGGGCTCCTCTGTCTGATATGATCGAAATAGGGACTCCATGCAGTCTGACGATCTCTCGGATGTAAAGTCTGGCATAATCCTCAGCCGAAAAAGTCGTCCTGACGGGAAGAAAGTGGGCTGATTTCGTCAGCCTGTCGACGATAACCCATATAGAATCATGTCTCCTCTGAGTGCGAGGTAATCCTGTGATAAAGTCCATGTTGATCACCTCCCACTTCCAGGTCGGGATCTCTATCGCGCAACAAACCACCGTGCCTCGGTGCTCTACCTTCACTGGCCGACAACACGCACCGAGCTACGAACTCGCAACGTCCTCTTCAAGCCATCCCACCAATACACGATCTAAGGTCGTGGTACATCTTGGTCGACGGATGGATAGAGTAACGCAGCGCGTGTGCTTCCCAAGAACTCGCCGCGAAGTCCTGAAACATCCGGAACACACAACTCGCCTCAAATCTTAGCACCCCATCGGTGCCACCAAAAGGACCCTTCCTCACGTAAGAGTCGTATCACGATACCGAATCAAAATCGATCTCAAATTGTTGCCTCTTCACCTCTCGACGATGGAAGACTCGGCAACCTCTCGAACTCGAACCCCATCGCTATCGGAATCAATCAAACGGACACCAAGGCTCGCTAATCGATGCAAATCACGAACCATGCCCTCCTCTCCTGCCGCACATCCGATAGGCTACCCATCGACCTACGACTAAGGGCATACGCCACAACATTGGCCTTCCCGTGGTACAGATGTCAACATCATAATCCTTGGCGACTCTAACCACCGCCTTTGTCGTAAGTTCAGCTCCTCTGTGAAGATATACCGAGGCTCTTGTGGTCTCATAAATATCCACAAGAACCCCATACAAATAGTGCCTCGGATCTTCGGCGTGAATCACCGCCGCTAACTCCAAATCATGGGGGGTAGTTCTCTCGTGTTTCTTAAGATGTCGGGATGATACGCTTATAACCTTTCCCTGCTGCATCAACACACATCCCAACCCGATGCACGACGATAACAATACACGGCATAACCGCTCGACCTCCGGAAGAGTAAGAACGGCGGTCGCCGCCTCCTTCAAGAATCGAAACCCCGCCACAAGCATCACCATCAAACTTAGCCGCCTTCCGAGTCGGCCTAGTCAATGGGCGAGAATGATAAGCAAACTTCTACGAACCGATAATAACTGCAAGGCCCGAAATCGCGAACCTCGCCGGAGTAGTAGGTGCAGGCCAAGTCCTGATCGCCGATCTTGGCCGTATCCACTGAATACCATCGGCCCACAATATGCCCAAGAAAAGCCACCGAAGCTAACAAAACTCACATTTGGAAAACTTGGCGTATAATCGCTGTCCCGAGAAGCGTCACAAGATAGCCTCAAATGCTCCGCATGCCTCGCCTCGGCGAATAAACCAAGATATCATCAATGAACACTATCACAAACGTGTTCAAAATGGTTTGAACACTGGTTCATCAAATCCATGAATAGCGAGCATCGTCAACCCAAAAGACATGACCCGAACTCATAATGCCCGCACGGTCCG
This sequence comes from Przewalskia tangutica, assembly GCA_029844215.1. Lineage (NCBI taxonomy): Eukaryota > Viridiplantae > Streptophyta > Magnoliopsida > Solanales > Solanaceae > Przewalskia > Przewalskia tangutica. Next base: position 3,165,773 of record JAQGDG010000033.1, read on the forward strand.
AATGCAATCCTAGGGACATCCGCCTCGACTGCACTGATGATAGCCCGATCGCAGATCAATCTTGAGAAACATCTCGCACTCTGCACTGGTCGAACAAATCATCAATCCCGGAAGCGGTATCTCGTTTAATGATCACCTTGTTCACCGCTCAGAATCAACACACACGCAGCGTCCCGCCCTTCTTCTTCACGAACAATACCGCGCCTCGAGGAGAAACACTAGGTCGATGAAGCCCTTTCTCCAAAGAAATCTCTCACCGGTCCTTCAACTCTCTCAACTCGGCAGTGCCATTCTCGTATGGGCGAATGGAAATAGCCGAGTGTCCGCAAGACTCGATACAAAACTCTATCTCCTCTCGAGGAATACCCGAGGTCGTCCGAAACACGTCGGGAACTCTCGACTCTGAACTGACCGAAATCTGCACCGCAGCCTCGTATCAAACACCAACGAGATGGTAGATGTATTCTTCCGCACCATCTTCCTAGCCTTGGTAGGAAATAAACCTACCCTACGATACGTCTGTTCCTCCCACTGACAACCGGCCTCAGAAACTGGAACCGCACTACTCTCTCCCTGCAGTCTACATGGGCGTAGCAATAAGCTAGTCAATCCATACCCATGATCACGTCGAAATCAGTCATATCCAACTCTATCAAGTCGGCTAGGGTCTGACGACTGTATATGGTCACTGGACAAGCTCTATATACCCGCCGAGCTACCACCGAATCACCCACTGGCATAGCTACCTCGAAAGGGTCTATGGACTCGGGCTCTATCCCTATCCTACTAGCAACAAGGGGAGATATATAGACGAGTAGAACCCGATCTATCAAGGAATACACATCATAATCGGAGATCGATAATGTACTGCGGACATCGGTGAGGCCTCCTGGTCCTACCGGCTGGACAAGGCATAAATGCGGTTCTGAGGACCGCTAGAACTGGGACCCGCGCCACAACCTCTGCTGCGACTGGCCGGCCTCGAGTACCACGCCCCGGCGAGTAATCGTAGGAGACGAACCGCAGCAGATCTCGTAGGCCGAGCCCTACCACTGGCCGCCCGGTCGGACAAGCTCTCGCAAATGACCTCTGGCCACAAGTATAGCAATCTCCGAGTAGTACTACAGCCGAATGGAATCTACCACAGCGGACACACCGAGCACCTCGATCGGTTAGCACCTTGCTACCCTCGAAATCAAGTCCAGGGCCCCGACCGCCCCGAATATTCTCGTCATCGACAATGATGTGGGAGTGCTCGAGCCGGGCCGAGGTGCAAATCTAGATTGCCTTGGAGGCCGTCTACCCGAGAACTACCAAAAGAACCGCCGCTCGCCTTCTTCTCGATGTCGATATCCGCCGACTCGTCGGCCTCTGCGCTCGTGATCCAAGCGTGCATGAGCTCAGATACGTAATGTACGCCCGGCTGAAGAGCCACACCCGCACAAGACTCAGCCATATAATCATCTAGCCCGGTGATGTAGCGATGCACCCTGTCCTCCATATCCGCTACCAATGCAGGACATATCGAGCCAAAGAATCGAACTCGACATTGTACTCCCTAATCAGGCGCCTCTCGCCTCAAAGAACAAAAATTTGTTTACCGGCGCCCTCCTCATCTGTGGAGGCAAGAAGTGAGTGAGAAAGGCCTCCGAAAACTCATCCCAAGTAGCTGGGGACGCGTGCTCTCCCCGGGAAAGCTCCCACGAATCAAACCAATCGACTGCGGTATCACGCAGCCGATGTGAACCGAAGGTCACTGACTCGGTCTCTGAGGCCCTGATCACTCTCATAATCCTCTGTAGCTGACGGATGAACTCTTGCGGATCATCCTCCGGCCTCGACCCGTAAAACTCTGGCGGGCTACAACTCAGGAAATCTCGTAGCCTCAAACTATCTGCCCTCGGGTGAACCACGGTTACTACTTGGCCGGAATCGAACCGCTGATTCACTGTCTCATGTTCGCCACGATCACGCCAATAGCCAAGCCATCTCCTTGTACCCTAACTCCGCCCCAGCCGTGTGGGGCAGAGGTGGGTACTGTGGTCTCGCCGCCGGCGGCGTCATGGAACTCGCCGCCCGAGGTATCGCCGTAAGAATCGGGCCTGTGCCTCGTGACTCTCGGTGTCCTACTAGCGCCTCCTACGCTTTGCCCTTCTTCGGGCCCGGTTGCCTTTACGTGGAGGCATAATCGTACGTAAAAGGAATACGTTAGCGGGTCCAACTTATAACACGGCTCTAAGACACGATCTCAGAGTGAGAGAATGGAAACCAATCCTAAATATCCTATGCCTCTCGATTATTGGTGTGGTGCACAACACACCGATAATCAAGACTTACTAGATACGGCCTATAGCCACTTTCCGAGGATTAATCGCTCGATACCACTTTTGTCACGACCGTTCCGGCCGTGGATCGTGCCTTACCCGCACCCAAGTAGTCATACATCGAGTAATCGGAATATAAAAACAAGACATAAAACAGTTGTAAATGAGACACGCTTTATGTGAGAAAATGTCGCCTTTCGGCATATATATATAAACATAGTTTTGCAGTTACATCCCAACTGTACAATAGGACTACAGACCTCTAAGAAGATAACAACTATGGCGGGACAGGGCCCCGCCATACCCTGAATGTACAAAACTATATACAACAACAGGGAGATCATACCCAAAAGTCGAGCCTCCGGAGAAGATGGAGCTCCTGACACCAAAGCAAAGAGATCCTAAGGATGTGGATCTAGCACCTGCTTGCCCTTACCTGCGGCATGAACGCAGCCCCCCGAAGGAGGTCAGTACAACAGGTACTAAGTATGTGAAACTGTAAAGTACTGAAGTAAAATCAAAGTATTTAAAGCCATTTGTAAATACAACCAGTTTAACTGCACATAGTGCCACAACATAAACAAGAGCAAAATAGATATAATGTAACTGGTCTTTCCTAGGCCGCGAATGATCGAAGCAAGGCCGATCGCCCATAGTATCATTATGCGAGCCTAGTCCTGGACTTCCCGCAGTCCGCATAGGTCACACACAGACCCGCATGAGGTATTCCTCGCATCGGGGGTAGCTAACCCCCGGTACCCTCCTGGACTCCCGCAGTCCGCATAGTCTCAATAGACCGCATAGTCACACAGACCGCATAGGGCATCCCCCGCATCAGGCTAAAACACCCGGAATGATCGATCTCGAACTCCGCACCCGCATAGTCTCACAGACCGCATAGCCGTATAGACCGCATCAAGTGGCAAGCCCTGTGATAACAAGTCAAGGGGTAGGTGATATAATAACAAGATAATCGACTTACCGCTTAGCAACGTAAGAACAACAAGAATGACCCCATTTCACAACATCACAAGACACTAACACACGTAGCATCATAATATGTCTATTTATCAATCAATCTTACTACACCTTACAGAAATCAATACAAGGTTTTTATAAGCAAATAAGTAAACAGTTCTTTTTATCTTTCTTAAGTTGTTATACCTAACTTCCCATAAAGCTAGTATAACTCTTAAGCTTTTGTTTAAAACCAACCGTTTCTCTTCGTTAAAAATGATTCAAGATTCTTTTGAAATGCTTCAAGATCTTTATTATTCGGGCTTAAGTCAAAAGTCATTGCCGTAGTTATTATTCGGGCTTAAGTCAAAGACATTGCCGTAATTATTATTCGCTAACACTGACGTCACCGCATATATATATTTTTAAAATATCATGCTCAAGAGTATAGGAAGAATCACAAACCTTCTCGGCAAATCCACCGCCAAGTTGAATATGTCGCACGCAGAGAATCAGCCTATAACAGTCAAATACGTCTATCAACGTCTAGACTGTACTGTAAACAATTCTAAGCAAAGGGTTCTCTATTCTATGGAAATTTGGGCAGCACTTCCTACCCGTCGAGCTACTCAAGTCTCGTGAAAACAAATTCTAAGTAAGTATAGTTCAATTATTCTTCTTTAAACCCTTCTCGTGATAATACCAATTCTATTCTCAGAATATCCTTCTAAGTATTTTATACTCAAGTCTATACTATTCTTATATGTAATATCCAATTACAATAGAAGGACAAGAGTATTTACCTCGATAAGCCCAAAATTATCCAAGTTAAATGTCGCTCCGGAGCAAGGTTTAGCTCCTAATTTGTACGCTCCGATAGCTCCAAGAACCCTTAGAAGTTATTCACAACTTCAACTAAGTACTAAGGGATTTGGGCTAGGGTATTTAGGAATAGTAGCTATACTTGGAAGACAACATTTCTACCAAGGGAGGGGGGTAGGTTTCGGCTAGGACTACTAGGCTAGAGGGGGGGTGTTTCGGCCAAGGCTTTCTCAAGGGGAGCGGGGGTGTTGGACGAAAACACTTCAAGAGAGGGGGAAGGATTTTCAAGACTTGGAGAGTAATTTGTGGATGAAGAACTCTTCATCTTAAGGGGGGTATTTATAGGTCAAGAAATGGCCTACCAATGGCCAAGATGAAGCCAAGTGCTAGGCAAGTGTAAGGTGGGGATTTAGGCAAGTGTCCTTATCCATCTACTACACAAATATCCTACCAACTCTTTGACTAAGCAGAAGGCACAAAAAACGTGCCAACAATGCCCCATTTTGCCGTCCAATGAGGGTGACAAGTGTCACCCTCCCGTTGGTCCAAAATGTTTCGTCTCTCGGAAAAATCTGCAAAAATAATAAATGTCATAACCGGAATTTACCCTACGCGAGTTTAGTAAAACGTTTCGTCGAAAAACGATTCTTTTAGTGAGTTGTGCACAAACTTTTTCGTCCATAATGCCTAACTAAGGCTAAACTTTTGTACGTACGCCCTTACGTACATACTCTGGAAATACGGGGTATAACATTTAAGGCCCAAACAATGCAATCAACAATAGGGGATTACACGCCTACTATACGTGTAAAATTCTGCCCCACAATAGATAACAAACTAAAACAACTACTAGCCCATTTTCGGCCAACTTGAAGTACAACAATACCAAATCTTATCCAATTTCCATTTCAATCCAAATTGTTAGCATATCATGATATCAAGTCGCAATCGATTATAACTACTATAATCCTCAAGTAAGCAACATGCGACGATTTCTAATAAACGACCAATTAGTAATCCAACTTCAAGTGGCTAATATAACATTTCGGATTTAAGCTACAAGCAATACATAATACTTATGAACTTCAACATATCAACTTCATGCTAGCAACATGTAAAGCTAACAACAACAATATATATATAATCTTGTAACACTATTAAGAGACAAGATTATACCTCAACGAATCTCAATCCAACTCCAAATCCGAAGTCGCTTCCTTAGCAACTTAGAGCCTCTTCAAGATACTTCAATCCGCTACTTGAGACCCTTAGAACCATACCAACAATTTCCCTTCAAACTTCCAATCCAAAACCTAGAAAGCAACTAGGTTTTCACTTTGCGACTAATACGAAAACTATCTTTTTCCGAGATTTTTCTATTGAGATACACTTACAATACACTCATGAACCTTGGTTTAAAGTGTGGGGCTTAACGAACAAGAAACGAAATTTTTTTCTTCTTTCCCTATGTGAACCCGAGAGCTAAGCTCTTGATGTTCTTCAAGTCAGTGTGAAATTTTGGCTAAGTGTTGTTGCTTGTCTTGCACTACTAGTATTATATAGTGTAATGGAGGGTCAAGATATAAACAAATGGGTGGTTTGGATGAGGTCTTAACAAATATCAAGGCTAATGTGGACCCATTGACTTAGTCAATATTGTCAAGCTCACTACATTGCAAGACTTGTCTTCCTAACAAGGGTCAAATGACCCTTGTGTCCATGTTCAAATCGTCCAAGCTCACTTAAGGGGGTGACACGTGTCGCCCTCCCATTCGTCACAATATTACGTTTTCCGACAATTTCATAATTCCGATAAATTTTTACAAGTCTCAAATCTTAACACTTGTGAGTTCTTACGCACGCTTAAAACATGCCCCTGTAAATACGGTGTAACATTCTTCCCCTTAGAAACATTCGTCCCGAATGTTCTTTCGGAGTCAAACTTATAATTAGCGACATAGTTTCCTTTCACAATCCCGACATACCAATAATGCCACACATGGCCCTAATACCTCGTACACGCATATCCATCCATCATGAGCCCAAAAGAAATTATCTTTTCGTACTTCCAACTCCTTCTAACATATACATAGTCTCAATACAATCTGTTCATGAAACTTAAACATACCACAACTTTATCATGCATACAAGTTTCTAAAGGGCCAAAACATACCTGAATCATACAAAGCGGTTCAAAGGACCGCTAAAGCGGAACTCCCACCACGACCGCCACTACCGTTTGTATGAACCTCCCGCCTAGCTATCAAGGCGAAGAACCCGCAATCGATCCAGAGACGGTGTTGTCCCACCCGACCTCTATAAGGACACTTTCTTAACATATGGCCCAGACGACCACAAGAAAAACAAGCACCGCATCGCCGACATACCCCGTAATGTAACCTACCACACTAGGCGATTGAGGCACGATGGCCTCGATCGATCGAACCCCATCTCCCGAGGCTCAAGCTCTAGAGACTGACCGCCCTCGCATTCCGGGGTTGTAAAACCCTCCGCCGAAAATCGTGGAGGAGCACTCGGTCTTGCCGCAATGTAGACCTAGTTCGACGCCGAGGTCGCCCGCCGAGAACCGCCTCGAGACTGTTGTCTCGCCTCTTGGGCTGACTCGAGTCAATCTGATCCTCCTCTCTATCCTCTATCCTCGCGCATAGGCTCGCATCCTAGCAATGTCCATACCGGTGAAGAGCCACCCCAAGCATGCAGAATCATATGACGGTCTAGCCCCATCACATAACGATGAACTCTATCCGCCATGTCGCCTACAATTGTGCGCATGTCGACCAAAGAGTCAAACCTGTGCTATACTCTCGATAGTCCTCCCATTCTCGCCTCAAGGTCAAAAATCTATCTACGCGGCCCTCCTCATCTCGTGAGGCAAAAGTGATCCATAAAGGCCTCTGAACTCCTCCCAAACAGTGGAAGAGCATCATCCTCTCGCCAACACCCATGACTCAAACCAGTTCAACGCAATATCGCGTAATCCGGAAGAGGCTAGCATAATGCACTCACTCAAGCCCTAAGAACTCGTGATAGTCCGTCAGAGCTGCCGAATGAACTCTCGCGATCCTCTTCGCACTCGAACCATAAAACTCGGGCGGATGACAACCTGTAAAATCTCTGATCCATGGCAAACGTCGCTAGTGGTTAGCCGCCGCTCCTGTGCCGCCGCTGCATTATATCGTCAATAACCGGACCGCCTCGTAGTTCTATACTCGCCCTGTTGTGGGATCGAGGCTCGTGCCGGAACCTCGAGCTACCGCCGCTCTCGCCTCTAATACCGGCGTGCGTATGAACTCGCCGACCGCCCACTACCTCGTGCATAGTCCGTGCTCGAGTCCGAGTAACCTCGAGTACCGCTAGCGCCTCGCCGCCGCCTTGCCCTTACGGGCCTCGGTCGCTCCGCGAGGCATAATCATTACATAAGAAGGGGTCGAGAGAATTCAACCTACTATGACGGCTCTCATCGCACGATCTCAAGAGAAGAATGAAACCAATCCTAAATGTCTGCAGCCTCCTCGATTATAGATGTGGTGCACAACACACCGATAATCAAGACTCTACTAGACACGGTCTCAGACACTTTCCGAGGACTAATCGCTCGATACCACTTTTGTCACGACTGACCCGCTCGCAATCGGTGCCCTACAGGCACCCTTACAGTATACATCGGAGATAATCAGCGAACATATATGAAACTAAAAATAATACAACAGTAAAACAACAGTTAGCCGATAGGCTACCTTCCCGACATATAATATATAACCAAGCTTGCCTCATTTCCTTTACAAACCGACCCACAAATGTGACTACACTCTAAGAGTTTTAACATAACAACTGTGGCAGGACAGGGCCCCGCCATACCCCTGAATATATATATGAATCTACAACCTCAGGGGAAACCGTACCAAGAGATAAGCCTCCGGAGCAAATGGAGCTTTTTCCCAAAAACTGAACCGAGATCCTAAGAGCAAGGATCACCAACCTGGGTACCTAAAACCTGCGGGCTTAAGCCAACGCAGAAGTCGGTCACAACAAAAATTTAATATGGAACTAAGTAAGGTACAACAATTAAAACATACCTGTATAAAAGCATGACAGAGGTAAGTGTAAAAGAAGTAAATACCTTAACCTACCATGTCATTACCATCTCGTGAACTTAATTGTACCTTATTATCTTTTCCCATTTCAATAAACGTTATAGCCACTTTCTTACGTACATACTTAGGAAAAGCATCAAGTTCATTACCATATAACTTACTTACCTTACACAACCGAGTCCGGCTCTTTACGGAGGGACACCTATACTGCCCGGCCCAACCTGGGACGCGATAATGTCCTATAGTCTACCCATAAAGGTATACTGCCCGGCCCATTTCTGGGACGATAATGTCATATAGTCTTCCCATAAAGGTATACTGCCCGGCCCATTTCTGGGTCGATAATGTCATATAGTCTGCCCGTAAAGGTATACTGCCCGGCCCATTCCTGGGTCGATAATGTCATATAGTGCGCGTGAAGGTATCTTGCCCGCCCATTCTCGGTCGATAATGTCATATAGTCTACCCGTAAAGGTATACTGCCCGGCCCATTCCTGGGTCGATAATGTCATATAAAACCCGGGAATTTAACCCAACGTACTACGCACCTCTACTCCTTTAGAAAGACTCTTTTTCAAATAAAACTTCCCAGATACTAACAACCGTAGTATCAAGTCATCTCTACCTTTCAGGACAAGTCACAATACCTTTTTAGAACTATAATTACCGGCTTCTAAATCAAGTGACTTCTTTATTAAAAACCTTAAGCAATTGGTACCTTTAAAACAATTTGCCCTTCTTTATTTCAAATCATTTCTTTGCTTACATTATTAGAGAAAACCATTCTCTTAACCTTCCATAAAGCCGTTATAACCAACTTCCCATAAAGCCGTTGTAACCATTTATGGTTTTAGACCAACTCATTCCTTTTTATAACCAAGGGACTTCTACTTTTTGAAACCAAGTATTATATACCTTCAAATCAATTCTCATAACTTTCAAAATACAATTAGTCTCTTAACCTTGTGAAAATCAAGTCATTTATCGTTCCATAAAGCAAATATAACCAACCTCCCATAAAGTCGTTATATTCACTTTATACCTTAGCCAAAATATAATTTCCTATCCAAGGGACTTATACGTTTAAAACGGAACAAGTATCACATACTTGAAAACTTTTCAAGTCCCTTAACTTAATAAGACTTAAGACATCCTTTATTCTTTCAAAGAAGTGAGTTAATCTCCTAACTCACCCGACTTGGCTATTTATAAAACTAGTAAAGGATATTAAGGCGTTGTTCGTCTACCATACTACATACGTGGAACTAGTCATGCTCAAAAGATAGGAAAAGTTCTACATAGAGTAAATCACACAACTACCTCTTAACTTCTAAGAGTAGAAGGAAACATGAAATGATACCACAGGTATATTCCATACATAGAATCATGCCAAAGGAAGGAAGAGGTTCACATACCTCGCGACGATTGTCGACAAGTAGCAAAATGCTCCAGTACTTCAACCTCGAGCTATTCCATTCTTCAAGTAGGATACGCTATACTTAGTACTTCAACCTATCATGGTCACAATACGTCCATTAACCTCTAACTTCAAACGTAGAATATTCTAAGGGCTAAGTCGCCAAATTCTACGGAAAATCGGACAGCACCTCCTTTGTTTCTACTACTATGCCACCTTTTTCAAGGCCGAATACAATAACCAAACACGCCACATTTAAGGCCCAAACAATGCAATCAACAATAGGGGATTACACGCCTACTAGACGTGTAAAATTCCGCCCCACAATAGATAACAAACTAAAACAACTACTAGCCCATTTTCGGCCAACTCAAGTACAACAATACCAAATCTTATCCAATTTCCATTTCAATCCAAATTGTTAGCATATCATGATATCAAGTCGCAATCGATTATAACTACTATAATCCTCAAGTAAGCAACATGCGACGATTTCTAATAAACGACCAATTAGTAATCCAACTTCAAGTGGCTAATATAACATTTCGGATTTAAGCTACAAGCAATCCATAATACTTATGAACTTCAACATATCAACTTCATGCTAGCAACATGTAAAGCTAACAACAACAATATATATATAATCTTGTAACACTATTAAGAGACAAGATTATACCTCAACGAATCTCAATCCAACTCCAAATCCGAAGTCGCTTCCTTAGCAACTTAGAGCCTCTTCAAGATACTTCAATCCGCTACTTGAGACCCTTAGAACCATACCAACAATTTCCCTTCAAACTTCCTGTAACGCCCCGAACCCGGGCCCGTTACTGGTGCCTTACCCCGGGCACCCTAGTGATACAACATCAGAGAAAACCAACGGAAAATAAAACATGAATCATGAAACAAGAGATATAATAAATAAACAGGCCAACCAAAACAGTTGCCTTCAGTATATACATAAAACCCGAACAGTTTAATCCTTTTACAACCTCGCCACAGATTCTGCTGCACTTAAGATTTACAACGACTATGACGGACAGGCCCCGCCATACCCCAATGTACAAGAACCTACACCTCCGGGAACACATACCAAAAGATAAGCCTCCGGAGAAACGGAGCTTCCCAAAACGCTGAACTGAGATCCTGAGAGCGAGGATCCACGACCGATGTTTCTACTCTGCAGCGTGAACGCACTTCAAGGAGGTCGATAACAGTACTAAGTATGTGAAATCACAAATCAGAATGAAATCATAATAGCTTAAAAGCGGGAGACATGTATGATAACCAAAATACAAGACGCAACATAAAAATAATCAAGTCGTGGACTCACGCCAAAGTCACCACTAAATATAACTATGGGTCTCACGCCATAACATCCATCATGTTCGCATCACGGCCGCATGCCCCTAATATCGCTTGTAGACATGTCCATGATGCAACAATAATAACAAGGCCGCATGGCCACATGCCGAATCTGCGACGGTGTAGACATGCCCATGTAACCTCAATAACAATATATTTGGGTGGTCAACCCGCCGCACGCCACATGCCCCTAATCTGCGTCGGTAGACACGTCCATGTTGCGGTAATAACCATCTATCGGTAATCAACCCGCCGCACGTGCCGCATGCCCCGAATCTCAGACGGTAGACATGTCCATGTGATATCAACAACAAGACGAGAATCAAAATGGAAACATACCCGTGGAATTCTCCATCACCGCCAAGACGCCCAAGTAAGTTATCAACAAGTCAACCGCCTCTATCGAGAGACGCCAGAACACGAAATACCACACTTGCACAAAGAAAGGCTATCATCACAAGCATAGGCAAGTTTCACAACAACCAAGACAGCAAGTTTCACAACAACAAGCATAGGCAAGTTTCACACAACTCAAAGTACTTTCATTTTATGCCAAAGTCCGGTTTTTAACCCCAAAGTACTACATACGTTAAATTCTTTTAAAAGAGATCCATTACTTATAAAAGTCACCCGATACGTAGTATTAGAATGACCAACCCACATTCCTTTTAAAAATCAAGTAACAACATTCTTTTCCTAAGTTCCGTTTGCCTAGTTTCAATTACTCAAGCTTCTCATTTTCAAATGGTTTCATAGTTCCCAAACTTAATCACTTGATTCCTTTTAGAACAATTGAGTAATATATGTCTCACGTGAGAGTAGGTTATTCTTCTTTACAACATTCTCATTCAAAGACCATGATCTAGAAAATGTATATCATTTTGTCTCATCTTAGTTTCTATGCATGGAGGTTTCTACTGGTTTTAATACAATTCATCATTTTTCAATACATTTTCCTTTATTAACGCGGTGGTCTGTCGATACACATTCGATTTCCAAATCAAGAAACATTATCCCTTTAAATAAAACCAAGTACTCATTACTCACGAATGAGGTTTCACACAAACATTCACATTAAAACAAATAAGTTAAGTCTCTTATCTTATAAGATCAAGTCTCTTAACTTCTAACATCAGTAAACCATTTTCTTTACCTCTCTTAAGACATTATACCTAACTCCCCATAAAGCTAGTATAACTCTTTTTAAAACCTTTAAAACCAAGTGTTACTCTCCTTCCAAAACGATTTATAAATCTTTTGAAATACATCAAGTTCTTTATTATAACTAGCCGCTATAATTCACATCAGTTACCTTTTTAAAACCACAAAGAATTTTCTTACCTACATAAAGTTGTTATAACCAACTTCCCATAAAGCCGTTATAACACTTTATGTTTTAAGAACAATCAAACACAGTTAACACATGTACGTCTACCGTACTACATAGTTCACACATATCATGCTAGAAGAGATAGGAAGAGGTTCACATACCTCGCGACGATTGTCGACTAATAGCAAAACGCTCCAAGTACCTCAAACCGCCGGCTACTCCTTAAGCCAAGTGGATCACTCCACACGTAGTACTTCAACCTATAAGGCCACAAGGCGCTTATTAACATCTAGATCTCAATGGTCCATAATCTACGTAAAATTCTAGAAGATTTCCCGCCACACAACGCAAATCTCCTTCTCTATCGAGGCCGGCTACCAAGCCAACCGTGGGGGTTTACACGCCTAACCTGACGTGTACAATTCTACTACACGGAATACTACACAAGTCTCTTCTAATACACCCTATGTAATTACTGATTCGATTCTTAATTCTTCAGCTTAAGTCAAAAGACATTTCCACAAGATTAAGTATAGTTCTATATATAGTATACTTCAACTATATATTCAAACATGTAATTTCCAATTACAATAGAAGGACGAGTGTTTACCTCGATAAGCCCAAAATTATCCAAGTATACAGTCGATCCTGAGCACCGCTTAGCTCCTACTCCGTGCGCTCCCAACAACCCTTAGAAGTTCTAACCAACTTCTACTTACAACTTCAACAACGGGTGAAGATTTCCTTAGGGTTTCGTTTTTGTGGCTAAAGGAAGTATAATCGTATTTTCTGGGCTTTGTATAAGTGTAACCTTGGGAATACTACAAGGTATTTGGGCCAAGGTATTTGGACATTATAACAATATTAGGAGAGTATTTCTCTACCACAACAAGGGGTATTATACGAAACAACTAGGCTAGTGGGTACCATGCCAAGGCACCACAAAGGGGGGCGGGCTGGCCTCTCGGCCAAAGCCAAACTTTAAGGGGGAGAGGGGCTCTTGGACGAGAGTCAACAAGAGGGAGGGGAGGGGTTTCCAAGACTTGGAAGATTTTGGATGAATGAAGTCTTCAAAGAGAGTGGTATTTATAGCAAAACCAAAAGCCAACCAATGGCCAAGATCCTTCCAAGTGTATAGCAAGTGTAAGGCCAAGATCAAGCCAAGTGCACCCTAACCCCTACTCCACAAAACATGGCACAAAACAAGCCACAAAACAAGGCACAAAACCATGAACCAATCGGCCAAGGCCAAGCCTCCTCTTTGCCGTCCAATGAGGGTGACAAGTGTCACCCTCCCGTTGGTCCAAAAATGTTCCGCTCTAAAAATCCGCAAAAATACTAAATGACATAGCCGAATTTTCCCAACGTAGTCGTGGGAAACGTTTCGTCAGAAAACGACTCTATTCGGCACTTGTGCCCAAATTTCGAACCAAAGCCAATTCTTAAGGCAAAAAATTTAATACGTACGCCCTCACGTACATACTCTGGAAATACGGGGTATAACACTTCCAATCCAATACCTAGAAAGCAACTAGGTTTTCACTTTGCGACTAATACGAAAACTATCTTTTTCCGAGATTTTTCTATTGAGATACACTTACAATACACTCATGAACCTTGGTTTAAAGTGTGGGGCTTAACGAACAAGAAACGAAAATTTTTTCTTCTTTCCCTATGTGAACCCGAGAGCTAAGCTCTTGATGTTCTTCAAGTTGTGTGAAATTTTGGCTAAGTGTTAAGCTTGTCTTGCACTACTAGTATTATATAGTGTAATGGAGGGTCAAGATATAAACAAATGGGTGGTTTGGATGATGTCTTAACAAATATCAAGGCTAATGTGGACCCATTGACTTAGTCAATATTGTCAAGCTCACTACATTGCAAGACTTGTCTTCCTAACAAGGGTCAAATGACCCTTGTGTCCATGTTCAAATCGTCCAAGCTCACTTAAGGGGGGTGACACGTGTCGCCCTCCCATTCGTCACAATATTACGTTTTCCGACAATTTCATAATTCCGATAAATTTTTACAAGTCTCAAATCTTAACACTTGTGAGTTCTTACGCACGTTCTTAAAACATGTCCTGTAAATACGGGGTGTAACATTTTAGCTCCAAATCTTTGTGTTCCAAACCACCACAAGTCACCCTTAGAAGTTTCTAACCAACTTCTATTCAAGAATTAACTCCAAAAAGTGAAGAACACTAAAGTTCCAAATCTGCCCACTCTCGGCTTTGTGAGGGTTTTTGAGGCTAGGGGTGTGAAATCTTGTCTAACTCTTGGTTAATAATCTTCCTAATACATTAAGGAAGAACACTTATAAATTTAAGAATTTTTGGACAACATTTGCTCAAGAAAGAGGGGGGTGGGACGAGAGCAACTAGGGAGGAGAGGAAAATATTTTCAAGTCTTGAAATGTTCTAAGTGTGGAAGATTTCATCAACTATAGGTGTTTATATAGGACAACCAAGGGGTAGGATTGAAACATGTGTATGGTATAGATTGTTTGTGTAGGTTCCTTTCTCCACTTGTCCCACAAATGCCATGCAAGACTTTGACCATTTGACTTGCCCACTAACTTCAAAAAAAACGTCCCATTGCCATGCAAATGCCATGCAATACTTTGACCACTTGTCTTGCTCACTAGTCTTGAAAAAAAAACGTCCCCTATGTCCACTTGGGGTGACACGTGTCGCCCTCCTATTGGTCCAAAATATTTATCTCTCGAAAAAATTCCATAATTGGTCATAATATTGAAAACGTAAAAACTTCCTTCACAAGGTTCAGAATATTTTCCGTCGGAAAACAATTCTTTCATTCTTACCCTAATTAGGGCTTATACATTCGTACGTACGTCCTCACATACATACTCCGGAACTACGGGGTGTAACACATTTATATCCTCACGACACTTCCTCGACCATTTCGTAACGTCGTTCTTAAGTACCTCAACACAATACTTTTCCCACGGTTATCTAAAACTGTAACCTATGGCATGACGATACCGAAGACCTTACCAGTCTCCTATCCTTCATCTAACAACATGGGTACACATAACTCCATAATACGTAAAACTATCCTTTTACGTGGGGGAGAGGACTTATCTCCCTTAAATAAACTTTCCTTGGAGTCACATCCCTAATCACAGGGTCCCCTTGCGGTCCTGTAAATATCTAATCATCACGCACCGCCTTAAAATCGTGTAGATTTTCAAAACCTACCAAAGATGTCTTTTGTTTTCCGTAGGCAGCACTCGTACTTATCTTATTCTTGCTTGCGCGCTATCCTGAACTTATCCGGAAGGTCGTGGCCCTGACCGCCACACCAAACCAACTCCAAGTACCTCCAAGGGCACTTAACATAAACTCCTTCAAATTCGAGTATTGCTTACTTTCTGCATTAATTTACCTCAAATGAACAAGTCACACAGACTTATTAAAATCAACTATGTCAAAGAAGGAAGGATAATTCACTGGTTACAACCACTTCCCTTCCTTTCCACTCGATAATCGGCTTACCGGAAAACTGGAATCGAACAAATCTCTTTTGTAGTCAACGTTGGCGTGACAAGAGGCCAACTAACCCGTACTCAAAATGACCTCAAGGTCTGTCATATCAGCTCTACTAGGTCTACTAGGGTCCGACGACTGTATCGTCACCGGGAAATTATTACATACCCGCTCAGCTACCACCCATCACTCACGGGTGTAGTCACCCCGAAAGGTCCTCATGGATTCAGGCTCTATTTCTTTACACTTGGTTGCTCTCTTTTTCACTGGTCGTACTCTTTCCGTACTTCCAAACTTATTCTAACTTACGTACATAATTTCCATACAATTATGGCCTCCAATCTTTGGAGTTACTAAATTAAACCACATAAGGCCATTTCCGGCTCTCACAACCTGGTTCCGGTGGAATGCGTCCACGAACCCGTGAAACGATTAACTAGACTCGGGCCTTGTACCCTCGTGACCCTGTCACGTAGTGGGAGTACTACCAATTGATCCCATTCCATTACAGGCTATGGGGCGACCCTTAATAGGCCCTCAACCCAACCCGGCGTCGTACTTAACTCTTATCCTTGGTCTGACTTAACTTTTTACTACCAGAGAAGGCCTTATATACCTAAGGTCTCGGCGGTTATCAATATTCTTAGGCTCGTAATTTCCATGCTCCAAGCCTACCTTATCAGTCCCCCCGTAAATGGGTACAATAACTTCTCATAATACCATAATCGTGTTGTCTTGACCACAACAACCATACTTACTCCATACGGGTCTCATCCGTACCATTCCCTTAAGCATACCACGTAGCTTAAGTTACTAACATAGTCTCACATTCAGTCCCTTAATTATAACATCTTAAGGGTCCATTACCTTCTCAGACAACTCATCATCTCCTAATTATCTCAAATTAGTACGTAAAACGTTGATGAGAGTTCATTAAACTGTTTCATACCTTCCCAGTATTTATTTAGTCCTTACCAATTCCTGGTAATCTAGAATTATTTTAGGCAACACATATGTGACCCTCATACATAAATCTGTATAGTTGTATGTCATAATACCAACTATACTACAAATATTACCAACCCGATACGCAATCCATAATCTTTCCTGGTCATCACGCTTTCTCATAGTTGCAATCAACATAACTTGTTAGGGAGAGACGACCCTAACCACACAGCTATATCGCACGATCTCAGAGTGAGAAGAATGGAAACCAATCCTAAATGTCCTGCAGCCTCCTGGTTATAGATGTGGTGCACAACACACCGATAACCAAGACTCTACTATACACGGTCTGTAGACACTTTCCGAGGACTAACTGTTTTGATACCACTTTTGTCATGACCCAACCCCGGGCCCGCGACTGGTGCCCTACCTGGGTACCCCTTACAGGTATACATCAGAGAATAGCAGCGGAACATACACAACAGAAATAAACACCTAGACAATGAACAACAACAGGCCAGCCGATGAGGCCACCTTTCGTACAATTTACATAATCCAACAAAAAAGAACAGTACCTCTTTTTTTATTTACAACCCAATCCACAAGATATGACTACAGACCTCTAAGAATAACAACTATGGCGGGACAGGGCCCCGCCATACCCCTGAATGTACAACAACCGACAATACCAGGGATCTAAACCAGGATAAGCCTCTGGAATAATAGAGCTTCTCAACAGCTGAACATTGATCCTAATAGTGAGGATCAACAACTTGTACTCTACCTGCGGCATGAACGCAGCCCCCCGAAGGAGGTCAGTACAACATGTACCAAATATGTGAAACTGAAAGTACTGTAGTGAAATCATAAGTCTAAAATAAAGCTGGAGACATGTATGATAACTCAAATAACAGTACATTGTGCCTTACTAACAATTAGAGTAAACAAGAGTATACTATACTGCATAAAAATAGGAGGCTCATGATCAAAGTAGGGCCACCCGCCCGTAGTATCATTAAACAATCCTACTCCTGGGACTATATCACCCGCAAGGGCCGTATGGACCCGCATGAGGTAACTTTCTCGCATGATGTATCCGCGCATAGTCGTGTGGACCGCATGAGGTATTCCTCGCATAGGACTATTTCACCCGCACAGGACTATTTCACCCGCTTAGGCCCGGTGGGCCCGCAATGAGTACAAACGCCGCACTCGCATCATGGGTAGCAAATCCATGGAATTAGTAGTAACCAGGGGCTTTACCCCGTAAGAATAACATAAACTAGCACAACCGACTATCATACATAACATAAGCACTACCGGCTTATCATACATAACATAAGCACTACCGACTTATCATACATAACATAAGCACTACCGACTTATCATACATAACATAAGCACTACCGACTTATCATACATAACATAAGCAAGTTAAGAAATCCCCCTAACTTCTTATTAGTCTTATTCATATACACTCTCATTTTAGTTTACTTAAGGCACTAACATGTCATTATAAAAATCCGGGAATTTAACCCAAAGTACTACGTACTTCTACTCTTTTAAAATGACTCTTTTTCATATAAAACTTCCAAGATACTAATAACTGTAGTATCAAGTCATATCTACTTTTCAAGACAAGTCACAATACCTTTTAGAAATACATTTATTGGCTTCTAAATCAAGTGACCTCTTTCTTTTAACACCTTAAGCAATTGATGCCTTCAAATCAATTTGTCTTTCGTTATTTCAAGTCATTTGTCATTACTTACGTTACTTAGAGTAAACCACTCTTTTTAACTTTCCATAAAGCTATTATAACCAACTTCCCATAAAGTCGTTATATTAACTTTATACTTTAGGCAATTACATTCTTCCATATATCCAAGGGACTTATACTTTCAAACAAGGCAAGTATCATATACTTTCTAAAATACTTCAAGTCCCTTAACTTTTAGAAACTAAGATATCCTTAATATATTTAAAACAAGTGAGTTAACTCCCTAACTCAACCAACTTGGACATTCTTAAAATAAGCCAAGGATATCAAATGGACTAGATTGTCAAAATCTCGTACGTCTACCGTACTATATATTTACAACTATTCATGCTCAAGAGATAAGAAAGTTCCACATACCTCTTCGGTTCAATCCACTTGATAAGTCCAATATGTTGTACGTAGTATGTCAACCTATAATGACCATAATACGTCTATTAACTTCTTACTTCAAACGTAGAATATTCTAAGTGCAAAGTCACTAAATTCTACGGAAAATCGGACAGCACTTCCTTTGTTTCTACATACTTTTCCACCTTTTTCAAGGTCCGAAAATCAATAACCAAACGCCACATTTAAGGCCCAACATTTCAGCAATACAAATGGGATTACACGCCTTAATAGGACGTGTAAAATTCTGCCCCACAATTGATATCAAACTAGTCCAAACGACAATGTCATTCTCGGCCAAAAGGTGTCACAACATATCTACCTTTCCAATTCCTTTTCAATACAAGTTGTTTAGTATAACATGTTATAAAGCCGTAATTGATTATAACAACTATAATCTTCAAGTAGATAACGTCGGCGATTCTAATTATCGACCAAATTGTATTTCAATTTCAAATGGCTCAACATGTCATTTCGGATTTTAGGCTTCAAATATCCATAACACTTATCAATCTTTAATACATATACTTCATGCTAGTCAAAAAGTAAGGCTATAACAATATGTAATCTTATAACACTTAAGAGAACAAAATTGTTACCTTAGTGAGCCTTAATCCAACTTCAAGATCCGAAGTCACTCCCTAGCAACTTAGAGCCTCTCCTTGACACTCCAATCCGCCACTTGAATCCCTCTAGAAGATCACAAACAACTTTACTTTAATTCCAATTCCAAACCTAGGAAAGTGACTAGGTTTTCACCTTGCGACTAATACGAAAACGCCACTTTTCCGGGATCTTTCTATTGAGATACCATTACAATATCCTTAGGAATCTTGGTTTAAAGTGTGGAGCTTATTGGACAACAAATAATTGTACAAAATAACGACAGGGGCACGTATAAAAAAAAGTAAATACCAGATCCTACCGTGTCATTTCATCTCATGAACTTAATCGCACTTTATTATCTTTTCTCATTTTTCAATAAGAGTTATAGTCAAATTCTTACGTACATACTTAGGAAAAATCATCAAGTTCATAAACATATAACTTAATCCGGCCCTTTATGGAGGGACGCCTCATTTTGGAGTTCACTTTGATTATCCATACGTGATAACGTAACTCGGCCCATTTGCGGGACACGGCAAATTCATAAAAAGTCTTCCCACGAAGGTATACTTCCCGGCCCATTCTGGGACGCGATAAAGTCATATAAGTCTGCCCATAAAGGTATACTGCCCGGCCCATTCTGGGACGCGATAAAGTCATATAAGTCTGCCCATAAAGGTATACTGCCTGGCCCATTCTGGGACGCGATAAGGTCATATAAGTCTGCCCATAAAGGTATACTGCCCGGCCCATTCTGGGACGCGATAAGGTCATATAAGTCTGCCCATAAAGTTATACTGCCCGGCCCATTCTGGGACGCGATAAAGTCATTTAAGTCTGCCCATAAAGGTATACTGCCCGGCCCATTCTGGGACGCGATAAGGTCATATAAGTCTGCCCATAAAGGTATACTGCCCGGCCCATTCTGGGACGCGATAAGGTCATATAAGTCTGCCCATAAAGGTATATTGTCCGGCCCATCCTGGGACACGATCAAATCTCTTTACATAACATTTTAAACCATCTTTTCACTTCTTCTTAAGTCGTTATAACAACTTCTCATAAAGCTATTATAATAACCTTTCACTTTAGAGAACTTAAGGCACTTTTATTTCTTATTACTTTAGGGAAAATTAAACCCAAAAGTACTACGTACATACATATTTAAAAAGAATCATAAAACTCCTACTCTTTTAAATCAATAAACTTCTTCTTTTGAAAACTAAAGCCTCTTAACTTTGGAAATAAATCATGGAAACCATACTTTTTAAATCAAGTCATTCCTTTCTTTAAGAATCAAGTCCCATAACTTGAAAAATAAAGTCTTATAACCTTTTAAGAATTCAAGGTTCATAGTCTTAAAGCTTCATAACATAAACTCTTTTAAATTAAGTAACATATACTTTTATGAGTTGTGAATAGGTTATACTCGTTTATAACGATTTTATTAAAGCAGTCATGATCTAGAAAATGTAATACAATTTTGTCTTATCTTAGTTTCTATGCAGATGGAGAATTCTACTTATTTTAATATAATTGATTGTCGATACATTTTCTTTTATTAACGCTGCAATGGCTTGTTCGATGCTTATTCTCATTAGTGCAGTAAATTAGCAAAGTCAACTTGACTCCAAATACGTCCCAACGACTCTTACCAACATCTCACATAAGACTTGGTAAGGACTTAGGATAACTTAGACATACCTTTTACACAGAGTAAATCAACATACGTACCTCTTAACCTCTAAGAGTAGAAGGAATCATGAAATAACACCACATGTATATTTCATACGTAGAACATGCCAAAATAAGGAAGAGGTTCACATACCTCGCGACGATTATCGACAAGTAGCAAAATGCTCCAAAGTACTTCAACCTTAATAGTTATTCCATCCTTCAAGTAGAATACGCTATACGTAGTACTTCAACCTATAACAACCATAACATGTCTATCAACTCCTAGCTTATTAATGTGGAATAATACTAAGTGCTAAGTCTCTTATTCTACAGAAATTTGGGCAGCACTTCCTTTGTTTCTACGTACTTTTTCAAGGCCCGAATTTAATAACCAAATATGCCACATTTAAGGCCCAACAATTCAGCTATCCAAAGAGGATTACACGCCTTACAAGAAGTGTAAAATTCTGCCCCACAATTTATAAAACAGTCCAATATTAAATATCCTTCTCGGCTACAAAGTACAACCACATATAATCCTTTCCACATCCTTTCAATCCATATTGTCGTTCTAACATGTTATATAGTCGCAAACAACTTTAACAACTATAGTCCCTTCTTTATATAACATGTGACGACTAAAACTAACAACTAAATTGAATTACAATCTTAAGGCTAATCATGCATCTTTCGGATTTCTTCCAAATATTCCATAACACTTATCAATCTCCATAATACATTTCACATGATCATTTCTAACTACTACAACATGAAATCTTGAATTACAATAGCAAGACGGAGATTATTACCTCTTTAAGCCCAAAACAATCCAAAACCTAAAGTCGATCCTTAGCAACTTCAACTCCTCTTCTTGACGTTCCAATCCGCTATTTGCAACCCTTAGAAGCTTGTGAAGAACTCCTCTTCTATTTCCAACTTCAAAGTTGAAGAACACCTTAGGTTTTCACCTTGCGACTAACGTAAAAACGTAGTTTTTCCGGGATCTTTCTATTGAGATATCCTTGTAATACTCCTAGGAACCTTGGATTTAAGTATTGTGAATTATGAACAACAAACGAAAAAATTCTCTTCTTCCTCTTGAGCTTAGCCGAGAGCTCTTAAAGAAACACACAAGTTTCTCTAATTTTTTCTAAGTGTTAGAACTTGTCTTGCTACTAGTGTGACTATATAACAAAATAAAGGGTCAAGATTAAAACACTTGTTGGGTTTGGATGATGGAGATTTAAATATCTTTAGTCAAGTGGGTTCATTGACTTAGTCAATTATATCAAGATTTGGGCTTTCAAGACTTGATCATCTTTGCCTTGGTCATTTGACCATTCTACCCTTGGTCTAATTCGACCAAGACCATCCAAGGGGGGGTGACACATGTCACCCTCCCATTCGTCGTAATATTTCATTTCCCGACATTTCCAAAATTCCGATAAATTTTACAAGTCTCGAATCTTAACGTCCTGATTTCTTACGTACGTTCTTATATACATGTCCTGAAATTACGGGGTGTAACAATTATTTCAGACCAAGAATGAGAGATAAGTGCGATGATGGGTCAGGTTGTGGGCCAATTTTGGGTTAACCCGTACCATGAAATGGATTAGGGTCAGTTGTAGGTGGTCCCGCTATGTGATAGGGTCACGAGGGTGTAAGGCCCAAGTATAGTTAATTGTTGTACGAGTTCGTGGACGCGTTCCACCAGAACTGGATCGTGGGAGGCGAAAATGGCCTTAAATTATTGGATGTAGTAACTCCAAGAATTGGAAAACAGAAGCAATACTTGAAATTTTGTACGTATACTAGAATAAGTTTGGAAGTACGAAAAGAGTACGACAAGTAAGAAAGGGAGCGAACACGTGTTAAAAGAATTAAAGTGATTATAGTTATGAGTAATGAAGATACGGAAGGAAAATCCTTTTAGGCCATGGATGGGAGTTAATAGCGGTGATATACACTCTAGATTTGATCCCTCGTTTGGCTTTGATTGATGTATATGCATGTGTGATATATTGTGGCCATATGTGGCATATTTGGTTTTGAAGGGTGTAGTCTAAGGAGACTATACCGAGATTTGTTTAGCATGAACCTAGTATGAACATTTGGGACGAATGTTTCTAAGGGGGGAAGGATGTTACACCCCGTATTTCCAAGGCAATGAGATGAGAACGTGCGTACGAAATTGAGATTTGAATTTTGAAAAGAAAGAAGAATTACTTTTTCTTAAGGAAAATTCTCGGGAATTTGTGAAGAAAAACGTTTATTAATTGGAATTTGGTTCTCAAATTTGGTATTTGAGACATATAGAATATATTGGAATTTTGGATTTTAAATTCCGGATTTTGTCATGTGGGGCCTACATGAGAAATTTACGGTTTTGTGGGGCCCACAATATTTTGAGATATTTTGGCCAATTATGAATTTTTGGAAGATGAAATAATTTTGGACCAATCGGAGGGTGACACGTGTCACCCCTCCCCCCCCCCCCCTTCCCAACTTGTCTTGGAAGACTTGACTTGGACTAGATATTTTGGAGACAAGTGCTACACATGGGTCATACACTTGTCATGATCTCCCCCTTGGTGATACATTATATATGCAAGATAGAGGGGTTGCAAGACTTAGCCACACTTAGAAAATATTTCATCTTTTTTCCTCTTCCATGTAGCTCTCGGCCAAGGGTCCATTTCAAGAGCAAAAATTCTTCAAATCTTGATGATAAATCCTCAAACTCAAGACTAAGCTCCCTAATGAAGTTCTAAGCCAAGATAACCCCTTAAACCCCCAAGATCAAGTGTTGGTTGAGAATGGAGGATGAAACTCTAGGAGTCCGTCGACTTTTTGGAGGTGAAATACAAAGTGAAGTGGTGTACAAGTTCATAGGGGTCACATATATGTGATTGGAACTCAAAGAAATGGAGCGAAATGAAAACTGTGGATCATATATCCCCGGAGTGTTTTGGACGTTTTTAGGTTAAAAAATGAGGTAATAATTCTTTTTCATCCGCAGTAATTGGATATTACTTATTGTTATGTTTAAGGGATGAATTTATGTTAAGGAAGAAATGGAATATAAGATGTGTATGTGATAGATATGTTGTTGGACAACTTGAGGCAATTTTGTGCCATTGGTTTCGTTGGTTATATTGTTGTTGTTATCCACACTTGTCGTATGTTAAAATGAGGTAATATGGTTTTTGATAAGTTGTTGAGACTTGTATAAGTATTGGAACTTGAATTGGAATAAAAAGGGTTAAGGAAAGAGTTATCGGATTTTAGTTGTTGGTCGTAGAATCTATAAAACTGTTGGATATTGTCGTGCAGATTTTATGGACTGTTTTGGGGCGTTAGAATGCTGGAAATTTAGCCCCTAATATGCATGTTTAAGTGTAGTAATTGACTAGTGAAAGTCCTGAGGAATAAGGGTGTTAAAGGCTTCACATTGGACCCTTAATATTGATTTAACATGGACCGTTTTTATGGACTGTTTGATATAGATTGTGGGGCAGAATTTTACACGTCAAGTTAGGCGTGTAATCCCATTTGGTTAACTGTTGGTTGTGACTTAAATATTACTTGTTGGTTGTGGAATACGGGCCTTGGAAAAGGGTGGGAAAGTACGTAGAAACAAAGAAAGTGCTGCCCAAATTTCCGTAGAATTAGAGGGCCATTATTTGGTATAAGTCTTATACTAGGAAGTATGATATTGATAGAAGTGCTATCGTCATTATAGGTTGAAGAACTACGTGTAGGATATTCTACTTGGAATGTGGAATAGACGATAAGGTTGAAGTACATTGGAGTGTATTGCTACTTGTCGTATGGATTAGTCGCCAATGAGGTATGTGAACTCCTTCTTTCTATCGGCATGATTGTTTATTGAAGTATACTTGCCCTATTATTGACGCACGACGTGATAGTACCATGGGATTTCTAAATGAAAGTTAGTGTATGTGGAACTTTTTCTATCTCCTTTGAGCATGACTTTATAAAAATGAGTGTACGATGAACGTACCTGTTTTAAATGAACTCGGATTCCTGGTAGTATATAAGGGAGGTTACTTGATTGAAAGGAGGCTTAGAAAAATGTGAAACTGCAGAATTCTGGTTCGGGCCGCGGCGCCAAGTTGCAGGGTCGTGGCTCCGAAACCTCAGAAAGCCGCAGAAGTTCCGGCGCCGCGGAGCCATAGTGCAGGGTCGTGGCACTTCCCCTGTTGAAGGGTGCCGAGGATTAGTTAGGGGGTGGGGTGGTGTTTTCGTGCCACGGTATCGACCCTAGATAGTATAAGTGACTTGATGTTTAAAGATTAAGTTACTTGAATGAGATGGTGCATTCATTTTGTCTATGAGAGTTAAAGATTACTTAACTTGCATATGTTGTTCATGATAGCCATTAGTTCTAGTGTTATAAGTATAATTGTGGGGTAAAACCCAAGACATTATACATATCCGTGGATTTGCTCTCCACGATGCCAGTATTGTGTATATGCTCGTTGCGGGTCCGTAGGCCTAAGCGGGTGAAATAGTCCTGTGCGGGTGAAATAGTCCTATGCGGGGAAAATTGTCCTATGCGGGTCCACAAGACCCTTGCGGGTGAAATAGCCCCAGGAGTAGGATTTCATAATGATACTACGGGCGGGTGGACGTAGATTGATCATAAACTTCCTATTTTAAAGCATGTAAAGTTTACTCTTATTACTCTACTTTTAAAAAGGCATAGTATAATGGTATTTGATTATTATACTTGTTACATGCCGACAGTGATGTTGGAATTCCATGGGCATGCTTATCTGATGATGGTTGTATATTATACTTGTTACATGCTGACAGTGATGTTGTATTCCACCAGCATGCTTTTGTGATATTATATGCTGAGGGCAAGTGTCCCTGATGTTGACATGGCTTTCATATGTGAAAGTGGTACGGTGTTACAGTAGTACAGTGATACAAGGTACAGTTGGCTCTGATTGTTATATGACACGGTAGGATCTGGTATTTGATTTTCATACTTGCCCCTGTCATTCTTGTGTATAGCTATGATTTTAATACTGTACTTTATTTCCGTTCCATACTTGGTACCTGTTGTACTGACCCCCTTCGGGGGGCTGCGTTCATGCCCGCAGGTAATAGGTACTCAGTTGGGTGATCCGCGAGCTTAGGATCTCCACTCAGCTTTCAGTGAGACAACTCCACTACTCCGGAGTCTTGTCATATTGGTACGGAGTTTGTATAAGAGTCTTGTACACTTATGGGTACGGCGGGGCCTTGTCTCGTCATAGTAATTATCCAAACTCTTAGAGGTCTGTATTCATATGTGGGTTGGACTGGCGTGAGTTGTATTTATATTGTTGTACGGTTGTAGACCCATTCGGGTGTTATGTATATTATGGTATCCTTGTCGGCTTTGCCTTTGTTTAAAAAGAAAAGAAAAAATAGGTGTTATTTATCTTCCGCGGTTTACTTGTGTTGTACGGGTAGAAGGGTGCCCAGGTAGGACACTGGGATGCAGGGTTCGGGCGTGACAATTACCAATGTAATAAATTGAGGATGCTTTAAATCGAGCAGTTTGGGAATATTACTGCCGACTAAGTGAGGTGAGATATGGCTCGATTCCATGTACCAATTGTTGTCGTTGTTGCGGATGGAGAGTCGCCAAAGCTGACCCAACTCGATAGGTGTCATCTTTGGATGAAATTTCAAACTGGTCGTGCATGAAATGGGCTTGCTGCGTGTTACACCCCGTAGTTCCAGGGTATGTATATGAGGACATACGTACGAGAATACGACATTAAAATTGGAAAGGAAGAAAGATGTGATTTTTCGATGAAAAAGTTTTCGGTTTTTGTGAAGGAAAAAAGTTCGTTAAGGGAAATTGGATTCCCAGATTTGGTATTCGGACTTCTGGGATTATTTTAGAATTATGGAATTTTATTTTCGGAATTAGTCACGTGGGGCCCAAGGAGAAAATTTACGGTTTTGTGGGGCCCACTTTATTTTTGCATTTTTGGCATTACGGATATTTTCGGGAGATGAAATATTTTGGACGAGTAGGAGGGCAACACATGGCACCCCCATGTGGACATGTGGCCGACTTGGTCTTGACACTTGTCCCTTGGACGTTTTCTTGGAGACATGTGGCAAGCCACATGTCTCAAATTTGTGGTGGACATATGTTTGGTAGAATCCACACACACATGTCCCCAATATACACCTTACACTTGCTTTGATCTTGGCCATTGATTGTCCTATAAATACCCCTTAAGTTGCGAGACTTATTCATCCACACTTAAGAGTTTCCAAGGCAAAAAATAATACTCCCTCCTTTGTAGTTCTCGTCCACCCCCCCTGTCACGACCCGAACCCGGGCCCGTGACTGGTGCCTTACCCCGGGCACCCTAGTGATACAACATCAGAGAAATCAGCGGAACATAACACAACAACATGAAATAACAAGAAGCGTACAACAATTATCTTTAGAAAACTTGCCCTTCGGCATAAATAATAATAACAACTCTTTCAAAATGAACAGTTTAATCCTTTCTTTACAAACCACGCCACAACAAGATTACTGCACCTCTAAGAAAAGATACGATAAAGAATGGCGGGACAGGCCGCCAAACCCCTGAATGTAAACTCCTATTACGAGGGAATATACCATCGATAAGCCTCCGAGAAACGGCTTCCCATACGCTGAATCGTGACTGAAAGCTAGGATCAACGATCGCGTACCTCAACTCACGGCATGAACGCAGCCTTGGAGGTCAGCATAACAGTACCAAGTATGTGAAACTGAAAATACTGTAAATGGAATCATAGTAGTCTATATAAAGCAGGAGACATGTATGATAACAAAACTACAGTTCACAATAAACAAGCAATATATCAAGTCGTGACTCACGCCTCAAAGTCATTACTCAAATATAATAATGGGTCTCACGCCCACAACATCAATCATGCCCGTGGAATACCTTCCTCACCGCAGCTTTATGATATAAAAGCACCAAGGAACACACATGAACACCGTGTCCCACTGTGCTATAATAACACCGCACGGTAAGTACGAAGGCATAGCCGACTACTAACACCCACAGCACCAACAAGGTCATGAATCAGATCATAAGATCTGTCTAGACCGTCACATGATCAAAGCCGCCACTTGCCCGCAGATCTAATGCGCGCCAAGCCCCGAACTTCCCGCAGCTCGCATAGGCCAATCTCATCGCCCGCATGAGGTATTCCCGCGTCGAGGGTAGCTACTCCCGATCGCCCCGACTTCGCAGCCCACATGGCCACATGGACCGCATGCCCATAAAGGACGACACTAACCTCGAACTCTCGTAGCTCGCGATAGGCCCTGGGACTGCGTGAGGTATTCTCGAATCATAGGTCCATCGACCCGCTGAGTCTACCCCAGACGGAGGCGCTTAACCCCTAATCATCTCAAGAGATGAGTGATGTAAAATACTAACATAACAACTTATCGTTAAACAACATAAGCACAACAAAGGAAAACTCCTTTACACAAACATCACAAGATACTAACACACGTAGCATCCTAGCATGTTTACTTATCAATCAACAAGAAAGTATTACAAGGCTATCACAAACCAACACAATCAAGTTATACACACGAGGTACTTTCTACTATATGCCAACAAGTTCGGGTTTTATCCCCAAAGTACTTCATACATTAACTCTTTAAAAGATACGTTACTTTCACAATGTCACACAATACCCGTAGTATAAAAATAGAGTGACTATCTTTTAAAGTAAATCAATTACTTCTCTTTGTAAAATCAAGTAGCAACATTCTTTCCATCGCTCAAGTTTGCCTAATTTCCAATGTTCAAGTTTGCCTAATTTCCAATGTTCACGGTTCTTATTTTAGAAAGGTTTCGTAGTTCATAGTCTTATTCATTTAAGAATATAATTCTCCTTTAAACAACTGAGAAACATAAGCCTTATATGAGTAGGATATTCTTGTTTATAACAATCTTATTACAAGAAATATGATCTAGGAAATATCATTTTGTCTCATCTTAGCTTCTATGCAGATGGAAGTTTCTACGGTTTTAATAATACTTAATTAGTCAAAACATTTCCTTTTATTAACGCCGCAGTTGGTTTGTCGATACCCATTCTCGATTTCAAATCAAGAAACATTCTTAAGCCGTTATACCTAACTTCCCATAAAGCTAGTATAACTCTTAAGTTTTCAAAACCAAGTATTACTTCAAGTTCTTTATTAACACATAACAAGCCGCTTATAGTTCAAATCGCTACCTTTTAAAACCACAAGTATTTTCTTACCAACATAAAGTCGTTATAACCAACTTCCCATAAAGCCGTTATAACACTTTATGTTTTAAACCAATCAAATACATTTAGCACATGACGCTCACCGCACTACATAGTTCACACATATCATGCTAGAAGAGATAGGAAGAGGTTCACATACCTCGCGACGAGTATCGACTAATAGCAAAACGCCCAAGTACTTCAAACCGCTACTCCTTAGCCAAGATCGCGCCACGTAGTACTTCAACCTATAAGGCCACAAGGCGCTTATTAACATTTAGATCCCTTCAGAGAACATTCTACGTAAAATTCGCAAGACTCTCCCCGCAACAGAAATCTCCCTCTATCTGGGGCCGCTATCAAGCCAACCAGGGGTTCATACATCTAACCGACGCGTACAATTCTACCTCACGTAAAAGCTACACAAGGTCTCATCAGAATACACTATGTAAAAACAGCCAAGATTCTTCTTCAAAAGGTTTCTTATTATTCAGGCTTAAGTCCAAAGACATTGCCGACAACAACGTTCAGTTCTATATATAGTATACTTCAACTATATAGTCTAACAATCATGTAATTTCCAATTACAATAGAGGGACAAGATATTTACCTCGATAAGCCCATAATTATCCAAGTATAAAGTCGATCCTGGGCAATCGTTTAGCTCCAACTCCGAGCGCTCCAACCCGCTCTAAACCACCCTTAGAAGTTCTAACCAACTTCTACACAATACTCCAACGGACTATGGAGATTTTCCTAGGGTTTCGGTTTTGTGACAGACGGGAAGTATAATAGTATTTCTGGGCTTTTCGTATAGGTATAACCTTAGAATACTACAAGGTATACGGCTAAGGTAATTTGGGCATTATAACAATACTTGGAGAGTATTTCTATACCACAAAGTGGGTATTATACAAAGCAACTAGGCTAGGGGTACACTCGCGGCTAGCACCCCTAGAGGGGGGGTGCTCTCGGCCACAAGGGGGAGGCCCTCGGCCGAACTCAACACAAAGGGGAGGGAGAAGGAGAGCTTTCAAGACTTAGGCAAATTTGTGGATGAATTTGTCTTCCAAAGGGGTGGGTATTTATAGGTCAAGTGAAGGCCAACCAATGGCCAAGATCATGCCAAGTGCAAGGCAAGTGTAGGGCCAAGATCTTTCCAAGTGCCCCTTAACCAACTAACACACAAATATCCTACCTACTCCATGACAAAATGGCCAACTTTCGCCAAGCTTGACGCCTGTGTTCCAATGAGAGGGTGACAAGTGTCGCCTCTTGTTGGTCAAACAGGTTTCGGCTCTCGTAAAAAATCCGAAAAAATAAAATATGCAATAGCCGGAAATTCCCATACGAACGCTGTGAAAACGTTTCGCCTAAAAACGACTCTAACCGGGTGTTGTGCACAAAATTAAATCGGCCAAGCCTACTTGAAGTTCGAAATTTCCTACGTACGCCCCTCGCGCATACTCGAAATACTGGTATAACATTCTCTCCTTAGAAACATTCGTCCCGAATGTTCCTTCTAAGTCTCAAAACAAACGCGCGCCGGTATAGTCCTCACTGCTATACTTACTAAAACAATCCTGCCACGCATGGCCACGGAACCAACTTGCGCAAAGTACTTACCTTCAAGTCCACGAGGACACACCTCTAACATCACAAACGCTCCCATCCAAGGGTCTAAAATATAATTTCTTCTCACTTTCTCCACACAAAAGAAATGATCACATCTACGCCGCCATACACGCCGCTTCTTCCCTTACGTCGCACTTTCTCGACACTCGAATTCTTACCACATGATACCACTTTTGTCACTTTGCCCGAGGCATAAACCTTCTCCGGCGACCCAACAAATGGTACCGGACTGCATGCGATCACTGTGGCTGTCGTACACCCAAACTCTTGATATCGCTTCAGCTCAAACTCGGTTACTATCTCTAACGGTCATCATTAATCGGGAACACTCTGGATGGATCTCCGATACTTTCCGAACATAACAATACGAAGATCGGACATACCGCCTCCTAAGTCGGACGGCAAAAGCTAACATATAGGCAACCCGCCTATTCTTCACATGAACTCGTGGGCCCAAAACAACTCGGGCTAAGTTCCTCTGCTTTCCAAAACTCGCCACACCCGACCCGGGTGGTACTCTTCAAGAAGACCGACCGCCAACTCAACTCTAAGCGCCGCCGATTATCCGACGATTTCTCCGAGCTGCCGTAACTTCTTCTAGACAAGCTTCACTAACCACACCGGAACAAGCTCAACTAACCGTCAACCTTGCCAACATCGAACCAATCGACCGGCAACTTACACTTCCGCCCTTACAAGGCTTCATAAGGCGACATCCGAACACTGAAATGGTAGTTAAAAACATTTCCCTCTCCAGGAGACAACAATCCCCACAACTACCCCTGAAATCCAAACACTGGCCCGAGGGCGAATGCGATTCTGAGACTCACCTGAGTTCTTAACCTTGCCTGGTAAAACTTTCCAGAAACAAAAACAGCCGTACCCTGGGCTCCACTGTCTGTCATAAGGTGAAGGTAGGCACCCCGTGCAGCCTTACAACCTTTCTGATAAAATCAACACTGCCGAGTAAACTGTCTTTGCTAGAAGACAAGACGGCTGACCTCCTCGGCCCGACCACTGGTCGAACGCATCCACGAACTCGTATGCTGGTTAACTAAACTTGGGCCTAACACCCTCACAACCTTAACACAAGGCGGGACCACCACAACCTGACCCCACCACCAAACCTACCGCGGGTTGACTCGCAACGTGGCCTCAACCCGACCCTAACGCCGCACAATACTAGCTCCCGATCCGAACAATCTCACTAATCACGTTTTGAAAACCTAGCGGTCTTCTAGCTCGACTACCCTCTTTCAAATCACGCTACTCAGGGACTTATCCCACAAACATAGCTCACGTGCACTATGCACTCCGATAAGGATCAAACATAACACTACACCTTTACTCGAGACGGCCTTACCTCTAAGGTTTCTACGTATAAAACTCTAAGGCTCACACTTTCTCTATCCCCCAATCTTCCCCGGTTACTAACCATGATTTCTAATCACAAATATTAACACACTGCTATCAAAACATAGCACTTATGATATACCCATCTTATCACACATACTGAACTCTAGAGGGTTAAGGATATGCTCGACCCATCGCTTCACTCCCTAGTCGTTCTAATCAAACCTGCCCCGTAGGGCGCATAGCTAAGGAAGGTGACGAACTACCCACCGATCCTGAAGGCTAAGTCCTCCTACCAGGACACTCTTTCGACATCAGACCCTGACGGTCATAGGTACAACAAGTACCAACTAAAAGACGACATTCCCCGGGATGACGTCGCTAAATGCGAACTGAAGCCCCGAGTTCTAACCAACTCCTCGCATACCCCGAACGCCCCAAATCCGTGGAAGACCACTCGCATTGTGGATGTGCATAATCAAATCACGCGAGGTGACTCGCCAAAGTTACCAAAGCGACCTTGCCGCCTCGCCCTCTTCTCGCCCTCGTTAACCCGTCGATCTCTACGCTTTCGGCCCGCCGTATAAGCTCGCATACGTGCCATGCTCGCTTCAATCAAGAACTACTTTGCACAACCTCTCGCTGATATTCATCAAGACTCGCAGACATCGGTATACTCCGTAGTTAAATCCATAGCTAGTAACAGGTCGCCTCGCAATCCATATTCTCTGCTCGGTCGTGGAACCGGCGTTCAAATATCATGGCCGCAGTAGGAACTTCCGCCGCAGTGCTAAACTTTACTGGGGCTAGTGATGTCGCAGAAATCCCCGAATGAAGCAACTAACTCAGGTGATGATTGGGCCTGTGACCTCGTAACCCTCTGAACTCTACTCGCAGCCTCCTGGCCGCTTGCCCTCCCGGGCCCGGTTTGCCCTACGCGAGGCATAACGATAAGTGGAAATAATTTCGCGAGGGTCCACCTTACAACACACTCTAAGGCACGATCTCAGAGTGAGAAGAATAGAAACCAATCCTAAATACCCTATAGCCTCCTCGATTATTGATGTAGTGCACAACACACCGATAATCAAGACTCTACGGATACGGTGCAGACAATTTCCGAGGATTAATCGCTCGATACCACCTGTCACGACAACCTCGCCCGTGATCGTGCCTTACCCCGGGCACCCTAGTGATACAACATCAGAGAAATCAGCGGAACATAACACAACAACATGAAATAACAAGAAGCGTACAACAATTATCTTTAGAAAACTTGCCCTTCTAAGATAAATAATAATAACAACTCTTTCAAATGAATGTTTAATCCTTTCTTTACAAACCCCGCCCACAACAAGATTACTGCACTTCTAAGAAAAGATACGACAGCAATGGCGGGACAGGGCCCCGCCAAACCCCTGAATGTAAACACCTATTACGACAGGGGAATATACCACTGATAAGCCTCCGGAGAAACGGGGCTTCCCATACGCTGAACTGTGACCCTGAAAGCTAGGATCAACGACTGGTGTACCTCAACTCGCGCAGATGAACGCAGCCTCAAGGAGGTCGATAACAGGTACCAAGTATGTGAAACTGAAAATACTATAATGGAATCATAGTAGTCTATATAAAGCAGGAGACATGTATGATAACAAAACTACAGTTCACAATAAACAAGCAGTCATATCAAGTCAGGGACTCACGCCCTCAAAGTCATTACTCAAATATAATAATGGGTCTCACGCCCACAACATCAATCATGCCCGTGGAATACCTTCCTCACTGCCGGCAGTTTATGATATAAAAGCACCAAGGAACACACATGAACACCAGGTCCCACCTGTGCCATAATAACACCGTACAGGGTAAGTACGAAGGCATAGCCGACTACTAACACCCACAGTACCAACAAGGTCATGAATCAGATCATAAGATCTGTCTAGACCGTCACATGATCAAAGCTGGCCACTTGCCCGCAGTATCTAATGTGCGCGTCAAGCCCTGGAACTTCCCGCAGCTCCGCATAGGCCAATCTCATCGGCCCGCATGAGGTATTCCCCGCATCGAGGGTAGCTACTCCCCGGCATCGTCCTGGACTTCGCAGTCCGCATGGCCACATGGACCGCATGCCCATAAAGGACGCACACTAACCTGGAACTCTCGTAGCTCCGCATAGGCCCTGGGACCTGCATGAGGTATTCTCGAATCATAGGTCCATCGACCCGCCTGAGTCTACCCCGCATCGGAGGGCAGCTTAACCCCCGGAATCATCTCAAGAGATGAGTGATGTAAAATACTAACATAACAGCTTATCGTTAAACAACATAAGCACAACAAAGGAAAAACCCCTTTACACAAACATCACAAGATACTAACACACGTAGCATCCTAGCATGTTTACTTATCAATCAACAAGAAAGTATTACAAGGCTATCACAAACCAACACAATCAAGTTATACACACGAGGTACTTTCTACTATATGCCAACAAGTTCGGGGTTTTATCCCCAAAGTACTTCATACATTAACTCTTTAAAAGATACGTTACTTTCACAATGTCACACAATACCCGTAGTATAAAAATAGAGTGACTATCTTTTTAAAGTAAATCAATTACTTCTCTTTGTAAAATCAAGTAGCAACATTCTTTTCCACTGTTCAAGTTTGCCTAATTTCCAATGTTCAAGTTTGCCTAATTTCCAATGTTCACTTCTTATTTTAGAAAGGTTTCGTAGTTCATAGTCTTATTCATTTAAGAATATAATTCTCCTTTAAACAACTGAGAAACATAAGCCTTATATGTGAGTAGGATATTCTTGTTTATAACAATCTTATTACAAAGAATGCATGATCTAGGAAATATCATTTTGTCTCATCTTAGCTTCTATGCAGATGGAAGTTTCTACTGGTTTTAATAATACTTAATTAGTCAAAGAATTTCCTTTTATTAACGCTGCAGTGGTTTGTCGATACCCATTCGATTTCAAATCAAGAAACATTCTTAAGCCGTTATACCTAACTTCCCATAAAGCTAGTATAACTCTTAAGTTTTCAAAAACCAAGTAGTACTTCAAGTTCTCTATTCACCCATAACACGCCCGTTATAGTTCAAATCAGTTACCTTTTAAAAACCACAAGTTTTTTCTTACCAACATAAAGCTGTTTATAACCAACTTCCCATAAAGCCGTTATAACACTTTATGTTTTAAACCAATCAAATACATTTAGCACATGACGCTCACCGTACTACATAGTTCACACATATCATGCTAGAAGAGATAGGAAGAGGTTCACATACCTCGCGACGAGTATCGACTAATAGCAAAACGCCCAAGTACTTCAAACCGCTGGCTACTCCTTAGCCAAGAGATCGCGCCACGTAGTACTTCAACCTATAAGGCCATAAGGCGCTTATTAACATTTAGATCCCTTCGTAGAACATTCTACGTAAAAATTCGGCAAGACTCTCCCCGCATCACAGAAATCTCCTCTATCGGCCGCCATCAAGCCAACCAGGGGGTTCATACATCTAACCGACGTGCACAATTCTACCTCACGTAAAAGCTACACAAGGTTCATCAGAATACACCTATGTAAAACAACAAGATTTTCTTTCAAAAGGTTTCTTATTATTCAGCTTAAGTCCAAAGACATTGCCGACAACAACGCTCAGTTCTATATATAGTATACTTCAACTATATAGTCTAACAATCATGCAATTTCCAATTACAATAGAGGACAAGATATTTACCTCGATAAGCCCATAATTATCCAAGTATAAAGTCGATCCCGGCAATCGCTTAGCTCCAACTCCGAGCGCCCAACCCGCTCTAAACCACCCTTAGAAGTTCTAACCAACTTCTACACAATACTCCAACGGACTATGGAGATTTTCCTAGGGTTTCGGTTTGTGACAGACGGAAGTATAATAGTATTTCGTGCTTTTCAGATAGGTATAACCTTAGAATACTACAAGGTATACGCTAAGGTAATTGGGCATTATAACAATACTTTGAGAGTATTTCTACACCACAAAGGGTGGTATTATACGAAAGCAACTAGGCTAGTGGGGTACACTTCGCTAGCACCCCTAGAGGGGGTGCTCTCGCCACAGGGGAGGCCCTCGAACTCAACACAAAGGGGAGGGAGAAGGAGAGCTTTCAAGACTTAGGCAAATTTGTGGATGAATTTGTCTTCCAAAGGGGTGGTATTTATAGTCAAGTGAAGGCCAACCAATGGCCAAGATAATGCCAAGTGCAAGGCAAGTGTGTAGGCCAAGATCTTGCCAAGTGCCCCTTAACCAACTAACACACAAATATCCTACCTACTCCATGACAAAATGGCCAACTTTCGCCAAGCTTGACCGCCAGTGTTCCAATGAGAGGGTGACAAGTGTCGCCTCTTGTTGGTCCAAAATGTTTCGCCTCTCTAAAAATCCGCAAAATAAAATATGGCATAGCCGAAATTCCCTACGAAAGTCGTGGAAAACGCTTTCACTAAAAACGACTCTAACCGTGTTGTGCACAAAATTAAATCGCCAAGCCTACTTGAAGTTCGAATTTCCTACGCACGCCCTCGCGCATACCTGAAATACGGTATAACACCCCACTTGGTGTAGAAATACTTCAATTGTTGTTGTATAAACCCAAATACACTAGCCTTATACCCTAGTAGTATTCCAAAGTAATCCCAACATAAGAGCCCTAAATACTACTTTATTCCAATAGTCGCAAAATAAAACCCTAGGAAAATCTTCATAGCTTGGATGAAGTGTTAAGAGAAGTTGTTTAGAAACTTCTAAGGGTTGCTTGGAGTGGATTGGAGCGTAAGGAATAGGAGCTAAACGTTTCTCAGGATCGACTTATAAATCTTGGATAATTTTGGGCTTATCGAGGTAATGATCTTTATCGCCCTATTGTAATTGGAGATTACATGTTGTAGTAATGTATAATTGAGTATATGATATATTGAAGGATGATTAAAAAGAATTGAACTGTATTTACATTGGACTACTTGTAGTATTATTGTGGGGCGTGTAATCCCCTTGGAGTTGTTGGCTTGGTAGCGGGCCTTGATATATGAGGATATTTATGTGGTCATGGCGAGGGAGGTGCTGCCCAATTTTCCGTAGAATAAGGAACCTTGTACTTAGAATATTCTACGAAGAGATCTAGAAGTTAATAGACGCTTATGACCATTATAGGTTGAAGTACTACGAGTAGCGTATTCTACTTGAAGGGTGGAAAAGGCTAGCAAGGTTATAGTACTTTGGAGCATTTTGCTAATTGTCGATAATCGTCGCGAGGTATGTGAACCTCTTCCTATCCTTTCTAGCATGATTGTTGTGAACTATGTAGTACGGTAGACGTACGTGTGCTAAACGAATTTGGTAGGTTTAAAACATAAAGTGTTATAATGGCTTTATGGGAAGTTGGTTATAACGACTTTATGTAGGTAAAAGAATGGTTTGTTGATTTTAAAAGATAAGAGACTTGACTTATAATTGACCTGAATGGTGTTAAAAAGTGGTGAAACCTCATTCGTGAGTAATGAGTACTTGGTCTTTAAAAGAATAAAGTTTTATTTGATTTCGGAAATGGGAATAACTATCGAACAAGCCATTGCAGCGTTAATAAAGGAAAATGTAATGACAAATAATTATATTAAAACAAGTAGAATCTTCCATCTGCATAGAAGCTAAGATAAGACAAAATTGTATTACATTTTCTAGATCATGGCTGCGTTAATAAAATCATTATAAACAAGTATTGATTTATAACGTTCTAAAGTAAGGAGACTTAAAGTATTTTGAAAGTCATGTAACTTGATTTTGGGAAAAGAGAAGTAACTTGAGTTTAAAAGGATAAGTAACTTGTTTTCAAATATCGAACTTTTCTTGATGGAAAAATATAAGTGGCTTGGTTTTAAAAAGGTAGGAGTACCTTGATCTTAAAAGAGTTAGTTACTTGGGTTTTAAAAGTATAATTGACGTTGTTTTAAAAGTGTAAGCCACTTGGTTTAAAAAGTATAAAGTACTTGATTTAAACATGAACGTGTTTGGTACTACGGATATTAGTATCGAGTTGTTTTTACGTAAAAAAAGAGATCTTTTGAAAGAATTAAGACGTAGTACTTTAGGGTTAAAACCCGGATTGTTGGCATAAAATGGGAGTACTTGAGTTTATATAAATGGTGAATCAATTTACATGTTAATGAAAGTCTAAGAGTATGTTGAACTTGCCTATGCTAGTTGTGATAGCCTTTGTTGTGCAAGTATTGTATTTCTATACCACCGCGTCTCTCGATGGAGGGTCGGCTGACTTGTTGTGAACTTACTTGGACGCATTCTGCGGTGACGAGGATTCCACGTATGCTTCCATTGTTATTATCACATGGACATGTCTACACCGATGAGGGATTCCGGGGGCATGCGGCCATGCAGCGGGTTAAACTCCCGGTATATTATTATTGTCACATGGGCATGTCTACACCGATGAGGGATTCCGGGGGCATGTGGCCATTATTATTACTCCATGGGCTAGCTCCCCATGAAGACCTGTCTACACCGATGAGGGATTCCGGGGGCATGGTATATACGATTATTACTCCATGGGCTAGCTCCCCATGAAGACCTGTCTACACCGATGAGGGATTCCGGGGGCATGGTATATACGATTATTACTCCATGGGCTAGCTCCCCATGAAGACATGTCTACACCGATGAGGGATTCCAGGGGCATGTTATATATATATATATATGTATTGTATATGTGTACGCCGACAGTGAGTAGGTAGGATGTTGTTATACCCCGTAGTTCCAGGGTATGTATGTGAGGAAGTACGTACGAGAATACGACATAAATTTTGGAAAGAAAGAAAGATGTGATTTTTCGACGGAAAAGTTTCCGATTTTTGTGAAGGAAAAAGGTTCGTTAATGGGAATTGGATTCCCATATTTTGTATTTGGACTTCTTCGATTATATTAGAATTATGAGATTTTATTTTCCGAAATGGTCACGTGGGACCCACGGGAGAAATTTACGGTTTTGTGGGGCCCACTTTGTTTTTGAGGTTTCCGGTATTTTGGATATTTTCGGAAGACGAAATATTTTGGACGAGTCGGGGGGCGACACGTGTCACCCCATGTGGCACCTTGTCGATTGGAGGGATGTGGCTAGCCACTGTCCCTCGGTGAAATGGCCACTACACTTGGCACCAAATTCGTTAGCCATGTGGTGTGGTGGGACCCACACACACATGGCCCAATCTTGACCACCCACTTGCATTTATCTTGACCCTTGAATTCTCTATAAATACCCCCATAAGTTGAAGACTTATTTTCATCCCACACTTAAGCTTCCAAGGCAAAATACTCCCCTCCCCTTTGTAGTTGTTTCGTCCCCCCCTCCCCCACTTGTGTAGAAAATACTCCAAGTATTATTGTATAATCCCAAATACCTTAGCCTAGTATCCCTAGTTGTATTCCAAGTTATTTCAATACTAGGAGCCCGGAAATACTACTTTATTCCAATAGTCGCAAAGTGAAACCCTAGAAAAATCTTCCTAGCTTGGTTGAAGTGTTAAGAGAAGTTGTTTAGAAACTTCTAAGGGTCGCTTGGAGCGGGTTGGAGCGTAAGGAGTTGGAGCTAAACGTTGCTCAGGATCGACTTATAAACTTGGATAATTTTGGGCTTATCGAGGTAATGATCTATGTCCCCCTATTGTAATTGGATATTACATGTTGTAGTAGTTATACTTGAGTATATTATATGAGGATAGAAGATTGATAGAATTGAATCAGATTTACAATGGATCAGATTTGATGAGACTTGTGTAGTATATCCGTGAAGTAGAATTGAACACGCCCGGTTAGACGTGTAATCCCGCGAGTTGTTGGCACAGTAGCGCCCGAGTAAGAGGAGATTTATGTGGTTACGGGGGGGGGAGGTGCTGCCGAATTTTCTGTAGAATAAGGAATCTGGTATTTAGAATATTCTACGAAGAGATCTAGAAGTTGATAAACGTTTTATGGCCAGTATAGGTGGAAGTGTTCTACTTGAAGGGTGGAAAAGGCTAGCAAGGTTGTAGTACTTGGAGCATTTTGCTAATTGTTGATAATCGTCGCGAGGTATGTGAACCTCTTCCTATCTTTTCTAGCATGATTGTTGTGAACTATGTAGTACGGTAGACGTACATGTGCTAAGTGAATTTGGTTGGTTTATTGATTTTAAAAGATAAAGGACTTGACTTATATTTGACTTGATATGATATGTGAAGAACTCGAATTGTGTAGAAAGTTGTGAAACCTCATTCGCGAGTAATGAGTACTTGGTCTTTAAAAGGATAATGATTTATTGATTTCGGAAATGAGAATAAGTATCGAACAAACCACTGCAGCGTTAATAAAGGAAAATGTATTGACT
The DNA here is from genome assembly GCA_029844215.1 of Przewalskia tangutica. NCBI lineage: Eukaryota > Viridiplantae > Streptophyta > Magnoliopsida > Solanales > Solanaceae > Przewalskia > Przewalskia tangutica. The sequence continues at coordinate 3,206,730 of JAQGDG010000033.1, forward strand.
AATTAATTACTATTCAAACCAGTAGAAACCTCCATCTGCATAGAAGCTAAGATAAGACAAAATTGTATTACATTTCCTAGATCATGGCTGCTTTAATAAGAATCATTATAAACAAGCATTAATTTTCTTAAAATTCCAAAGTAAGGAACTTGATTTCTAAAAGAAAAGAGACTTGAGGAATTGAAGAGTTTTTGGTTTATAACATAAAGTGTTATAACAGCTTTATGGGAAGTTAGTTATAACGACTTTATAAAAACAAAGGAATGGTTTTATCATTGGTTTTAAAATGGTAACTTGACTTTAAAAGGAGAAGTGTTTTGGTTTAAAAAGAAGGCATGGTATTGTCTTAATTTGGTTTAAAAAGGAAAGTATGGAAGTTGTTTTGGTTTACTTAAAATGTTAATCACTCTATTTTGATACTACGGGTATCGGGTGACCTTTGTAAAAGAAATGGATCTTTTAAAAGAATTTAACGTACGTAGTACCTTGGGGTTAAAACCTGGACTTTGGCATAAAATGAGAGTACCTTGAGTTGTGTGTAACTTGCCTATGTTTGCGTGTGATAGCCTTGTCGTGCTAGTATTGTATTTCTATACCACCGCGTCTCTCGATGGAGGGCCGGCAGTGACAGAGCATTCCACGGGTACGCTTCTGCGATTATTATTCCATGGACTAGCTCTCCATGAGGTTTTTTTTATACCCCGTATTTCCAGAGTATGTACGTAAGGACGTACGTAGAAAAGTTTGGACTTTAAAGTTGGCTTGGAAGAAATATTTTGTGCACAACACCCGGTTAGAGTCATTTTTCGACGAAACGTTTTACACAACTCGCGTAGGGTAAATTACGGCTATGTCGTTTCTATTTTTTGCGGATTTTTCCGAGAGACGAAACATTTTGGACCAACGAGAGGGTGACACTTGTCACCCTCAAGTGGACGGTAAAGTGAGGCTCAAGTGGGACGATTTCATGCCTTGTTTTGGCCTTGTTTTGTGCAATGTTTTGTGCAATGTTTTGTGGCTTGTTTTGTGGAGTAGGGACTAGGGGGCACTTGGGCACATCTTGGCCCTCCACTTGCCCCCCCACATGGCTTGATCTTGTCCATTAAACTCCCTATAAATACCCCTCCCTTGTGAAAACTTCTTCATCCCAAAACTTCTAAGTCTTGAAAGCTTTCTTCCTCCCCCTTAGTGTAGTGTCTCGCCGAGAGTCCTCCCCTTTGTGAGGCCTTTGGCCGAGAGCACCCCTCCCCTTGACCGAGAGTTCCCCCCCCCCCTCCTAGTGGGGTTGGCCGAGGGGTACACACCCCCCCCTTGTGGTGTTGTCTCGTATAAATACACACACCACTCTTGGTAGAAATACTCTCCAAAGTATTGTTACTATACCCAAATTACCTTAGCCGTATACCTTGTAGTATTCCAAAGATACCTCTATACGTAGAGCCCGGAAATACTACCTTATGTCCTTTGTCTCAAACCGAAACCCTAAGGAAAATCTCCATAGTTGGTTGGAGTATTAAGAAGTTAAGTAGAACTTCTAAGGGTTGTTTGAGCGGGTCGAGCACCGAGTAGGAGCTAAACGTTGCTCAGATCGACATTATACTCGGATAATTTTGGGCTTATCGAGGTAAATATCTTGTCTCACTTTTGTAAATTGAGTATATACTATCAAGTATAAGAATTAAGTATAAGGTATATACAAGGAAAGTATATAAGAGAATTGAATCGTAATAGAAGGATATTACGTAAAAGACTTGAATCAAATCATATCGGAAGATTAACTCGCAGAGTAGTCTAGACTTTGATAGACTTGTATAACCGCTATAGGTTCAAGCATCGCGAGTAGCGATTCTACTCGGAGGATGGAAAAGGCTAGCCGACCATCAGACGTTGGAGCGCTTTGCTTATAGTCGATAAACCGTCACGAGGTATGTGATTCTTCCTATCCTCGAGCATGATATTTTAAAGAATATATATATATAGTACGGTAGACGACGTGTGTTAATCGAATAATAATTACGCAATGTCTCCTGACTTAAGCCCGAATAATAATTACGCAATGTCTTTTGACTTAAGCCTGAATAATCTTGAAGTATTTCAAAAGAATAATCAAACATTTTTAACATAAGAGTAATACTTGGTTTTAAAAAACTTAAGAGTTATACTAGCTTTATGGGAAGTTAGGTATAACGGCTTAAGAGAGATAAAAAGAATGATTTATTAATTTAAGAAGTTAAGAGACTTGATCTTAAAAGATAAGAGACTTGACTTAATTGAATTTTGTTAAAAAGTGTGAAACCTCATTCATGAGTAATGAGTATTTTGGTTTTCAAAAGGAATGATGTTTTATCGATTTCTAAATCGAATGAATGTCGAACAAACCACAAAGTTAATAAAGGAAAATATTTTGATTAATAAAGTATTATTAAAACCAAGAGAAACTTCCATCCGCATGTGCTTAAGATGAGACAAAATGATATTACATTTCCTAGATCACGGTCATTGTAATAAGATTGTTATGAACAAGAATAACCTACTCACACATAAGGTATATGTTTCTCAAATTGTTTCAAAGGATTAAAACTATGAACTACGAAACCTATCGAAAATGAGAAACTTGAGTAATTGAAATTAGGCAAACTTGAACGTTTGAAAAAAAATGTTACTTGATTTTACAAAGAGAAGTGTTTTTGATTTACTTCAAAAGATAATCTCTCTATTTTATACTACGGGTATTGTGTGACTTTTGTGAAAGTAACGTATCTTTTAAAGAGTTAATGTATGAAGTACTTTGGGGATAAAAACCCGATCTTGGTAATCATATAGTAGAAAGTACCTCGTGTGAATAACTTGATTGTGTTGGTTTGTGATAGCCTTGTAATACTTTCTTGTTGATTTGATAAATAAACATGTTAGGACGCTACGGTGTTAGTATCTTGTGATGTTTGTGTAAAGGGGTTTCCTTGATTGTGCTTATGTTGTTTAAACGGTAAAATCGTTATGTGGGTATTATACCACTCACCTTGACGCCGGTTAAGCCGCCTCCGACGCGGTAGACTCAAAGTGTCTGTGACCTATGATTCGAGAATACCTTACGCAGTTCACAGGTGGCGCGAAATCGCGGAGTTCCGTGTTAGTGTGCGGCCTTGTGGTCATGCGCGTGGCTATGCGCCACGGACGGCGAGTCCAGACGCCGGGAGTAGCTACCGATGCGGGAATACCACGCGGGCCATCGAGTGGCCCATACGAGCTACGAGAAGTTCCGTGGCTAGACGCACACATTAGATCAAGCGCGAGTGGCCGCCTTTGATCATGTGACGGTTCAGACAGATCATGATACGCTTTATGACCTTGTTGTACCGTGGTTTTAGTAGCTCGCCATGCCTTCGCACTTACCCCGCACGGTTTTATGATGACCCAGTGGGACCTCGTGTTCATGTATTCCTCGTGCTTTTATATCATGGATCGCTTCAGTGAGAAGGTATTCCACGCATGATTGATGTTGTGGCGAGACCCATTGTTATATTTGGGTGATGACTTTGAGGCGTGAGTCCCCGACTTGACATGATCGCTATTTATCAGGAATCGTAGTTTGGTTATCATACATGTCTCCCGCTTTATATAGACTACTATGATTTCATTTACGTGATATTCGCCACATACTTGGTACTGTTGATCGACTCTTCGGGGCCGCGTTCATGCCGCAGTAAAGGTACACCGCCGCCGATCCTCGCCTTGGTCAGTCAGCCGCTTGGGAAGATCCGTTCTCCCGAGGCTTATCTTCGTATAGTCTCGTTGTCAGAGTGCTGCATTCGTGGTATGACGGCCCCGCCCCGTCGTTGTTGTCATATCATTCGTAGGTCCAGTAATCGTGGGCAAGGTTGCTGGATGTAATCGTCAATTTAAGTTTTCATATATACACGCCGAAAGGCAATTTTTCCTGCATTATTATTTCATACTTCATGTTATTGTTTTATGTTCCACGATCACTGATGTATGGCTACTGGGTGCCCGTAGGCACTACCACGCCCGTTCGGTCGTGACAAAAGTGGTATCGAGCGCTTAATCCTGAAAAGTGTCTATAGATCGTATCTAGTAGAGTCTTGATTATCGGTGTGCGCGCACCACATCAATAATCGTGAGGCTATAGGATATTTAGATTGGTTTCATTCTTCTCACTCCGAGATCGTGCCTTAGAGCCGGATGTAAGTTGGACCTCTAAACGTATTTCTTTCCTTACCGCTATGCCTCCGCAGGCAAACCCGAGCCTGTGAGGGCAAGGCACGGCGGAGCTACGAGCAGAGTACAGAGGTTACGTGGCACGCCCAATCATCACCGGGTGGTGCTTCATTTGGGAGTTCTGCGACATCACCAAATTTCACCAGTTTAGCACGCGCAGCAGCCTCCTCGCGCCATGACATTTGAACCTTCGGCCCACGATCGAACAGAGAATAGAGATCGCAAAGAGGCGACCACATTAGCTACGAGTTGGCTACCAGAGAGTATACCGATGTACCGCGAGTCTTGATGACTATCTAAGAGATGGTTGTGCAAGAGAAATTCTTCAGTTGGGCTTGAGCATGGCCTCGTGGTACGCTTATGCGCAAAGCAGTCGAGAGATGTAGAGATCGACGTTAACCGAGGACAGCAGAAGAGGCCGTAACAGCAGATCCTTTAGTAACTTTCGAGGCGAATCACCTCACCAGCAGATTGATTATGCACATCTACCAGTGCAGAGTGGTCCTCCACAAGGTTCAGGACGTTCGGGGTATGCAGGAGTTGGTCAGAGCTCCAGATCTTCCGGCTATTACAGGCGCACGCCATCCCGTAATGTCGTCTTTTAGTTGGTACTTGTTTTACCTGTGGCCGTCAGGGCCATGTGTCGAAAGAATGTCCTAGTAGGAGGACTCAGCCTTTAGGATCGGTGGGTAGTTCGTTACCTTCCCTAGCTATGCGCCCTACGGGGCAGGTTTTATTAGAACGACTAAGGGGAGTGAAGCAGTAGAAAAAGGTATATCCTTAACCCTCTTGACATCAGTATGTGTGATAAGACGAGTATATCATAAGTGCTATGTTCTGATAGCAGTGTGTTAGTTGGGATTAGAAACCATGGTTAGTAAAAAGGGGTAAGATTGGGGGATAAGAAAAAGTGTGAGCCTTAGAGCTTTATACGTAGAGACCTTAGAGGTAAGGCCATCTCGAGTAAAGATGTATTGTTATTTTTTATCCTTATCGGAGTGCATATGTCACGACCCGATTCCGGGCCCGTGACTGGTGCCTTACCCCGGGCACCCTAGTGATACAACATCAGAGTAATCAGCGGAACATAAAACAATACAAGACATATTATGAAATATGAAACAATAATCTGAGAAAACTTGCTTTCAAGATATATATAAATAACAACTTTTTCCAACATGAACAGCTTTAATCCTTTTACAAACCCCGCCACAACAAGATTTCATGCACTTCTAAGAAATGATACGACAACAATGGCGGACAGGCCCGCCATACCTCAATGTAAACACTACAACAACAGGACTATACCACTGATAAGCCTCTCCGAGAAACGGAGCTTTCCCACACGCCGAATCGTGACCCTAAGAGCGAGGATCAATGATCGTGTACCTTTACTCGCGGATGAACGCAGCTCAAGGAGGTCGCATAACAAAAATTTGTATGTGAAACTAAAAATATCAGAATGAAATCATAATAGTCTATAAAGCAGAGACATGTATGATAACCAAACTACGCTCACACACAAGGCCATGTCAAGTCGTGACTCACGCCTCAAGTCATCACTCAAATATAACAATGGGTCTCACGCCCACAACATCAATCATGCCCGTGGAATACCTTCCTCACCGCCAGCTTTATGATATAAAGACCAAGGAACACACACGAACACCGTGTCCCACTGCGCATAATAACACGCATGGGTAAGTACGAAGGCATAGCCGACTACTAACACCCACGCATCAACAAGGTCATGAATCAGATCATAAGATCTGTCTGCACCGCCACATGATCAAAGTCACCACTTGCCCGCAGATCTAAATGCGCGCCTAGCCTCGAACTTTCCGCAGCCCGCATAGGCCAACAGACGCCCGCATGAGGTATAACCCCGCATCGAGGGTAGCTACTCCCCAAAGATCCTCGACTCGCCGTCCGCATGGCCACAAGGACCGCATGACCACAAGGGCCGTGATCCTAACTCGAACTTCCGCAGCCCGCATAAAGCCCTCGACCCGCATTTAGGTAGTCTCGAATCATAGGTCCATCGACCCGCCGAGTCTACCCCGCAGACGGAGGCAGCTTAACTCCCTAATCATCTCAAGAGACGAGTGATGTATAATACTATCATAACAAATTATCGTTAAACAACATAAGCACAACAAAGGAAAACCCCTTTACACAAACATCACAAGATACTAACACACGTAAGATCCTAGCATGTTTACTTATCAAATCAACAGAAGGTATTACAAGGCTATCACAAACCAACACAATCAAGTTATACACACCGTACCTTCTACTATATGCTAACAAGTTCGGGTTTTATCCCCAAAGTACTTCATACATTAACTCTTTAAAAGATACGCATTTCACAAAAGTCACACAATACCCGAGTATATGAAAATATAGTGATTATCTTTTGAAGTAAATCAAAACACTTCTCTTTGTAAAACTCAAGTAACAACATTATTTTCCAAACGTAAAAGTTTGACTCAATTCAAATGTTCATGTTTCTTATTTAGAAAGGTTTCGTAGTTCATAGTCTTATTAATTTAAGAATATAATTCTCTTTTAAACTATCTGAGAAACATAATTCTTATATGTGAGTAGGATATTCTTGTTTACAAAAATCTTATTACAAAGCATGATCTAGGAAATATCATTTTGTCTCATCTTAGCTTCTATGCAGATGGAAGTTTCTAATGGTTTTAATAATAGTTAATCACAAAACATTTCCTTTTATTAACGCCGCAGTTGGTTTGTCGATACACATTCGATTTCCAAAATCAAGAAACATTCTTAAGACGTTATACCTAACTTTCCATAAAGCTAGTATAACTCTTAAGTTTTCAAAACAAATCAAGTATTACTTCTTCTCTCAAAATGATTCAAAACTCTTTGAAATACTTCAAGTTCTTTATTAACACATAACAAGCCGCTTATAGTTCAAATCGCTACCTTTTAAAACCACATGTATTTTCTTACCAACATAAAGCCGTTATAACCAACTTCCCATAAAGCCGTTATAACACTTTATGTTTTACACCAATCAAATACATTTAGTACACGTACGCTCACCGCACTACATAGTTCACACATATCATGCTAGAAGAGATAGGAAGAGGTTCACATACCTCGCGACGAGTATCGACTAATAGCAAAACGCTCCAAGTCCTCCCAACTGTCGGCTACTCCTAAAGCCAAGTAGAACGCGCCACACTTAGTACTTCAACCTATAATGCCAAATGGCGCTTATTAACATTAAGATCTTATCGTAGAACATTCTACGTAAAATTGGCAAAGACTCTCCCCGCAACAGTAAATCTCCTCCTCTCACGGCCGACTACCAAGCCAACCAGTGGGTTATACATCTTACCCGAACGGGTACAATTCTACTCCACAAGATTACTACACAAGTCTATCAGAATCAGGCTTCTTCAGCTTAAGTCAAAAGACATTGCCAACTAACCACGCTCGATTCTATATATAGTATACTTTAACTATATATTCTAACAACATGTAATTTCCAATTACAATAGAGGACAAGATATTTACCTCGATAAGCCCATAATTATCCAAGTATAAAGTCGATCCCGGCAATCGCTTAGCTCCAACTCCGAGCGCCCAACCCGCCTAAACCACCCTTAGAAGTTCTAACCAACTTCTACACAATACTCCAACTGACTATGGAGATTTTCCTAGGGTTTCGGTTTTGTGGACCGACGGGAAGTATAATAGTATTTCCGGCTTTTCAGATAGTATAACCTTAGAATACTACAAGGTATACTACTAAGGTAATTGGGCATTATAACAATACTTTGAGAGTATTTCTACACCACAGCTGGTATTATACGAAAGCAACTCACAGTGGTACCCCACGCCACACTACTAGGATGGGGGAGGTGTACCTCGCCAAGGCCTCTGTGAGAGGGAGGCCTCTGGCCGAACTCAACACTCAGGGAGGGAGAAGATTTAACACTTAGAAACATTTAGGAAAGGATGAAGAATTCATCAAAGGAGAGGGTATTTATAGCACAAGCCAAGGCCAACCAATGGCCAAGATCGAGCAAGTGTTACACAAGTGTAGGGCCAAGATATGCCCAAGTGCCCCTAGTCCCTACTCCTTAAAACCCTCACAAATATCTACCAAAATATCTACCACTGACCTCCCAATTGGTCCCACGTGTCGCCCACCTTGCCCACCAACGAGAGGTGCCAAGCCGCCTCTCGCTGGTCCAAAATGTTCCGCCTCTCGGAAAATCCGCAAAAATAAGAAAAGACATAGCCGAATTTTCCCTTCGCAAGTTATGTAAAACGTCATTTAAAAACGACTCTAACCAGGTCAGGCACAATGCCATTCGCTAAGCCACCTAGGCGGGGTGACACGTGTCACCCTCCTATTGGCCCAAAATAAAACATCTTCCAAAATATCCACAATGGCCAAAATCTCAAAACAAAGTGGGCTCTACAAAACCAGAATTTCTCCCGTGGCCCCACGTGACCATTTCCAAAATAAAATTCCATAATTTCTAATATTCCAGAAGTCCGATACCAAACTGGGAATCCAATTCCCATTAACGAACCTTTTTCCTTCACAAAACCGAAACTTTTCCGTGGAAAATCGCTCTTTCTTCCTTTCCAATCTTTCTGTCAGATTCTCGCACGCACGCCCTCGCATACATACCCGGAACTACGGGTATAACATTCTTCCTTAGAAACATTCGCCCCGAATGTTCCTTCTAAGTCTCAAACGAACGCGCCAGTATAGTCTTCACTACTATACTTACGAAACAATCCTGCCACAGCTGGCCACAAAAATACCCACGCAAAATACCTACATCCAAGTCCACGAGGAAACACCTCTAACATCACCACAAATAATACTACTTTTGTCACTTTGTCGCGAGCCTTGCTCCAACGACTCCAACAAATGGTACCGGCCGCATGCGATCACCAAGCCGTGGTACACTAATTCTTACCATATTTCCGAGCATCGCTTTAGTATCCAAAACTCGGTTACTATTCTAACGAGGTCATCATTAATCGGGAACATTCTCGATGGATCTTCGATACTTTCCGAACATAACAATACGAAGACGGACGCCCTTCCTCCTAAGTCGGACGGCAAATGCTAACATATAGGCAACCCGCCTATTCTTCACATGAACTCACAAAGGCCCAAAGTAACTCGCTAAGTTCCTTCGCTTCAAAACTCGCCACACTCGTCCGGTGGTACTTTCAAGAAGACCGACCACAACTCAACTCTAAGCGCCGCCGATTATCCGCACGATTCCTCCGAGCCGCCGTAACTTCTTCTAGACAAGCTTCACTATCCACACCGGAACAAGATCAACCAACTATCTCAACCCCGCCAACATCGAACCAATCGATCGCAACTTACACTTCCGCCGCAAGGCTTCATAAGGCGACATCCGAACACCGAATGGTAGCTCAAACGCCCTCCACAGAGACAACAATCTCACAACTACCCTCAAATTCACGACCGCCCGGTGGCGAACGCGATTCGAGACTCACCCGAAGTTCTTAACACATGCTTGGTAAAACTTCCAAACAAAACAGCCGTGAACTGGCTCCATCGTCATTATAAGGTGAAGGTAGGCACCCGTGCAGCCTTACAACCTTTCTCGATAAATCAACATCGCCAAGTGAACGGTCCCGATCAAGAACACGACGGGCTGCTTCATCGCCCGACCACCGGCCGAACGCATCCACGAACTCGCACGCTGGTTAACTAAACTTGGGCCTAGCACTCGCGTGACCCTACCACAAGGCGGACCACCACAACCGCACTTCACCGCCATACATGCCGCGGTCGACCCGCAACGCGCCTCAACCCGACCCGAACGCCGCACAATACTAGCTCCCGATCGAACAATCTCACTAATCACGCTATTTAAAACCTAGCGGTCTTCTTAGCTCAACCACCCTCTTCATTTCACACTACTTAGGACCTATCCCCAAACACACCACGCGCACTACGCACTTATAAGGGTCAAACATAAACATACGCCTCTACCCGAGATGGCCTTACCTCTAAGGTCTTTGCGTATAAAGCTCTAAGGCTCACACTTTCTATCCTCCAAAATCTTACTCTGCTAACCCACCACGATTTCTAATCACAACTAACACACCGCTATCGTAACATAGCACTTAAGGTATACTCACCTTGAAAGCTACCGGGCGACCTGCTCGCCCTCTTCTCGCCCTCGTTAACCCGCCGATCTCTACGTTTCCGGCCGCGCATAAGCCCGCATACGTGCCATGCTCAAGCCCAATCAAGAATTACTCGCACAACCCTTTCTTAGGTAGTCATCAAGACTCGTGGTACATCGGTATAATCTCGTAGCCAAATCCATGGCTAGTAACAGGTCGCCTTGCAATCTACATTCTCTGCTCTGGCCGTGGAACCGGCGTTCAAATATCACGACCGCAGAGGAATCGCCGCCGCCGCTAAACTCACGGCTAGTAACGCCGCAGAAATCCCCGAACGAAGCACTACCCTAGGTAATGATCGCTCGTGCCCTCGCAACCCTCTCGTATTCTACTCGCAGCCTCGGCCGCTTTGCCTCCCGGGCCCGGTTGCACGCGAGGCATAACGGCGGAAAGAAATACGCTAGAGGGTCCAACTTAAACACAGCTCTAAGGCACGACTCAGAGTGAGAAGAATAGAAACCAATCCTAAATATCCTATAGCCTCCTCGACATTGGCGTGGTGCACAACACACCGATAATCAAGACTCATCGATACGGCTCAGACACTTTCCGAGGATTAATCGCTTCGATACCACTTTTGTCACGACTCGATTCCGCCCGTGGATCGTGCCTTACCCCGCACCCTAGTGATACAACATCGAGTAATCACGAACATAAAACAATACAAGACATATTATGAAATATGAAACAATAATTGAGAAAACTTCGCTTTCTAGATATATATAAATAACAACTTTTTCCAACATGAATAGCTTTAATCCTTTTACAAACCCCGCCACAACAAGATTTCATGCACTTCTAAGAAATGATAACAACGGCGACAGGCCCGCCATACCTCAATGTAAACACCTACAACAACAGGACTATACCATCGATAAGCCTCCGAGAAACGGAGCTTTCCCACACGCCGAATCGGACCCTAAGAGCGAGGATCAATGATCGTGTACCTTACCGCGGCATGAACGCAGCCCTCAAGGAGGTCGCATAACAAAAATTGCAGTATGTGAAACTAAAAATATCAGAATGAAATCATAATAGTCTATAAAGCAGAGACATGATGATAACCAAACTACGCTCACAATAATAAGCAAATATGTCAAGTCGTGACTCACGCCTCAAGTCATCACTCAAATATAACAATGGGTCTCACGCCCACAACATCAATCATGCCGTGGAATACCTTCCTCATCACGGCAGCTTTATGATATAACAAAGACCAAGGAACACACACGAACACGTGTCCCACTGCGCTATAATAACACGCATGGTAAGCACGAAGGCATAGCCGACTACTAACACCTACGCATTCAACAAGGTCATGAATCAGATCATAAGATCTTGCACCGCCACATGATCAAAGCGACCACTTGCCCGCAGATCTAATGTGCGCGCCTAGCCCTCGAACTTTCCGCAGCCCGCATAGGCCAATCGACGCCCGCATGAGGTATAACCCCGCATCGAGGGTAGCTACTCCCGGCAAAGATCCTCGACTCGCCGTCCGATGGCCACAAGTGACCGCATGACCACAAGGGCCGTGATCCTAACCTGAACTTCCGCAGCTCCGCATAGCCCTCGACCCGCATGAGGTAGTCTCAATCATAGGTCCATCGACCCGCCCGAAGTCTACCCCGCATCGGAGGCGCCTTAACCCTAATCATCTCAAGAGATGAGTGATGTATAATACTATCATAACACTATCGTTAAACAACATAAGCACAACAAAGGAAAACCCTTTACACAAACATCACAAGATACTAACACACGTAAAGATCCTAGCATGTTTACTTATCAAATCAACAGAAGGTATTACAAGGCTATCACAAACCAACACAATCAAGTTATACACACCGTACCTTCTACTATATGCTAACAAGTTCGGGTTTTATCCCCAAAGTACTTCATACATTAACTCTTTAAAAGATACGTTACTTTCACAAAAGTCACACAATACCCTAGTATATGAAAATATAGTGATTATCTTTGAAGTAAATCAAAACACTTCTCTTTGTAAAACTCAAGTAACAACATTATTTTCCAAACGCCCAAGTTTGCCTAATTTCAAATGTTCATGTTTCTTATTTAGAAAGGTTTCGTAGTTCATAGTCTTATTCATTTAAGAATATAATTCTCTTTAAACTATCCGAGAAACATAAGTCTTATATGAGTAGGATATTCTTGTTTACAACAATCTTATTACAAAGCCCATGATCTAGAAATATCATTTTGTCTCATCTTAGCTTCTATGCAGATGGAAGTTTCACCGTTTTAATAATACTTAATCCAAAACATTTCCTTTATTAACGCTGCAGTTGGTTTGTCGATACACATTCGATTTCCAAAATCAAGAAACATTCTTAAGACGTTATACCTAACTTTCCATAAAGCTAGTATAACTCTTAAGTTTTCAAAACAAATCAAGTATTACTTCTTCTCAAAATGATTCAAAACTCTTTTGAAATACTTCAAGTTCTTTATTAACACATAACAAGCCGCTTATAGTTCAAATCGCTACCTTTTAAAACCACATGTATTTTCTTACCAACATAAAGCCGTTATAACCAACTTCCCATAAAGCCGTTATAACACTTTATGTTTTACACCAATCAAATACATTTAGTACACGTGACGCTCACCGCACTACATAGTTCACACATATCATGCTAGAAGAGATAGGAAGAGGTTCACATACCTCGCGACGAGTATCGACTAATAGCAAAACGCCCAAGTACTCCCAACCGCTTGGCTACTCCTAAAGCCAAGTAACGCGCCACACGTAGTACTTCAACCTATAAGGCCACAAGGCGCTTATTAACATTAAGATCTTATCGTAGAACATTCTACGTAAAATTCGCAAAGACTCCCCCGCAACAACAGAATCTCCTCCTCTCACGGGCCGACTACCAAGCCAACCAGTGGGTTATACATCTTACCCGAACTGTACAATTTACTCCACAAGATTACTACACAAGTCTACCAGAATACATTCAGCTTCTTCAGCTTAAGTCAAAAGACATTGCCAACTAACCACGCTCAGCTTCTATATATAGTATACTTTAACTATATATTCTAACAACATGTAATTTCCAATTACAATAGAGGACAAGATATTTACCTCGATAAGCCCATAATTATCCAAGTATAAAGTCGATCCCGGCAATCGCTTAGCTCCAACTCCGAGCGCCCAACCCGCTCTAAACCACCCTTAGAAGTTCTAACCAACTTCTACACAATACTCCAACTGACTATGGAGATTTTCCTGTGGTTTTGCCAGGACCGACGGAAGTATAATAGTATTTCCTGCTTTAGTATAGGTATAACCTTAGAATACTACAAGGTATACTAAGGTAATTTGGGCATTATAACAATACTTTGAGAGTATTTCTACACCACAAAGGGGTATTATACGAAAGCAACTCACAGTGGTACCCCACTGCCACACTACTAGAGTGGGTGTACCTCGCCAAGGCCTCTGGAGAGGGGAGGCCTCTTGGCCGAACTCAACACTAAGGGGAGGGAGAAGATTTAACACTTAGAAACATTTAGAAAGGATTTAAGAATTCATCAGGGAGAGGGTATTTATAAAGAAGCCAAGGCCAACCAACGGCCAAGATTGAGCCAAGTGTTACACAGTGTGGCCAAGATATGCCCAAGTGCCCCTAGTCCCTACTCCCAAAACCCTCACAAATATCTACCAAAATATCTACCACTGACCTCCCCAATTGGCCCCACGTGTCGCCACCTTGCCCACCAACGGTAGGTGCCAAGTGCGCCTCTCGCTGGTCCAAAATGTTCGCCTCTCGAAAAATCCGCAAAAATAAGAAAAGACATAGCCGAATTTTCCTTCGCAAGTTATGTAAAACGCTTCGAAAAACGACTCTAACCGTGTTACAGGCACAAATGCCATTCTACTAAGCCACTAAAGTGGGTGACACGTGTCACCCTCCTATTGGCCCAAAATAAAACATCTTCCAAAATATCCACAATGGCCAAAATCTCAAAACAAAGGGCCCTACAAAATCAGAATTTCTCCCGTGGCCCCACGTGACCATTTCCAAAATAAAATTCCATAATTCTCTAATATTCCAGAAGTCCGAATACCAAATCTGGGAATCCAATTCCCATTAACGAACCTTTTTCCTTCACAAAAACCGGAAACTTTTCCGTGGAAAAATCGCCTCTTTCTTCCTTTCCAATCTTTCTGTCGTATTCTCGTACGTACCCCCGCCTAGGTGGCTTGGCCGAATGGCATTTGTGCACAACACCCGGTTAGAGTCGTTTTTCGACGAAACGCTCTACCTAACTCATGGGCGGTAAATTACGCTATGTCATTTAGTATTTTCATGATTTTTCCGGAGACGAAACGTTTGACCAACGAGAGGCAACACTTGGCACCTCTCGCCGTGGACTTGAAGGCGTTAGGGCGAATGGATGAGCAAGTCTTGGTTGATATTTGTGTAGATATTTGAGGGTTTTGGGAGTAGTGGTCTGTGGCACTTGGGGGTAATCTCGCCTTACACTTGCTATACACTTGGCTAGATCTCGCCATTGGTTGGCCTTGGCTTGTGCTATAAATACCCTCTCCTTTGATGAACTTCTTCATCCTAAATATTTCCTAAGTGTTAGAATCCTCCTCCCTTCCTTATGGTTCTCGCCCTCCCTCATGTCGAGAGCACCCCTCTGGGTGCTAGCCGAGTGTACCCCTCGCCTAGTTGCTTGCATGATACCCCCTTGTGGTGTAGAAATACTCTCTAAAGTATTGTTATAATGCCCAAATTACCTTAGCCAGATACCTTGTAGTATTCTAAGGTTATACCTATACAAAAGCCCTAAATACTATTATACTTCCCACTACAAAACCGAAACCCTAGGAAAATCTCCATAGTCCGCTGGAGTATTGTGTGGTTGGTTAGAACTTCTGGGTGGTTTAGAGCGGTTGAGCGCTCGAGTCGAGCTAAACGATTGCCCGTGATCGACTTTATACTTGGATAATTATGGGCTTATCGAGGTAAATATCTTGTCCCCTATCAGAATTGGATATTACATGTTGTAGGAAATTATAGTCAAGTATACTATGTATATAATCGAACATAGCTTGTGGCAATGTCTTTTGACTTAAGCCCAAGAATCGAATCGAATCGCATTTTACATAGATCGTATTACGAGACTTGTGTAGTACCGCTGAGTAATTGTACCCGTCGGGTTAGATGTATAACCCCCGGTTGGCTTCGTAGCCTACCCAGAGGAGGAGATTTACGCCGCCGCGTGGGGAGGTCCGCCGAATTTTCTAGAGAATGTTCGCGATAAGGTCTAAATGTTAATAAGCGCCAGTGGCCTTATAGGTTCAAGTACTACGTGTGGCGCCTCTACTTGGCTTACGAGTAGCCGATACTGGGAGTACTGAGCGCTTTGCTATTAGTCGATACTCGCGAGGTATGTGAACCTCTTCCTATCTCTTCTAGCATGATATGTGTGAACTATGTAGTACGGTAGACGCATACGTACTAAATGTATTTGATTGGTGTAAAACATAAAGTGTTATAACCGCTTTATGGAAGTTGGTTATAACGGCTTTATGTTGGTAAGAAAATACATGTGGTTTTTAAAAGGTAACTGATTTGAACTATAACTGGCTTGTTATGTGTTAATAAAGAACTTGAAGTATTTCAAAAGAGTTTTGAATCATTTTGAGATGAGAAGTAATACTTGATTTGTTTTGAAAACTTAAGAGTTATACTAGCTTTATGGAAAGTTAGGTATAACGCCTTAAGAATGTTTTACCGATTTTGGAAATCGTAATGTATCGACAAACCACCGCAAATGCTAATAAAAGGAAATGTTTTGACAGATTAAGTATTATTAAAACCAGAGAAACTTCCATCCGCATGTAAGCCAAGATGAGACAAAATGATATTCCTAGATCATGGTCATGTAATAAGATTGTTATAAACAAGAATATCCTACTCACATAAGACTTATGTTTCTCGGATAGTTTAAAGGAGAATTATATTCTTAAATAAATAAGACTATGAACTACTAAACCTTTCTAAAACGAAACTGAACATTGGAAATTAGGCAAACTTGATCATTGAAAAGAATGTTGCTACTTGATTTTACAAAGAAGTAATTGATTTACTTTAAAAGGATAGTCACTCTATTTATACTACGTATTGTGTGACATCGTGAAAGTAACGTATCTTTTAAAGAGTTAACGATGAAGTACTGGGGATAAAACCCAACTTGTTAGCATATAGTAAAGTACCTGTGTGTATAACTTGATCAGGTTGTGATAGCCTGCAATACTTTCTTGTTGATTGATAAGTAAACATGCTAGATGCTACGCAGGTTAGTATCTCGTGACGTCGTGTGCCGGTTTCTTCATGTGCTTACGCGCTTAACGATAAGTCATTGCGGTTAGTATTTTACATCACTCATCTCGAGATGATTCCGGGTTGTCGTCCGACGCGGTAGACTCAGGTCGACGGACCTATGATTCGAGAATACCTACGCAGTCCCGGCCTATGCGGAACTACGAGTTCCGTGTTAGTACGCCGCCCTTACGGGCACGCGTCCACGTGGCTACGCGATCGCGGTCCGTGACGCTGCCGGAGTAGCTACCGACGCGGAATACCTCACGCGGGCCGAGGATCGCCTACGCGAGTCGCGGAGTTCCGTGGTTAGACGCGCATATCGACATCGCGGGCAAGTGGCCTTTGATCACGTGATCGCCTGTAGACAGATCTTATGATACGCTTCATGACCTTGTTGGTACTGGGTTTTAGTAGCTCGCCATGCCTTCGCATTTCACCCGCACAGCTTTATGATGACACAGTGGGACCTCGTGTTCATACGTGTTCTCGTGCTTTTATATCATAGATCACGCAGCCGGCGGGTATTCCACTCGCATGATTGATGTTGTGGGCCCGAGACCCATTGTTATACTTCGAGTGATGACTGAGGGCGCGAGTCCCCGACTTGACATGATCGCTTGTTGTAAATCGTAGTTTGTTATCATACATGTCTCCCGCTTTATATGATCGCTATGATTTCATTTACGTGATGTATTTTCGGGCCAGATACTCTGCACTGCCAGATCGACTTTTCGGGGCCGCGTTCATGCCGCAGTAAAGGTACACCGCTGATCCTCGCCTAGTGGTCACGTCACCATGGAAGCTCCGTTTCTCCGAGGCTTATCTCGTATAGTCCCCGCTTGTAGGTGTTTACGCTCGTGGTACGGCGGGCCCCGTCCGCCATTGTTGTCGTATCATTTCTGAGGTCCGTAGTCCCGCTGCGGTGGTTGGTAAAAGGATTAAACTGCTCACTTGTAAAAGTTGTTATTTATATATGCCGAAGGCAAGTTTTCTCAGACATCGCTTTGTACTTCACTTGTTTCATGTATATGTTTTATGTTCACCGACACTGATGTCAGGTCACTAGGTGCCCGGTAGGCACCACCACGCCCGCCGTCGTGACAAAAGTGGTATCGTGAGCGCTTAATCCTGAAAGTGTTCACGCATCAGATCCAGCAGTCTTGATTATCGGTGTGTCAGGCACCACACCAATAATCGTGAGGCTATAGGATATTTAGGATTGGTTTCATTCTTCTCACTCAGATCGTGCCTTAGAGCCGTGTTGTAAGTCGGACCTCCGACGAAATTCATTCCTTATCGCTATGCCTCCGCCGCAGGCAACCCGCCCAGAGGCAAGGCACGGCGAGCCGCGAGCAGTTCGTGAGGGTTACGCGGCACAGCCCAATTATCACCTTGATGGTGCTTCATTCGGGATTTCGCGACGCCACTAGCCCCGAAAGTTTTAGCACGGCGGCGGCAGCTCCATCGCGCCATGATATTTGAACCTTCGCCCACGACAGAACAGAGAATATGGACTGCAAAGAGGCGACTCGCATTAGCTATGGATTTGGCTACCGAGAGTATACCGATGTATCGCGAGTCTTGATGACTACCTAAGAGAGGTTGTGCAAGAGTAATTCTTCATTGGCTGAGCATGGCCTGTACGGGCTTATGTACAAGCAGTCGAAAACGTGAGATCGACGGGTTAACCGACAAGCAGGAGAGGCCGAGCAGCAGGTCCTTCTGAACTTTCAAGGTGAGTATACCTTAAGTGCTATGTTCGATAAGCAAGGTGTTAGTGTGATTAGAAATCATGGTGGGTTAACCGAGTAAGATTTTGGGGATAGAGAAGGTGCGAGCCTTAGAGTGTTATACGTAGAGACCTTAGAGGTAAATCCATCTCGAGTAAAAGACGATATTATGTTTGACCCTTATAGGAGTGCATAGTGCACGTGAGCTATGTTCGTGGGATAAGTCCCCGAGTGTGGAAGGAAAGAGGGTAGTTGAGCTAAGAAGACCGCTTAGGTTTTCGTAACGTGTTTCGAGAGATCGTTCTTCCGGGGAGATAGTATTGCGCTTCGCCGGGTTGAGGCCACGCCGCGGTCAACCCGCCGCATGTTTGGCGCGGGTCCGCCGCGTGGTCCCGCCGTGGAAGGGTCACGAGGGTGTTAGGCCCAAGTTTAGTTAACCAGACGAGTTCGTGGACGCGCTCGACCTGGTCGGTCGATGGGGCAGCCCATCGTGTTCTTCTCGGCCGACCGCTCACCTACAGGCGGTTGATTTATCGTAAAGGTTGTAAGGCTGCGACGGTGCCTACCTTCACCTTATGGCGGCGCATGGAGCCCGTGTTACGGCTGTTTTTGTTTCGGAAGTTTTACCAGCAGGTTAAGGACTCAGTAGTCTCGACCGCATTCGCCTCGCCGCATGCGAATTCTGGGTAGTGAAGATTGTTGTCTCCGCGAGGAGCGTTAAGCCACCGTTATACCCCGTATTTCCGCAGTATGTACGTAAGGGAATACGACGAAAGTCTTGCCTTAAAGATAAACCTTGAACGCTTTTTTAGGCACAACTCACAAAACGAATAGTTTTCCGACGAAACGCTTCCACAGCTTTCGTAGGTAAATTCCGCTATGCCATTTCTAATTTTTATGGATTTTTCCGAGAGACGAAACATTTTGGACCAACGGAGGGCTTACACTTGGCACCTCCAATTTGTGGATTTGAAATCGCCCATTTGGACGAATTGACGAAGTTGGGCACGCTTTTTGGTGCCTTGTTCAAAGTCAAGGAGTTGGTAGGATATTTGTGTATAGTTAATCCTCACCCTACACTTGCCTTGCACTTGTCTAAATCTGGCCATTGGTTGGCCACTTCTTGACCTATAAATACCCTTTAAGATGAAGAGTTCTTCATCCACAAATTACTTTCCAAGTCTTGAAAATCCTCCTTCTCCTTTGTTAGCCAATTCGCCCAAAGCCTCTTCCCTCTAGCCTAAGTGGCCTCGGCGAATACCCCCTAGCCTAGCCAAAATCTACCCTCCCTTGGTAGAAAAGTTATCTTCTTGTATTGTTATAATGCCCAAATTACCCTAGCCCAAATACCTTAGTACTTAGTAGAAGTTGTGAAGAACTTCTAAGGTTCTGAGCATACAACTTAGAGCAAAACCTTGCTCAGCGACTTTTCTAGGATATTATTGGGCTTACCGAGGTAATAATCCTAACCCTCTTTGAATTGTAGAATACTTACTGTTATAGTATAAGAAATAGTATAAATACTTAGAAGTATATCACGTAATAGAATTGAAGTGTTAATCACTTGTATGGTTTAAAAGAAGACTAATCAAACCAGATTTACATAGACTGCTTTCACGAGACTTATATGGCTCACCGGTAGGAAGTGCTGCCCGACTTACCAGAATTATGAACCCCGCTTAGAATGACCTTCGAGTAGTCTTTAATAGATATCCGTGACTATTATAGGTCGACTCTCATACGACATATTCAACTCGCGTGGTTTTCACGAGAAGGTATGTGATTCTTCCTAAAGCATGATATTTTACAATATAACTACGGCAATGTCTTTGACTTAAGCCCGATAATACTTACGGAATGCCTCACGCTTAAGCTACAATACTTACTAATGCCTCACGCTTAAGCTCGATAATACTTACTGAATGCCTCACGCTTAAGCTCCGAATAATAAAGAATCAAAACATTTCGTAAGACTACCAATCATATTAATGTAAGAGAACTAATTGGTTTTAAATGTGCTTAAGAGTTATACTAGCTTTATGGGAAGTAAGTATAACCACTTAAGATTTATAAAAGAAACAAGTTTGCCTACGTGTTTATAATGCACTTGTATTGTGAAAAGAATAATAAAGATGGTTTGATCAATAGACATGATATGATGCTACGTGTGTTAGTATCTTGTAACGCTTGTATAGGTAGTATCCTTGTTGTGCTTATATTGTTTAAAGATAAGTTGTTATGTTAGTATACTATCACTCACCTCGACGATACGGGTTGTCGCCTCCGACGCGGTAGACTCAAAGTGTCCGGGACCATGATTCGAGAATACCTCACGCGGGTCCAGGGGCCTATGCGAGCTACGAGTTCCGTGTTAGTATGCGGGTTATACCTCACGCGTCTGTGCAGGCTACGCGACAATGAGTCCGTGATCGCCGAGGAGTAGCTACCTCGACGCGGGTTATACCTCACGCGCCCACGCGAGTGGCCTATGCGACTCGAGTTCAGATTAGGCTTGCAGAATGACGATGAGGGCGAGTGGCCCTGCTTCGATCATTCGCGTTCTAGACAAGACTCATTACGCTTACCTATCAAGTTGCTCTTGTTTGCGATGTGGCACTATGCGCGGTTTCTCGATTGTTTCATACATATTTGTAAACCGTTTTAAAAATGATATGTTTCATTTAAATACTTTACGCTTTCGCATACTTAGTACCGTTGTAATCGACCTCTTCGGGGCCGCGCTCATGCCGCAGGTGGCAAGCAGTGCTAGATCCACATCCTTAGGATCTTTGCGCTGTCGTGAGCTCCATCTTCTCCGAGGCTCTACTTTTGGGTATGATCTCCCCGTATTGTAGATAGTTTTGTACAGCCGGTATGGCGGCCCCGTCCGCCATAGTTGTTTACTTCCTGTGAGGTCCAGAGCACTATTGTACAATTGGGATGTAATCGCAAAACTGAGTTATTTATATTATGCCAAAGGCAAGCTTTTCTTCGTATAAAATCGTGTCTTATTTTATAAATCAAGCTTCCTGCCTTGTTTTATATTCCGCCGTTACTCGATGTATGACTACTGGTGCCCTTGCAGGCACTACCACGCCCCTAACGGTCGACAAAAGTGGTATCGAGCGCTAATCCTGAAAGTGTCTACGCATCAGATCTAGTAGTTCGATTATCGGCTGTTGTGCACCACACCAATAATCGTGAGGCTATAGGATATTTAGGATTGGTTTCATTCTTCTCATTCCGAGATCGTGCTTTAGAGTGTTATAGTCGACCCTCTAACGTATTCCTTTCCTCGTATGCTTATGCCTCCACGTAAGGCAACCCGCCCGTATGGCAAGGCAAATGGCGGAGCCGCTAGCAGACACCCAGAGTCACGAGGGCTCGTGCCCGCTTATACCGAGACGGCGAGTTCTATGACGCCGCCAAATTTCAAAGAGACCACAGCACCCACACCTCCCGCCCCACACCGGGCGGAGGAGTTAGGTACAAGGAGATGGCCCACCTTTGGCTAAAGTCAGGCCCGACACGAGGAGAGATCGATGCGGCAGCCCAGCCCACTCCGCCGCACCTGGTACACCCGAGGGCAGAGTTTGAGGCTACGAGACTTCGAGTCAGAAACACGGAGTTTTATGGGTCGAGGCCGAGGATGATCCGCAGGAGTTCATCCGCCGATTCAGAGGATTTTGAGAGTGATCGTGGCGCCGAGACCGAGTCCGTGATCTTTGGTTCACATAGGTCGCGCGGATACCGCAATGATTGGTTTGATTCACGGAGTTATCCCGGAGAGCACGCGCCCCAGCCTACTGGGATGAGTTCTCGCAGGCTTTCCTCACTCACTTTTTGCCTCCACAGATGGCGAGGGCGCGGCCGATAGATTTTTACCGCCGAGGCGCAGAGGACGACCGCCGTGGAGTACAATGTCGAAGTTTGATTCTTTGGCTCGATATGTCCCAAAGATTGCAGCAGCATGAGGATAGGTGCACCGCTATGTCACCGCTAGACGACTATATGGCCGAGTCACGTGCGGGGTTTCTCTCCACCGTATAGACATTACCCGCATGCAGCTCACGCCTGATGCGGCGAGCGCAGAGGTCGACGAGTGGACGTGACAAGAAGCAGGTTAAGGCCAGACGGAGGGTCTTCCGTGGTTATCGTGGTGGCGGCCTCGCAGCAGCCTAGATTCGCACCACGCCCACCAGAGCACTCCCGCACCGCCCTCAAGACACCAGAGTTTTCGAGGGTGTACCAGGCCCTGTGGCTTCGGACGCCCGTAGTAGCAGAGGTATCGCCGATCGACCACCCCAGCTGGCCGATGCAGATCCCATTACGGAAGTGTGGTACTACTTATGGATCTTGTTACGCGCCAGGCCGCAGGTCACTTTGCGAGGATCGTCCGACCGGGGCAACGCGGTGGTAGGCCCACCTTTCGTGTTCTCGGGCCGCCCATCATCTCCTACAGCTACTCGCCCCGAGGCGTGGTGCTCACGGGTCGCCAGGTCGCGCAGAGGTCGTGGCTCGTGTCCGCCTAGCGTCCTCGTAACCGCATTTATGCTTTGTCCACCGACAGATCGTGAGGCCTCACCGATGTCGCCACGTGTACCTTATCGCTTCGGGTTTGATGTTTATGCCTTGATAGATCCGGTTCTACTCGCCCCATATATCTCCCTTGTTGCTAGTAGGATAGGATAGAGCCCGAGTCCATAGACCCTTTCGAGGTAGCTACGCCAATGGGTGATTCTGGTAGCTCGGCGTATATAGAGCTTGTCCCGTGACTATTTACACCGCTTGACCTAGCCGACTTGATAGAGTCGAGATGATTGACTTCGACGTGATCACGGGACGGATTGGCTAGCCTCTTGCTACGCCAATGTAGACCGCAGAGAGAGTAGGGTTCCGCTCGGCGAGCCATTGTTGAGCGAGGAGCACCAGACGCCGGCGGTAGGTTTATTTCCTACCTCAAGGCTAGGAAGATGGTGCAGGCGGGTACATCTACCATCTAGTTCGAGTGTTTGATACCGAGGTCGCGTACCAGATTTTCACCGCCTCGTAGTCACGAGTTCCCGCACGTGTTCCTGCACGACCTCGCATCCTCCCGAGAGGGAGATTGAGTTTTGTATTGACATATTGTTGCATACTCGCCTATTTCCATTCCGCCATACGTAACGGCACCGCCGAAGTTGAGAGAGTCAAGGATCACCTTAGGGATTTGCTAGAAAAGTGGTTTCATTAGGCCCAGTGTTTCTCCCGGGGCGCCGTATTGTTCGTGAAGAAGGACGGACGCCGCGCACGTGTGTTGATTACAGTGAACAAGGTGACCATTAAGAATGTATACCCTTCCTGTGATTGATGATTTGTTCGACCGCAGGTGGCGCGAGATGTTTCTCCAAGATTGATCCGCGTCGCTATCAATGTGTTCGTGTCGAGAGCGGATGTCCCTAGGATCGCATTCGTGACCCAGACGCATTATGAGTTCGTGGTCATGTCTTTGGTTGACCAATGCTCCGCCAGATTCATGGATTTGATGAACCGAGTGTTCAAACCATTTTGGACACGCTTGTGATAGTGTTCATCGATGATATCTCGTTTATTCTCGCCAGAGCGTGAGCACGCGAGCATTTGGCGATCGTGGCCGACGCTTCCAGACCAGCAGCTTACGCCAAGTTTTCCAAATGTGAGTTTTGCTGACTTCGCGGCGCTTTCGGGCATATTGTCGGGCCGATGGCATTCGAGTGGATACGCCAAGATCGAGGCGTCAGACTTGGCCTAGACCTACTACTCCGGCGCAGGTTCGCAGCTCGGGCCTCGCAGATATTATCGCGGTTCGTGGAGAAGTTTGCTTCTATCTCTCGCACCATTGACTAGGCCGACTCGTAAGGCAGCCAAGTTTCAGCGGACTGATGCTTGGAGCGTGGTTTCCAGCCGCCGAAAGAGAGACCGACGACCGCCCGCTCTTACTCTTCCGCAGGTCCGGATGGTTATGTCGCGGTATTGTGATGCGCCGTGCATCGGGTTGGGATGTGTTGACGCAGATGGCAGAGTTATAGCATACGCATCCCGACACCGAAGAAACACGAGGAACTACCCCACCCATGATTTGGAGCCGCAATGGTGATTCACGCCAAGATCCTGAGGCACTATTTGTATGGGGTTCACGTGGATATTTATACGCACCACAAGAGCCTCCAAGATATCTTCACCGCAGGAGCCGAACTTACGGCGCAGACGTGGTTAGAGTTGCTTAAGGATTACGATGTTGATATCCCGTACTCACCCGCGAAGGCCAATGCCAGGCGTATGCCTTAGTCGTAGGTCGACGGGAGTTTATCGATGTACCAATGGCGAGGACATGGTTCGTGATTTGCATCGCCAGCGAGCCTTCGTGTCCGCTTGATTGATTCTCGATAGCAGCCGGGTTAGAGTTCGCGAGGTTGCCGAGTCTTCCATCGCCGAGGAGGTGAAGAGGCAACAGCCGAGGATCCGCTTTGCACGTTATCGTGATACGCCTCTTCGTGAGGCGCGGTCCTTTGAGGTAGCACCAGGTGCTAAGGTTTGAGGGCGCATCGTGTTCCAGATGTTTCGTGACTTCGCAGCAGGTTCTTGGGGAAGCACACAAATACACAAGCACTTCATCCATCCGGTCGACCAAGATGTACCACGACCTTAGATCTCGTATTGGTGGGATGGCTTGAAAAGAGACGCTGCAGAAGTTCGTGAGCTCGCCCGTGTTGTCGCAGCGAAGGCAGAGCACCGCAGGCCCGTGGTTTGTTACGCATTTATCGAGATCCCGACTGAAGTGGGAGGTAATCAACATGGATTTCATCACAGATTACCTCGCACTCGAGGAGACATGATTCTATATGGGTTATCGCCGACAGTCGACGAAATCAGCCCACTTTCTTCCCGTCAGACGACTTTTTCTACCGAGGATTATGCCGCACTTTACATCCGAGAGATCGTCGATCGCATGGAGTCCCTACTGATCATATCGCATGCAGGAGCCCGCCACGCTAACTTCCGAGGTCCTTCCGCAGGGGTTTAGGGACGCAGTGAGCCCGAGCATCGCATTTCATCCACGCATGCATCGGACAGCAGAGCGCACTATCCGCACTCGAGGATATGTCGCGAGCCCGTGTTATTGACTTTAGTGGTAGTTGGGAGGATCATTTGCCTCTAGTTGAGTTCGCATATAATAATAGCTACCACTCCAAGATTCGATGGCGCCATGAGGCCTTGTACGAGGAAGTGCAGATCGCCTATAGGTTGGTTCGATGTGGCGAGGGACGCTAGTGGGACCAGATTTGGTACAGCAGTGTGGATAAGGTGAAGCTTATCCGAGAGCGCTATCGACACCGTAGTCGATGTAAGTCGATGCAGATCATCGCCGCCGCATCTTGAGTTCGAGGTTCATGATTGGGTTTTCCTAGGTGTCACCCATGGCGGTGTGATGAGATTCGGAAGAAGGAAGCTCACCAAGGTACATCGGGCCGCTTCAGATTGTCCGCAGGTAGGCAAGGTTGCCTACGAGCCGATTCGCCGTCCGACCGGAGGCGCGCATCCAGATTTCACGATCTACGCCGAGGAGATGTATCGGGATCCATCTAGGTGCACCCGATTGACGATGTCCGTGTGACCGAGGTTATCGTATGAGGAGATTCCCATAGCGATAGTCGATCGTCGTTAGCGCTCGCGACGAAGGACGGGCTTCCGCAAGGTCTTGTGGCGAACGAGCTTAGGAGGAGATGACGGAAGCCGAGGAGGACATGAGGCGCAGGTACCTCACCTATTTCCCACACCTCCGTAATTCACTTTCCTACTTGTAAATTTTCGTTATCATTTTTACCTAAGTGTTGCTCGTGGCCGCGTGTGTGGCATTTACAATCGCTTAAGCTTCTTCGATAATCGTTTGGGAAGGAACATTCGACGAATGTTTCTAAGGGGAGAATGTTATACCCTCGTATTTCCGCAGTATGTACGTAAGGGAATACGATTTAAAGTCTTGCCTTAAAGATAAGCCTTCAACGCTTTTTTAGGCACAACTCACAAAACGAATAGTTTTCCGACTAAACGCTTCCACAATTTCGTAGGTAAATTCCGCTATGCCATTTCTAATTTTTGGCGGATTTTTCCGAGAGACGAAACATTTTGGACCAACGAGGGCGACACTTGGCACCTCCAATTTGTGGACTTGAAATCGCCCATTTGGACGAATTGACGTTGGGCACGCTTTTGGTGCCTTGTTCAAAGTCAAGGAGTTGGTAGGATATTTGTGTATAGTTAATCCTCACCCTACACTTGCCTTGCACTTGTCTAAATCTTGGCCATTGGTTGGCCACTTCTTGACCTATAAATACCCCCTTAAGATGAAGAGTTCTTCATCCACAAATTACCTTCCAAGTCTTGAAAATCCTCCCTTCTCCCTTGTTAGCCAATTCGTCCAAAGCCCTCTTCCCCCTCTAGCCTAAGTGGCCTTGGCCGAATACCCCCCCCCTAGCCTAGCCAAAAATCTACCCCCCTCCCTTGGTAGAAAAGTTATCTTCTTGTATTGTTATAATGCCCAAATTACCCTAGCCCAAATACCTTAGTACTTAGTAGAAGTTGTGAAGAACTTCTAAGGTTCTTGGAGCATACAACTTAGAGCAAAACCTTGCTCAGCGCGACTTTTCTAGGATATTATTGGGCTTACCGAGGTAATAATCCTAACCTCTTTGAATTAGAGAATACTTATCGTTATAGTATAAGAAATAGTATAAATACTTAGAAGTATATCACGTAATAGAATTGAAGTGTTAATCACTTAGAAGGGTTTAAAAGAAGACTAATCAAATCAGATTTTACATAGGACTGTTTTCACAAGAGACTTATATGGCTCACCGGTAGGGAAGTCACGCCCGACTTATCAGAGAATTATGAACCCCTGCTTAGAATGACCTTCAGAGTAGTCTTTAATAGATATCCGTGACTATTATAGGTCGACTCTCACACACATATTCAACTCGCGTGGTTTTCACTGGTATGTATGTGATTCTTCCTAAAGCATGATATTTTACAATATAACTACGGCAATGTCTTTGACTTAAGCTCGAATAATACTTACTAAGAATGCCTCACGCTTAAGCCCGACAATACTTACTAATGCCTCACGCTTAAGCTCGATAATACTTACTAAGAATGCCTCACGCTTAAGCCCAATAATAAAGAATCAAAACATTTCGTAAGACTACCAATCATATTAATGTAAGAGAACTAATTGGTTTTTAAAATGAAGCTTAAGAGTTATACTAGCTTTATGGGAAGTAAGTATAACCACTTAAGATTTATAAAAGAAACAAGTTTGCCTATGTGTTTATAATGCACTTGTATCAGGAAAAGAATAATAAAGATGGTTTGATCAATAGACATGATATGATGCTATGTGTGTTAGTATCTTGTAACGCTTGTATAAAGTAGTATCCTTGTTGTGCTTATATTGTTTAAAGATAAGTTGTTATGTTAGTATACTATCACTCACCTCGAGACGATACCGGGTTGTCGCCTCCGACGCGGGTAGACTCAGCGGTCCGGGACCATGATTCGAGAATACCTCATGCGGGTCCAGGGGCCTACGCGAGCTACGAGTTCCGTGTTAGTATGCGGGTTATACCTCACGCGGTCTCGTGGCCATGCGCGACAATGAGTCCAGGACGACGCCGAGGAGCTACCCTCGACGCGGGTTATACCTCACGCGCCCACGCGAGTGGCCTACGCGACTCGAGTCAGATTAGGCTTGCGAATGATGATGAGGCGAGTGGCCCTGCTTTCGATCATTCGCACCTGCACAAGACTCATTACGCTTACCTATTGTTGCTCTTGTTTGTGATGTGGCACTATGCGCTTTCTCGATTGTTTCATACATATTTGTAAACCGTTTTAAAATGATATGTTTCATTTAAATACTTTACGCCGCATACTTAGTACCGTAATCGACCTCCTTCGGGGCCGCTCATGCCGCAGGTAAGGGCAAGGTGCTAGATCCACATCCTTAGGATCTTTGCGTTGTGTCGTGAGCTCCATCTTCTCCGAGGCTCTACTTTGGGTATGATCTCCCGTATTGTAGATAGTTTTGTACAGTCAGGGTATGGCGGGGCCCTGTCCCGCCATAGTTGTTTACTTCCTTAGAGGTCTGTAGCACTATTGTACAGTTGGGATGTAACTGCAAAACTTGAGTTATTTATATTATGCCGAAAGGCAAGCTTTTCTTCAGATAAAACTGTGTCTTATTTTATAAACTGCTTCGCCTTGTTTTATATTCCGCCGTTACTCGATGTATGACTACTTGGGTGCCCCAGGCACGCACTACCACGCCCCGAACGGGTCGTGACACTACCATTTCGTTGTTCGGAGGTCGCCTTATGAAGCCTCAGGGGCGGAAGTGTAAGTTGCGGCCGATTGGTTCGATGTTGGCAAGGTTCGCATACTGGTTCAGCTTGTTCCAGCAGATCGTGGATAGGAAAAGCTCATCTAGAAGAAGTTCGCACTCGGAGGAATCGGCGGATAATCGGCGACGACGCTTAGAGTTCGTGCCGACGGTCGGTCTTCTTGAAAGTACCACCCTGATGTGGTGTGACGAGTTTTGGAAACGTATGAACTTAGCCCGAGTTACTTGGGCCTTTAAGAGTTCATGTGAAGAATAGGCCAGTGCCTATATGTTAGCTTTTGCCGTCCGACTTGTGAGGCGGGACGTCCGCCTTTCAGATTGTTATGTTCGAAAGTATCAAGATCCATCCGCATGTTCCCGCTAATGATGCCCACGTAAAGAGATAGTAACCCCAGTTTTGGAAACTAAAGCAGATCGTAAACGTGGTGCGGTTCGAGTGCATACGCCTTCATGATCGCAGTTGTTCTGCACCATTTGTTGGGTCGCCGAGCTAGGCTCGCGCAAAGTGACAAAAGTGTATTTGTGGTGATGTTAGAGGTGTTTCTCGAGACTTGGATATAAGTATGTCGCAGTATTTTCTCGTGGCCGTGGCGGCGTGATTGTTTCGTAAGTATGTGAAGACTATATCGCGCACGATGTTTTGAGACTTAGAATGAACATTCGACGAATGTTTCTGGGGAAGAATGTTATACCCCGTAGTTCCCGGTATGTATGCAGGCGCACGACGAGAATACGGCGTAAAGATCGAAAGGAAGAAAGAGGTAATTTTTCCACGGAAAAGTTTCCGCTTTTGTGAAGGAAAAGGTTCGTTAATGGAATTGATTCCCAGATTTGGTATTCTGACTTCCGGAATATTAGAAAAATATGGAATTTTATTTTCTGAATGGTCACGCTGGGCCCACTGAGAAATTTACGCTTTGTGGGCCCACTTTGTTTTCTAGATTTTGGCCATCAGGATATTTTCTAAGATGTTTTATTTTGGGCCAATAGAGGGTGACACGTGTCACCCCGCCTAGGTGGCTCGCCGAATGGCATTTGTGCACAACACCCTGCTAGAGTCGTTTCGACTAAACGCTCTACCTAACTCATGGGCGGTAAATTACGGCTATGTCATTTAGTATTTTTATGGATTTTTCCGAGAGACGAAACGCTTTTGGACCAACGAGAGGGCAACACTTGACACCCTCTCGCCAGTGGACTGAAGGGCGTTAGGCCGAATGGATGACGAGCAAGTCTTGTTGATATTTGTGTAGATATTTGCAGGGTTTTAGCGAGTAGGGTCTATGGGGCACTTGGGTGAATCTTGGCCTTACACTTGCTATACACTTGGCTAGATCTTGGCCATTGGTTGGCCTTGGCTTGTGCTATAAATACCCCTCTCCTTTGATGAACTTCTTCATCCTAAATATTTCCTAAGTGTCAGAATCCTCCTCCCTTCCTTACGGGTTCTCGCCCCTCCCCTTGTGGTCGAGAGCACCCCGCTAGGGGTGGTAGCCGCGAGTGTACCCCCTCGCTTAGTTGCTTTGTATGATACCCCTCAGGGTGTAGAAATACTCTCTACAGGATTGTTATAATGCCCAAATGACCTTAGCCAGATACCTTGTAGTATTCTAAGGTTATACCTATACAAAAGCCCTAAATACTATTATACTTCCCGTCACCACAAAACCGAAACCCTAGGAAAATCTCCATAGTCCGGTTGAGTATTGTGTGTAGTTGGTTAGAACTTCTAAGGGTGGTTTAGAGCGGTTGGAGCGCCTGAGTCGAGCTAAACGATTGCCCGTGATCGACTTTATACTTGGATAATTATGGGCTTATCGAGGTAAATATCTTGTCCCCTATTGTAATTGGATATTACATGTCAGAGGAAATTATAGTAAGTATACTATGTATATAATCGAACATAGCTTGTGGCAATGTCTTTTGACTTAAGCCTCAAGAATCGAATCAACTGCTTTTACATAGATCAGACATGAGACTTGTGTAGTAGTACCGTGGAGTAGAATTGTACCCGTCGGGTTAGATGTATAACCCCGGTTGGCTTGTAGCCGCCTGCTAGAGGAGGAGATTTACGCTGTCATGGGGAGGTGCCGAATTTTCTAGAATGTTCTCGCGATAAGGTCTAAATGTTAATAGCGCGTGGCCTTATAGGTTGAAGTACTACGCTGGCGCGTTCTACTTGGCTTAAGGAGTAGCCGGCTGGGAGTACTGAGCGCTTGCTATTAGTCGATACTCCGCGAGGTATGTGAACCTCTTCCTATCTCTTCTAGCATGATATGTGTGAACTATGTAGTACGGTAGACGCATACGTACTAAATGTATTTGATTGGTGTAAAACATAAAGTGTTATAACGGCTTTATGGGAAGTTGGTTATAACGGCTTTATGTTGGTAAGAAAATACATGTGGTTTTTAAAAGGTAAATCGATTTGAACTATAATCGCTTGTTATGTGTTAATAAAGAACTTGAAGTATTTCAAAAGAGTTTTGAATCATTTTGAGATGAGAAGTAATACTTGATTTGTTTTGAAAACTTAAGAGTTATACTAGCTTTATGGAAAGTTAGGTATAACGTCTTAAGAATGTTTTACCGATTTTGGAAATCGAATGTGTATCGACAAACCACCGCAAAGTAATAAAAGGAAATGTTTTGACAGATTAAGTATTATTAAAACCAAGAGAAACTTCCATCCGCATGTAGCTAAGATGAGACAAAATGATATTCCTAGATCATGGTCATTGTAATAAGATTGTTATAAACAAGAATATCCTACTCACATAAGACTTATGTTTCTCGATAGTTTAAAGGAGAATTATATTCTTAAATAAATAAGACTATGAACTACTAAACCTTTCTAAAATGAGAAACTTGAACATTGGAAATTAGGCAAACTTGATCATTGGAAAAGAATGTTGCTACTTGATTTTACAAAGAGAAGTAATTGATTTACTTTAAAAGGATAGTCACTCTATTTATACTACGTATTGTGTGACATCGTGAAAGTAACGATCTTTAAAGAGTTAACGATGAAGTACTTGGGGATAAAACCCCAACTTGTTAGCATATAGTAGAAAGTACCTTGTGTGTATAACTTGATTGTTGGTCAGGATAGCCCGTAATACTTTCTTGTTGATTGATAAGTAAACATGCTAGGATGCTACGCGTGTTAGTATCTTGTGATGTTGTGTAAAGGGTTTCCTTCGTTGTGCTTATGTTGCTTAACGATAAGTCGTTGTGTTAGTATTTTACATCACTCATCTCGAGATGATTCCGGTTGCCGCCTCCGACGCGGGTAGACTCAAAGCGGTCGATGGACCTATGATTCGAGAATACCTACGCAGTCCCGGTGCGCGGAACTACGAGTTCCGAGTTAGTACGCGCCCTTACGGGCACGCGTCCATGGGCCACGCGATCAGCGTCCGTGACGCCGGGGAGTAGCTACCGACGCGGAATACCTCACGCGCCGATGAGATTGGCCTATGCGCGAGTCATGGAGTTCCAGGTTAGACGCGACATCGATACCGCGGCAAGTGGCCGCTTTGATCATGTGGACGTCTAGACAGATCTTATGATACGCTTCATGACCTTGTTGGTACCGGGTTTTTAGTAGCTCGGCCATGCCTTCGCATTTCACTCCCGCACAGCTTTATGATGACACAGTGGACCCGTGTTCATACGTGTTCTCGTGCTTTTATATCATAGATCGCCAGTGAGGAAGGTATTCCACGCATGATTGATGTTGTGGGCCCGAGACCCATTGTTATACTTGAGTGATGACTGAGGCGTGAGTCCTCGACTTGACATGATCGCTTTGTAAATCGTAGTTTGGTTATCATACATGTCTCTCGCTTTATATGATCGCTATGATTTCATTTACGATGTATTTTCTTCGCATACTCGTACTGTTGTAATCGACTCCTCGGCCGCTCATGCCGCAGTAAAGGTACACCGCCGTTGATCCTCGCCTGTGGTCACAGTCACCATGGAAGCTCCGTTTCTCCTGAGGCTTATCTTGGTATAGTCCTGTTGTTGTAGGTGTTTACGTTGTGGTATGGCGGGGCCCCGTCCGCCATGTTGTCGTATCATTTCTTAGAGGTCCGTAGTCCCGCTGGGCAGGTTGGTAAAAAGGATTAAACTGCTCAGCTTGTAAAAGTTGTTATTTATATATGCCGAAAGGCAAGTTTTCTCAGACATCGCTTTGTACTTCACTTGTTTCATGTATATGTTTTATGTTCCGCTGATTACTCTGATGTTGTGTCACTAGGGTGCCCGGGGTAAGGCACCAGTCACGGGCCCAGTTTCGGGTCGTGACAATAGTGCATGTGAGCTATGTTTGTATAATAAGTCCCTGAGTAGTGTGAAATGAAAGAGGGTAGTTGAGCTAAGAAGACCGCTAGGTTTTTCGTAACGTGATTAGTGAGAGTTTTCCGGATCGGGGAGCTAGTGTTTTGCGCGTTGCCGGGTCGGGTTGAGGCCACGTTGCGGGTCAACCCGCGGCCTGTATGGTGGTGGGGTCAGTTTGTGGTGGTCCCGCCTTGTGATAGGGTCATGAGGGTGTTAGGCCCAGGTTTGGTTAACCAGCGTACGAGTTCGTGGGTGCGTTCAACCAGTAGTCGGGCCGATGGGGGCAGCCCATCGTGTTCTTCGGTCAGGACCGTTTACTCGGCTGTGTTGGTATATCAGAAAGGTTGTAAGGCTGCACGAGGTGCCTGCTTTCACCTTATGACAGACAGTGAAGCCCAGGTGGTGGCTATTTCGTTTTCTGGAAGTTTTACCAGGCAGGGTTAGGAACTCAGGTGAGTCTCTGTAGCGCATTCGCCCTCGGGCGATGTTTGATTTCGTGGTATGAATATTGTTGCCTCTGTTGAGGAATGCTTTATAACTACCATTTCAAGATTCGGATATCGCCTTACGAAGCCTTGTAGGGCGGAAGTGTAGATTGCCGGTCGATCGTTCGATGTTGGCAAAGTTCGGATAGTGGGGTCATACTTGTTTCGACATGACGGGATAGGTGAAGCCTATCCGTGATAGGTTATCGATACCGTAATCAACCGAAGTCGTGCGGATAATCGACGCCGACACTTAAAGTTCAGTTGTGGTCGGAAATTTAAAGGTACCACCGGATAGGGTGTGACGAGTTTTGGAAAGCGTAAGAAACTTAGCCCGAGTTACTTTGGGCCCTTTCAGATCATGTGAATAATAGCCGTGCCTATAAGTTAGCTTGTCGTCCGACGTAGGAGCGACGTCCGATCTTTCACGGCTATGTTCTAAGAGTATCGAGATCCATCCAGTGTTCCCGCTAATGATGACCAAGTTAGAGATAGTAACCCGCAGATTTGGAAATTGAATCAAGAATGTAGATATGGTAAGAAAGAGTTCGAACGAGAAGGGTACGACGCGTAAGGGAAGAAGCGAGCATGTATTGCGAGCATAGATGTGATCATTTCTTTTGTAAAGTGAAGGTGCGAAAGAAGTATATTTTAGACCTCGGGTAAGGGGGTTTTGTGATGTCAGAGGTGTTTCCTCATTGTCACTGCTCCGGCCCGTGGATCGTGCCTTACCCGCACCCAAGTAGTCATACATCGGAGAAATCAGAAAATAAAACAACCATAATATGAAACGGATAAATAAGACACGCTTTAGGGAAAGTTGTCTTCGCATACATGTATATAAATACCCCAAAATGAACAGCTACATCCCAACCATACAACAGTGCCCATGCACTCTAAGAGTTTAAAACAACAATGGCGGGACAGGCCCCGCCATACCCCGAATACAAATATCTACAACGACAGGACCATACCAAAATGCTAAGCTTCCGAGAAACGAGCTTTCCCAACGCCAAACGGTGATCCTAATAACGGGATCAACGGTAGGAGTACCTTTACTGCAGATGAACGCAGCCCCGGGCGAGGTCGCATAACAAGTATGTGAAACGAAAATATCAGAAATGAAATCATAGTAGTCTATATAAAGCAGAGACATGTATGATAACCAAAACTACAGATTCACAATAAATAAACAATATGTCAAGTCGTGACTCACGCCTCAAAGTCATCATAAAACCGCACGGGTAAGTACGAGGCATAGCCGACTACTAAAACCCCCAAGACAACAAGGTCGTAAATCAGTATCATGAGATCTGTCTAGACCGTCACATGATCAAAGCCGCCACTCGCCGCAGATCTAATGTCGCGCCTAGCCCCGAACTTTCCGTAGCCCGCATGGGCCACCCAATGGCCCGCGTGAGGTATTTCCCCGCATCGAGGGTAGCTACTCCCGGCAGGCGTCTGGACTCGTCGTCGCATGGCCACAAAGACCGCATGACCACGCGGCCGATACTAACTCGGAACTCCCGTAGCTCCAAGATAGGCCATACTGCATACGCATAAGGTATTCTCGAATCATAGGTCACTAGACCCGCCCGAGTCTACCCCGCGACGGAGGGCTTAACCCCGAATCATGAGTGATATAATATCAACATAGCTTTATCGTTAAACAACCTAAGCACAATAAGGAAAACCCTCTACACAAACATCACAAGATACTAACTCACGTGAGCATCCTAACATGTTTACTTATCAAGTCAACAAGAAAGTATTACAAGACTATCACAAATCAATACAATCAAGTTACTCACACAAGGTACTTTCTACATTATGCTAACAAGTTCGGTTTTTAGCCCCAAAGTACTTTATGTATTACTCTTTAAAAGATCCGCTTCTTCACAAAAGTCACACAATACCGTAGTATAAAAATAAAGTGATTATCTTTTGAAGTAAATCAAAACATTTCTCTTTGTAAAATCAAGTAACAACATTCTTTTCCCAACGCTTAAGTTTGCCTAATTTCAATTACTCAAGTTTCTCATTTTCGAAAGGTTTCGTAGTTCATAGCTTTAATCCTTTAAAACAATTTGAGAAACATATACCCTAAGTGTGAGTAGGTTATTATTATTCGTAACAATCTTATTACAGCAGCCATGACCTAGTAAATGTAATATCATTTTGTCTCATCTTAGCTCCTATGCAGATGGAAGTTTCTACTGGTTTTAATAATACTTTATTAGTCACAATATTTCCCTTTATTAGCGCTGCTGTGGTTTGTTCGACATTTATTCTGATCGGTAAAACATCATTCCTTTTGAAAACCAAAAATACTATTTACTCACGAATGAGGTTTCACACTTTTTAACAAAATTCATATTAGTATAATAAGTCAAGTCTCTTATTTCCTTAAATCAATAAATCGTTCTTTTTATCACTCTTAAGCCGTTATACCTAACTTCCCATAAAGCTAGTATAACTCTTAAGCTTTTAAAACCAAGTGTTACTCTTCTTTCAAAAAAGGTTTCTTAATTCTTTTGAACTTCTTCAGATTCTTTTTATTCAGGCTTAAGTCAGAAGACATTGCCGTAATTATTATTCAGGCTTAAGTCCGAAGACATTGCCGTAATTATTATTCAGTTAAGTCCAAGACATTGCCGTAATATTATTCGCTTAACACACGACGTCTACCGTACTATATACATATTCTTTAAAATATCATGCTCAGTGGATAGGAAGAATCACATACCTTCTCGCGAAATCCACCGCCAAGTTGAATATGTCGCGCAGAGAATCGACCTATAACGATCGAACACGCCTATCAACGTCTGATCAGATCGCATACAAAGCTCTAAGCAGAGGTTCGTTATTCTATGGACATTTGGGCAGCACTTCCTACCCTGAGCTACTCAAGTCTCATCAGTGAAAACAGTCCCATGTAAATCTGATTCTATTATTCATCTTTTAAACCCTTCATCGTGATAACTTCAATTCTATTCTTTAATATCCTTCTAAGTATTTAATACTTATTCCTATACTTCTACAGATATATACTCTAATTACAAAAGGAGGATAAGGTTATTTACCTCGGTAAGCCCAATAATATCCTAGATAAAAGTCGCTGAGCAAGGTTTAGCTCCTAAGTCAGACGCTCCGATAGCTCCAGAAACCTTAAGTTCTTCACAACTTCTACTAAGGACTAAGGGATTTGGGCTAGGTATTTTGGGCATTATAACAATACTAGAAGACAACTATTCAACCAAGGGAGGGGTTGGTTTCGCCAGGCTAGGGGTTGCTCTCGCCAGAGCTTCTCAAAGAGGAGGGTGTGTTTGGACGAAAACAACAAGAGGAGAGGAGGATTTGAGACTTAGAAAGATTGCTCAATTTAGGATGAAATAACTCTTCAACAAGAGGTATTTATAGGTCAAGGGATGGCCAACCAAGGCCAAGATGGTGCCAAGTGCAAGGCAAGTGTAGGGTGAGGATTTAGGCAAGTGTCCTTGGCCAACTTGCACACAAAATATCCTACCAACTACATGACGAATGGCCATCGATTCGCCCTAATGCCGTGACAAGTCCACCAACGGAGGGTGACAAGTGTCGCCTCTCGTTGGTCCAAAGTGTTTCGTCTCTCGGAAAACTCCGCAAAAATTAGAAATGACATAGCCGGAATTTATCCTACGCGAGTTTAGTAAAACGTTTCGTCGGAAAACGACTCTAAACGGGTGTTGTGCACAAAGTGAAATCGTCCAAGCCAACTAGGGGGGGGGTGACACGTGTCGCCCTCCTACACGTCCAAAATATTTCATCTTCCGAAAATATCCACAATGGCCAAAATCTCAAAAACAAAGTGGCCCTACAAATCAGTAAATTTTCTCCCGTGGGCCCCACGTGACCATTTCCGAAAATAAAATTCCATAATTCTCTAATATTCCAAGAAGTCCGAATACCAAATCTGGGAATCCAATTCCCATTAACGAACCTTTTTCCTTCACAAAAACCGGAAACTTTTCCGTGGAAAAATCACCTCTTTCTTCCTTTCCAATTTCAATGTCGTATTCTCGTACGTACGTCCTCGCATACATACCCTGGAACTACGGGGTATAACATTCTCCCCTCCTTAGAAACATTCGTCCCGAATGTTCCTTCTAAGGCTCAAACGAGCAGCGCCGAAGATAGTCCTTCGCTATACTTACGGAAACATCCATGCCACACCTGGCCACAACACAACAAGCGCACATACTTATCTCCAAGTCCACGAGGAATCACCTCTATCACGAACGCTCCTACTAGAGGTCTAAAAAGATACTCCTTCGCACCTACTCTTACAAACGAAATGATCACACCTATGCATGTAATACATGCTCGCTTCTTCCCATACCACTTTGTCACTTTGCCTTACTGTCGTACTTTCTCGTACACTCGAACTCTTCCTTATCACTTACCATGTTTCTGGTACTGCTTCCCACTGACTCTGAGCTGCCAATAACCTCTTCTGGATAAGCTCCACCCTATCCACGCCCTGCTGAACAAGTACGAACCAACTGTCTGCACCTTGCTTACATCGAATCAATCGATCGGCAATCTTACACTAGCGCTTATAAAAAGGCTCCAAACGGCGACACCCGAATACTGAAATGGTAGCTATATAATACATACTCAACAAGAGGCGAAGAGTCCTTACAATACTCCCAAATCCAAACACCGCCCGGGGTGAATCGACATCGAGATTCACCGAGTTCCTAACCTTGCACGTAACTCTTCCGTAAAAGAAACCGCAACTTGGACTCCCATTTCATCCATAAGGTGAAGGTAGGCACCCTGTGCAGCCTTACAAGCTTCTTTAAATAATCATCTCGCAACTTACTACCGAAGTACACGTTTGACTAAAAGATAAGGCGGTTGACCCATCGGCCCGACTACTGGTCGAACACATCCACGAACTTGTACAATGGTTAACTAAACCTGGGCCTAACACCCGCGTGACCCTAACACAAAGCGGGACCACAACAAACTGACCCCATCATCAAACAGGCGGTCGACCGCA
Source organism: Przewalskia tangutica (assembly GCA_029844215.1). Taxonomy (NCBI): domain Eukaryota; kingdom Viridiplantae; phylum Streptophyta; class Magnoliopsida; order Solanales; family Solanaceae; genus Przewalskia; species Przewalskia tangutica. The sequence continues at coordinate 3,245,585 of JAQGDG010000033.1, forward strand.
ACACGGCCTCAATCCGACCAGACGCCGCATGAAACACTAGCTCCCGATGCCGAACAATCTCACCAATCACGTTACGAAAACCTAGCGGTCTTCTAAGCTCAACCACCCTTCTTCGTTTCACAACACTCAGGGATTCATCCCATAAAAATATCTCACGTATATTATGCACTTCGATAAGGGTCAAACACGAAATAATTCTTTTACCAAAGATGGCCTCGCCTCTAAGGTCTTCTACGTAATATTCTAAGGCTCCCACTCTCTCTGTCCCCCAATCTTACGCGGTAAATTAATCAACAATTTTAATCACACTAACACCATGCTAACCGAAAACAATACTTTAAGATATTCGCATCTTACTATACATATAAATCTCTAAAGGGTTAAGGATATACCTGTATCTACGCGGCACTTCCCCTAGGTCGTCTAGTCAATCCCGCCCTGCTGGGCGCATAGCTGGGGAAGGTGATGAACTATCCACTGACCCCGAAGGCTGAGTCCCTACATCCCCGCCAACTCTGGTTGGACAATTTCTCGCAAAATGGCCCTGCTGGCCGCAAACAAAACAAGCTGTCGCAGAAGCACGACACTCCCCACGATGACATCGACCACAACGGCCACACCGAGGTGGGGGTGGCCTCCCCTGGCTAACACCCCCTCCTCTCCGAACCACTGCATCCACAACTGATCTGGTAGGCTGAGTCTTCCTACTTGCATCCTTCCTCATAGAACATTCCCTCGCCATATGGCCCTGACGGCCGCAACTAAAACAAGCACCAGTAAAAAGACGGCATTTCCCGGGATGACGCCTGCCACACTGTGAACACTGAGGAAAAGCAACCTCGTGGAGGGACACTCTGCACTGACGGAGGCGCATGTCTAATCTGCTGCTGAGGCGGTTCGCCTCGAGAGTTACCAAATGATCCTGCCAAACGGGCCCTCTTCTGCTGATCTTGTTTAATCTGTCGATCTCTACCTCTCTCAGCCCGCTGCACATAATCCTGAACGCAAGCCTGGCTCGTTCCTGACTGAAGAGCTACTCCCTCACAACCCTTCTTTAGATAAGCATCAATATCCTTGGTATACCGGTACATAAAATACTCTCTGGCTGCCAAGTCCCTTGCTAGCAACAGGGCCGTCTCCTTCCAATCCATATTTTCTGCTCCAAGTCGTGGAACTGAAAGTCCAGATGTCATGGCCGCAGTAGGAACTGCTGCCGCTGTGCCAAACTCTGCTGCTGCTGGCGACGTCTCAGAACTCCCCGCATGAAGCATCACCCCAGGTGATGATTGGGCCTGTGCCCTTCTAAATCTCTCAGACTTCACTCAGCCTCCTTCACGCCTTGCCTTCTCTGGGCCCGAGTTGCTGGCGTGAGGCATAATCGTAAAGGAAAGGAATACGTTAGAGGGTCCAACTTATAACACAACTCTAAAGCACGATCTCAGATTGTGAAAAATGGAAACCACTCGTAAATATCCTATAGGATCATGATTATTGGTGTGGTGCACAACACACCGATAATCAAGACTTACTAGATACGGTCATAGACACTTTCCGAGGATTAATCGCTCGATACCACTTCACACGACCCGCCCGGAGCGTGGATCGGTGCCTTACCCGCACCCAAGTAGTCATACATCGAGAAATCAGGAAAATAAAACAACCATAATATGAAATAAAGATAAATAAGACACGCTTTCGGGAAAAAGTTGTCTTCGGCATACATGTATATAAATACCCCAAAATGAGCGATATCCCAACCATACAACAGTCTCTGCACTCTAAGAGTTTAAAACAACAATGGCGGACAGGGCCCGCCATACCCCTGAATACAAATATCTACAACGACAGTGGACCGTACCAAAATGCTAAGCTTCCGAGAAGCGGAGCTTTCCCAATGGCAAACGGTGATCCTAAGAACGGATCAACGAGGAGTACCTTTACCGCGACATGAACGCGGCCCCAAGGAGGTCGATAACAGTACCAAGTATGTGAAATGAAAATATCAGAATGAAATCATAGTAGTCTATATAAAGCGAGACATGTATGATAACCAAAACTACGATTCACAATAAATAAACAACATGTCAAGTCGAGGACTCACGCCTCAAAGTCATCATAAAACCGTACGGGGTAAGTACGAGGGCATAGACGACTACTAAAAACCCCCAGTGCAACAAGGTCGTAAACTGTATCATGAGATCTGTCTAGACCGTCACATGATCAAAGCTGGCCACTCGCCCGCAGTATCTAATGCGCGTCAGCCACAGAACTTTCCGTAGCTCGCACGGGCCACTCGATGGCCCGCATGAGGTATTCCCCGCATCGAGGGTAGCTACTCCCTGCAGCCGTCTGGACTCATCGTCCGCATGGCCACAAAGACCGCATGACCACAAGGGCGCATACTAACTGGAACTCCGTAGCTCGCGTAGGCCATACAGACATGCATAAGGTATTCTCGAATCATAGGTCACTAGACCCGCCTGAGTCTACCCCGCATCGGAGGGCAGCTTAACCCCCGGAATCATGAGTGATATAATATCAACATGACAGTTTTATCGTTAAACAACCTAAGCACAATAAGGGAAAACCCCTCTACACAAACATCACAAGATACTAACTCACGTAGCATCCTAACATGTTTACTTATCAAGTCAACAAGAAAGTATTACAAGACTATCACAAATCAATACAATCAAGTTACTCACACAAGGTACTTTCTACATTATGCTAACAAGTTCGGGTTTTTAGCCCCAAAGTACTTTATGTATTACTCTTTTAAAAGATCCGTTTCTTTCACAAAAGTCACACAATACCCGTAGTATAAAAAATAAAGTGATTATCTTTTGAAGTAAATCAAAACATTTCTCTTTGTAAAATCAAGTAACAACATTCTTTTCCCAACACTTAAGTTTGCCTAATTTCAATTACTCAAGTTTCTCATTTTCGAAAGGTTTCATAGTTCATAGCTTTAATCCTTTAAAACAATTTGAGAAACATATACCCTAAGTGTGAGTAGGTTATTATTATTCGTAACAATCTTATTACAGCAGTCATGACCTAGTAAATGTAATATCATTTTGTCTCATCTTAGCTCCTATGCAGATGGAAGTTTCTACTGGTTTTAATAATACTTTATTAGTCACAATATTTCCCTTTATTAGCGCTGCTGTGGTTTGTTCGACATTTATTCTGATCGGTAAAACATCATTCCTTTTGAAAACCAAAATACTATTTACTCACGAATGAGGTTTCACACTTTTAACAAAATTCATATTAGTATAATAAGTCAAGTCTCTTATTTCCTTAAATCAATACATCGTTCTTTTTATCACTCTTAAGCCGTTATACCTAACTTTCCATAAAGCTAGTATAACTCTTAAGCTTTTAAAACCAAGTGTTACTCTTCTTTCAAAAAAAGGTTTCTTAATTCTTTTGAACTACTTCAGATTCTTTTTATTCAGGCTTAAGTCAGAAGACATTGCCGTAATTATTATTCAGGCTTAAGTCCGAAGACATTGCCGTAATTATTATTCAAAGCTTAAGTCAGAAGACATTGCGTAATATTATTCGATTAACACACGTCGTCTACCGTACTATATGCATATTCTTTAAAATATCATGCTCAAGAGGATAGGAAGAATCACATACCTTCTCGAAATCCACCGCCAAGTGAATATGTCGCGCATGAGAATCGACCTATAATCAAATCGTCTATCAACGTCTGATCAGATCTGCATAAAGCTCTAGCGGAGGGTTCGTTATTCTATGGACATTTGGGCGCACTTCCCTACCGGTGAGCTACTCAAGTCTCATTGTGAAAACAAATTCCATGTAAATCTGATTCTATTATTCATCTTTTAAACCCTTCTACTGTGATAACAGTTCAATTCTATTCTTTAATATCCTTCTAAGTATTTAATACTTATTCCTATACTTCTACAATATATATACTCTAATTACAAAAGGAGGATAAGGTTATTTACCTCGGTAAGCCCAATAATATCCTAGATAAAAGTCGCTGAGCAAGGTTTAGCTCCTAAGTTATGCGCTCAGATAGCTCCAGAAACCTTAGAAGTTCTTCACAACTTCTACTAAGGACTAAGGGATTTGGGCTAGGTATTTTGGGCATTATAACAATACTAGAAGACAACTTTTCAACCAAGGGAGGGGGTTGGTTTCGCTAGGCTAGGGGTTGCTCTCGGCTAGAGCTTCTCAAAGGGGAGGGGTGTGTTTGGACGAAACAACAAGAGGAGAGGAGGATTTGAGACTTAGAAAGATTGCTCAATTTAGGATGAAATAACTCTTCAACAAGGGGTATTTATAGGTCAAGGATGGCCAACCAGGGCCAAGATGGTGCCAAGTGCAAGGCAAGTGTAGGGTGAGGATTTAGGCAAGTGTCCTTGGCCAACTTGCACACAAAATATCCTACCAACTACATGACAAGAATGGCCGTCGATTCGCCCCTAATGCCGTGACAAGTCCACCAATGAGAGGTGACAAGTGTCGCCTCTCGTTGGTCCAAAGTGTTCGTCTCTTAGAAAATCCGCAAAAATTAGAAATGACATAGCCGAATTTATCCTACGCGAGTTTAGTAAAGCGTTTCGTCGAAACGACTCTAGCGGGTGTTGTGCACAAAGTGAAATCGTCCAAGCCAACTAGGGGTGACACGTGTCGCCTCCTACACGCCCAAAATATTTCATCTTCCAAAAGTATCCACAATGGCCAAAATCTCGAAAACAAAGTGGGCCCCACAAAACCGTAAATTTTCTCCCGTGGGCCCCACGTGACCATTTCCGAAAATAAAATTCCATAATTCTCTAATATTCCAAGAAGTCCGAATACCAAATCTGGGAATCCAATTCCCATTAACGAACCTTTTTCCTTCACAAAAACCGGAAACTTTTCCGTGGAAAAATCACCTCTTTCTTCCTTTCCAATTTCAATGTCGTATTCTCGTACGTACGTCCTCGCATACATACCCTGGAACTACGGGGTATAACACTCGTGGACTTGGATGTCAGTATTTTGCGCAGGTGATTCTGTGGCCAGGTGTGGCAGGTTTGTTCTCGTAAGTATAGTAGTGAAGACTATACTGGCGCACGTATGTTTTGATACATAGAAGGAACATTCGGGACGAATGTTTCTGTTATACCCCGTATTTCCAGAGTATTTACGTATGGACGTACGTACGAAATTTGAGCCTTAAGTTAGGCATTGGATTCGAAATTTGGGCACAAGTGCCGATTAGAGTCGTTTTTACGAAAGCGTTTCACGACTTACGTTGGGAAAATTCCGGCTATGTCATTTAAAATTTTTGCGGATTTTTCCGAGACGAAACATTTTGGACCAGCGGGAGGGTGACATGTGTCACCTCACATTGAAGCAAGTGGGAAGGTTGGACGATTGGGCGTCCAAGAGAGCCTTGGTTGGCCTTGGCCGATTGGCTCCCTCTTTTGTGCCTTGCTTTGTGGCTTGTTTTGTGGAGTGTTTTGTGGAGTAGGGTTAGGGTGCACTTGGCTTGATCTTGGCCTTACACTTGCCTTGCACATGGCTTGATCTTGGCCATTGGTTGGCCTTTGGTTTTGCTATAAATACCCCCTCTCTTTGAAGACTTCTTCATCCACTCTTCACTTGCCTAAGTCTTGAGAACCCCTCCCCTCCCTCTTGTTGACTCTCGTCCAAGAGCCCCTCTCCCCCTTGTGAAGGCCTTTTGGCCGAAACCTTCCCCCTTTGTGAGCCTAAAGCCGAGAACACCCCCCCCCCCTCCCTTAGGGTGTTGTTCTCGTGTGGTACCCCCCTTTTGTGGTATTGAAATACTCCTCCAAGTATTGTTATAATGCCCAAAATACCTTAGCCTTATACCTTGTAGTATTCCAAAGTTACCTCTACGTGAAGTCAAATACTACCTTTTGTCCTTTAGTCTCAAACCGAAACCCTAAGGAAACCTTCACCGTTGGTTGAAGTTTTGGAGTAGAAGTTAGTTAGAACTTCTAAGGGTTGTTTGGAGCGGATTGGAGCACTCGAGTAGGAGCTAAACCTTCCTCGGTAGCGACATTATACTCGGATAATTTTGGGCTTATCGAGGTAAACACTATCTTCTCTATTGTAATTGGAAATTACATGTTGTAGAATATATAGTTGAAGTATACTATATATAGAACTATACTTAGTAATCGTGGCAATGTCTTTTGACTTAAGCTGAAGAATTAAGAATGAATCGTAATTACATAGATGTATTGAGACTTGTGTAGTATTCTTGTGTAGTAGAATTGTACACGTCAGGTTAGGCGTAAAAACCCCAGTTGGCTTGGTGGCCGCCGATAGAGAAGGAGATTTACGCTATGGCGGGGAGGTCTTTCAATTTTCGTAGAATATGGAGCGATGAGATCTAGATGTTAATAAGCGCCTTGTGGCCTTATAGGTTGAAGTACTACGTGGTGCGATCTACGTGGCTTAAGGAGTAGCCGACGGTTTGAAGTACTTGGAGCGTTTTGCTAGTAGTCGACACTCGTCGCGAGGTATGTGAACCTCTTCCTATCTCTTCTAGCATGATATGTGTGAACTATGTAGTACGGTAGACGTACGTGTTAATCGTGTTTGATTGTCTTAAAACATAAAGTGTTATAACGGCTTTATGGGAAGTTGGTTATAACGGCTTTATGTAGGTAAGAAAATACTTTGTGGTTTTAAAAGGTAACTGATGTGAATTATAACTGGCTTGTTATAATAAAGAACTTGATGTATTTCAAAAGATTTATAATCGTTTTGAAGGAAGAGTAACACTTGGTTTTAAAGGTTTTAAAAAGAGTTATAATAGATTTATGGGTAGTTAGGTATAATGTCTTAAGAGAGGTAAAGAAAATGGTTTACTAATGTTAGAAGTTAAGAGACTTGATCTTATAAGATAAGAGACTTAACTTATTTGTTTTAATGTGAATGTTGGTGTGAAACCTCATTCGTGAGTAATGAGTACTTGGTTTTATTTAAAGGGATAATGTTTCTTGATTTCTGAATCGAATGTGTATCGACAGACCATCGCAGCGTTAATAAAAGGAAAATGTATTAAATAATGATGAATTGTATTAAAACCGGAGAAACCTCCATCCGTATGAAACTAAGATGAGACAAAATGATATACATTTTCTAGATCATGGCTGCTGTAATAAGAATGTTGTAAACAAGAATAACCTACTCTCACGTAAGACATATATTACTCAATTATTCTAAAAAGGAATCAAGTGATTAAGTTTATGAACTATGAAACCATTTGAAAATGAGAAGCTTGAGTTATTGAAACTAGGCAAACTGGAACTTAGGAAAAGAATGTTGTTACTTGATTTTGAAAAGGAATGTGGGTTGGTCATTCTAATACTACGGGTATCGGGTGACTTTGATAAAAGTAATAGATCTCTTAAAGGGATTTAACGTCGTAGTACTTTAGGTTAAAACCCCGGACTTTGGCATAAAATGATAGTAACTTGAGTTGTGTAACTTGCCTATGCTTGTTGTTGTGTAACTTGCCTATGCTTGTTGTTGTGTAACTTGCCTATGCTTGTTGTTGTGTAACTTGCCTATGCTTGTTGTTGTGTAACTTGCCTATGCTTGTTGTTGTGTAACTTGCCTATGCTTGTTGTTGCGTAACTTGCTTATGCCAGGTGATAGCCTTGGTTGTGCAAGAATTGTTATTTATGGACTAGCTCTCCATGAGGTTTCTTCTTGTCGGCCTTGGTCCGTGGTGGTCGCTCGTACTTGCCGTCTCATGGATGATTCGGCCTTGGCACCCGTGGTCGACCGCACTTGCCCCGTTCGATTATAGTGACGAAGTCTCGTGATCGACCTTGGTCCCTGGTGGTCACCGTACTTGCCCGGTCGACTACGTGACCGCCTGTCTCCGAGTCGGCTCTCGCACTTGCCTCCGACGCCGTGTTTTGGTTGCATTGTATTATTGGTACGCGGATCTGGTAGTTATACTTGTCTCAGACGGTTTTTATAACACAGTGGGACACGGTGTTCATGTATAATCCTTGGTATTGTTATATCATAAGCTGCAGCGGTGAGGAAGAAATTCCACGCACAGTGATAATTTGGAGGCGAGTCCCTGTCTTGATATAGTGGTTATATGTTATATCGTAGTTTGGTCATCATACATGTCTCCGCTTTATATAGACTATTATGATTTCATTTACGATATTCTGATTTCACATACTTAGTACTGTTATCGACCTCCTTCGTGCGTATGCCGCAGTAGGTACATCATTGCCGATCCCCGCGTTTAGGATCTCATTTCGTTTTGGGAGCTCCATTCGTCGGAGGCTTATCTTTGGTATGTTACCCAGTGCATAAGTTCTTATGCGTTCGGGGTATGGCGGGCCCCGTCCGTCATAGTTGTTGTATAAATCTTAAGTGCATGTAATCTTGTTGTGGCGAGGTTGTAAAAGGATTAAACTGCTCGAGTTTTATGTATATCTTGAAAGGCAATCGTTTTGGTTGCTTTGTTTATTTATTATATCTCTATTTCATGTGTAAAGTTTTATTTCCGGTTTTCTCGATGTTGTATCACTAGGGTGCCGGTAAGGCACTGACGGGCGATTTCATTTTGGCGTCACGATTTCTAAGGAGGGGAGAATGTTATACCGTATTTCAGTATGTGCGTAAGGGCGTGCGTGAAAAGTTTGGACTTTAAAGTTGGCTTGGACGAAATATTTTGTGCACAACACCGGTTAAGTCGTTTTTAAACGTTTTACACAACTCGTAGGGTAAATTACGGCTATGTCGTTTCTATTTTGCGGATTTTTCCGAGAGAAAACATTTTGGACCAACGAGAGGTGACACTTGTCACCCTCAAGTGACTGCAAAGTGAGGCCTCAGTGGGACGATTTCATGCCTTGTTTTGGCCTTGTTTGTGCAATGTTTTGTGCAATGTTTTGTGGCTTGTTTTGTGGAGTAGGGACTAGGGGCACTTGGGCACATCTTGGCCCTCCACTTGCCCCACATGGCTTGATCTTGTCCATTAAACTCCTATAAATACTCCCTTGTGAAGACTTCTTCATCCCAAAACTTATAAGTCTTGAAAGCTTTCTTCCTCCCCTTAGTGTAGTGTCTTGGCCGAGAGTCCCTCCCCTTTGTGAGGCCTTTGGCCGAGAGCACCCCTCCCTCCTGGCCGAGAGTTCCCCTCCTGAGTGGGTTTGGCCGAGGGTACACACACCCCTTGTGGTGTTGTCTCGTATAAATACACACCCCTCTTGGTAGAAATACTCTCAAAGTATTGTTACTATACCCAAATTACCTTAGTCAGATACCTTGTAGTATTCCAAAGATACCTCTATACGTAGAGCCCGGAAATACTACCTTATGTCCTTTTTGTCTCAAACCGAAACCCTAAGGAAAATCTCCATAGTTGGTTGGAGTATTAAGAAGAAGTTGCGTAGAACTTCTAAGGGTTGTTTGGAGCGGGTTGGAGCACCGGAGGAGCTAAACGTTGCTCAGGATCGACATTATACTCGGATAATTTTGGGCTTATCGAGGTAAATATCTTGTCTCACTTTTGTAAATTGAGTATATACTATTGAAGTATAAGAATTAAGTATAAGTTATATACAAGGAAAGTATATAGAAGAGAATTGAACTGTAATAGAAGGATATTACAGAAAAGACTTGATCAAATCATATCGCATTTATTAACTGCGAGTAGTCTAGACTTTGATAGACTTGTATAACCGTTATAGGTTGGAAATCGCGAGTAGCGTATTCTACTCGGATGATGGAAAAAGGCTAGCCGGACTACTGTACGTTGGAGCGTTTTGCTTATAGTCGATAAACCGTCACGAGGTATGTGATTCTTCCTATCCTCTTGAGCATGATATTTTAAAGAATATATATATATATAGTACGGTAGACGTGCGTGTGTTAACTGAATAATAATTACGGCAATGTCTCCGGACTTAAGCCTGAATAATAATTACGACAATGTCTTTTGACTTAAGCCTGAATAATCTTGAAGTATTTCAAAAGAATACTGAATCATTTTTAACAGAAGAGTAATACTTGGTTTTAAAAAAACTTAAGAGTTATACTAGCTTTATGGGAAGTTAGGTATAGCGGCTTAAGAGAGATAAAAAGAATGATTTATTAATTTAAGAAGTTAAGAGACTTGATCTTAAAAGATAAGAGACTTGACTTAATTGAATTTTGTTAAAAAGTGTGAAACCTCATTCGTGAGTAATGAGTATTTTGGTTTTCAAAAGGAATGATGTTTTACTGATTTCGGAAATCAGAATGAATGTCGAACAAACCACAGCAGCGTTAATAAAGGAAAATATTTTGATTAATAAAGTATTATTAAAACCAGTAGAAACTTCCATCTGCATAGAAGCTAAGATGAGACAAAATGATATTACATTTCCTAGATCATGGCTGCTGTAATAAGATTGTTATGAACAAGAATAACTTACTCACACATAAGGTATATGTTTCTCAAATTGTTTCAAAGGATTAAAACTATGAACTACGAAACCTTTCGAAAATGAGAAACTTGAGTAATTGAAATTAGGCAAACTTGAACGTTTGAAAAATAATGTTACTTGATTTTACAAAGAGAAGTGTTTTTGATTTACTTCAAAAGATAATCGCTCTATTTTATACTACGGGTATTGTGTGACTTTTGTGAAAGTAACGTATCTTTTAAAGAGTTAATGTATGAAGTACTTTGGGGATAAAAACCCGATCTTGGTAATCATATAGTAGAAAGTACCTCGTGTGAATAACTTGATTGTGTTGGTTTGTGATAGCCTTGTAATACTTTCTTGTTGATTTGATAAATAAACATGTTAGGATGCTACGTGTGTTAGTATCTTGTGATGTTTGTGTAAAGGGTTTCTTGATTGTGCTTATGTTGTTTAAGCGGTAACCATTATGTGGGTATTATACCACTCACCTGATGCCGGGTTAAGCCGCTCCGACGCGGGTAGACTCAGCGGTCCGTGTGACCTATGATTCGAGAATACCTTATGCAGTGCACATGTGGCGAACGCGGGAGTTCCGTGTTAGTGCGGTCTTTGTGGTCACGCGTCTATGTGGGCCATGCGACGGCGAGTCCAAGACGCTGCCGGGAGTAGCTACCCTCGATGCGGGAATACCTCATGCGGGCCATCGAGTGGCCCGTGCGAGCTACGAGAAGTTCGGGGCTAGACGCGCACATTAGATATCTGCGGGCGAGTGGCGGCTGATCATGTGGCGCAGACAGATCATGATACGATTTATGACCTTGTTGTCGTAGGTTTTAGTAGTCGGCTATGCCTTCGCATTTACCCCACGGTTTATGATGACCAGTGGGACACGTGTTCATGTATTCCTTGGTGCTTTTATATCATAGATCGCTGGCGGTAGGAAGGTATTCCACGCATGATTGATGTTGTGGGCGTGAGACCCATTGTTATATTTGAGTGATGACTTTGGCGTGAGTCACGACTTGACATGATCGCTATTTATTGAATCGTAGTTTTGTTATCATACATGTCTCTGCTTTATATAGACTACTATGATTTCATTTACGATATTCGTTTCACATACTTGGTACCGCATCGACCTCCTTGGCCCGCGTTCATGCCGCAGTAAAGGTACACCGATCGTTGATCCTCGCCTTAGGGTCACGTCAGCGTTTGGGAAGCTCCGTTCCTCCGAGGCTTATCTTGGTATAGTCCTGTTGTTGTAGGTGCTGCATTCGGGTATGACGGCCCCCGTCGTTGTTGTCATATCATTCTTAGGTCCAGAGTAATCTTGTTGTGCGGGGTTGTCATGGGATGTAACTGTTCGAATTTAAGTTTTCATATATACATGCCGAAAGGCAATTTTTCCCAGATTATTATTTCATACTTCATGTTATTGTTTTATGTTCCGCTGATCACTCTGATGTATGGCTACTTGGGTGCCCGGGTAGTTCTCCCACCAATTTTTTAACATTCCTGTGAAGCCAGAAATTATAATTGATGCTAATTGGGCATCATCGGTGTGAGTTTTTATTTTATAACTGGTTAAGCAAACTCCCATTTCATGGAGCACTTTAACAACTTGTCCTTCTGACATGCCCTCAATGTTCCATTCATGGACTTCATCACCCGAGTAAGTCGGGGTGGAATTCGTTCTTCAAACAACATGTTGGGAACGATTGTTTATAAAAATTCTTTCCATTAGTCCTGTCTAATTTTAGAATTCTATTAACATCTGGATTACCTTTAGAGCTAGAACCTTCGCTTAGCATTCTTACTGAGCGGTTAGATTCCTTTGAGGTGGATCCTTCAGAGACTTTCATCTCTTTAAACTTACTACTGATTCTGTCTAGCAGATCATCTTCGATTCCTTTCCCAAATTTTGGATGGCTTTTGCAAACTGGGAATCTTAAAAGAGGTTCGGATAAGGTTTTCTCCTCCGACCATCGGCGTATTCCTAAAAGTAGAAGCATTACTTGCCTCAGAAATCTGGTTAGAGATAACATGTAACAACTGGTTGGTGTAGTTGTTCTGTTGTAAGATTTTATTAATATCACCTACATGTGTGATATCATTTGGTTCTTTTATGTCCCTTTTAAAAGGGGTGGCAGTTAAGACTTCACCGTCTACGGGAATCTTTATCTGTTCTAAGGGAGGTGTTACTGACTCAACAGTTCTTTCACCTGTGAACCATTTTTTTACAATGGTACTCAGACACTGTCTGTCATTATGGAGTTTATCAGTGATTTCAAACCACCTAAAGAATTCTAGATTTGCTCTAACATTGTTCATGTCTTTTATCCATGTTTTTTAAACACCTTCCTTTCACTGAGTGAAAAGGTGCTTACATACCATTTTCTTTTAATGGTGTTCTCTGGATTTCTCCATAATTTATCAATGTAATTCCAATCGATTTTAAAACCGATATCTTCTTTAATCATGCCCAAGCTATCTCCACCATGCATTTCACTTCTGGTGGCCGATCTGTCATGACACGACCGCGTGATCGTGCCTTACCCGCACCCTAGTGATACAACATCGAGTAATCACGAACATAAAACACATACATGAAACAAATGAAGTACAAAACAAGAACTGAGGAAAACTTGCCTTTCGGCATATATGTAAATAACAACTCCTACAAATGAGCAGTTTAATCATTTTACAACCCCGCACACAAGATTACTGCACTTCTAAGAAATGATACGACAACAATGGGCGGACGGCCCGCCATACCTCGAATGTAAATACCTACAACGACAGGGGACTATACTAAGATAAGCCTCCGAGAAACGAGCTTTCCCAAACGCTGAATCTGTGACCCTAAGAGCGAGGATCAACGATCGGTGTACCTTTACTGCGGCATGAACGCACCGGCGAGGTCGACAACAGTACCAAGTATGTGAAATCAAAATAAATCAGTAAATGAAATCATATTAGTCTATATAAAGCGAGACATGTATGATAACCAAACTACGATTCACAATAAATAAGCATATGTCAAGTCGTGACTCACGCCTCAAAGTTATCACAATAAAACCGTGACGGGCAAGTACGAAGGCATAGCCGACTACTAAGACCCACGCAAAAAATACCACAAACCGTATCCCGAGGTCTTTCTGCACCGCACCACGATCGGCCGCCACCGCCGCAATATCAATGCGCGCGTCTATCCTCGAACTCTCGCACTCCGCATAGGTCACCCAGACCCGCATGAGGTATTCTCGAATCATGGTCCTGCATCACCGAGGTATACCGCATCGGGGCGACTAACCTCGATCCGCCAGGCTCCCGCACCGCATAGTCTCAAAGACCGCATAGTCTCAACAGACCGCATAGGAATCCCCGCATCAGGCTAAACACCGAATGATCAATCCCGAGCTACCGCTCGCGTAGTCACAAGGATCGCATAGCCGTATAGACCCGCATCAAGGGTGGCAAGCCCTCATAATAAGTCGAGGGTATGTGATACAATAACAAGATAACGGGCTTAACGCTTGACAACGTAAGCACAACAAGTGACCCTTACACAATAATCACAAGATACTAACACACGTAGCATCCTAACATGATTACTTATCAAATCAACAAGAAAGTATTACAAGGTTATCACAAACCAATACAATCAAGTTATTCACATAAGGTACTTTCTAATAACAAGTTCGTACCTATCCCCAAAGTACTTCATACATTAAATCTTTAAAAGATACGTTTCACAAAAACCACAATACATGTAGTATATGAAAATAGAGTGATTATCTTTTTAGAGTAACTCAATTACTTCTCTTTGTAAAATCAAGTAGCCACATTCTTTTCCAATGTTCAAGTTTGCCTAATTTCCAATGTTCAAGTTTGCCTAGTTTCCAATGTTCAAGTTTGCCTTTTTAGAAAGGTTTCAGTAGTTCATAGTCTTATTCATTTAAGAATATAATTCTCCTTTAAACTATCTGAGAAACATAAGTCTTATATGTGAGTAGGATATTCTTGTTTATAACAATCTTATTACAGCAGCCATGATCTAGGAAATATCATTTTGTCTCATCTTAGCTTCTATGCATGGAAGTTTCTCTTGGTTTTAATAATACTTAATCAAAACATTTCCTTTTATTAACGCCGCAGTTGGTTTGTCGATACACATTCGATTTCCAAATCAAGAAACATTCTTAAGCCGTTATTACCTAACTTCCCATAAAGCTAGTATAACTCTTAAGTTTTAAAAAACCAAGTATTACTTCTTCTTTCGAAATGATTCAAAAATCTTTTGAAATACTTCAAGTTCTTTATTAACACATAACAAGCCAGTTATAGTTCAAATCAGTTACCTTTTAAAAACCACAAGTATTTTCTTACCAACATAAAGATGTTATAACCAACTTCCCATAAAGCCGTTATAACACTTTATGTTTTAAACCAATCAAATACATTTAGCACATGTACGTCTACCGTACTACATAGTTCACACATATCATGCTAGAAGAGATAGGAAGAGGTTCACATACCTCGCGACGATTATCGACTAATAGCATAACGCTCAAGTACTTCCAACCGCCGGCTACTCCTTTAAGCCAAGTAGATCGCGCACACGTAGTACGTCAACCTCTCAGGCCACAAGGCGCCTATTAATATATAGATCCCTTCGTAGAACATTATACAGAAAATTCGGCAAAGACTCTCCCGCAACAACAGAAATCTCCTCCTCTATCGGGCCGCTACCAAGCCAACCGGGGTTATACGCTTAATCCGACGTGCACAATTCTACCTCACGTAAAAGCTACACAAGTCTCATCAATACAATCCCATGTAAATACATTCAAGATTTTCTTTCGAAAAGGTTTCTTATTATTCGGGCTTAAGTCAAAAGACATTGCCGATAACAACGTTCAAGACTATATATAGTATACTTAAACTTTTTAATCTAACAACATGTAATTTCAAATTACAATAGTTGGACAAGATATTTACCTCGATTAGCCAATATTTATCCGAGTTTAAATGTCGATCCCGAGCAAGGTTTAGCTCCTACTCCGTGCGCTCCGACCCGCCTCCAAACAACCCTTAGAAGTTCTAACCAACTTCTACTTAATACTCCAATTAACTATGGAGATTTTCCTGTGGTTTCGGTTTTGTGATGAAGGGAAGTATAATAGTATTTCGGCTTTTTGTAGGTATAACCTTAGAATACTACAAGGTATATGGCTAAGGTAATTTGGGCATTATAACAATACTTTTGAGAGTATTTCTAACAAGAGGGTATTATACGAAGACAACTAGGCTAGTGGGGTACACTCTACTAGCACCCCTGTAGGGGGTGCTCTCGCCACAAGGGAGGCCTCGGCCGAACTCAACACAAGGGGAGGGAGAAGGAGAGCTTTCAAGACTTAGGCAATTTTGTGGATGAATTAGTCTTCAAAGGGTGGTATTTATAGGTCAAGTGAAGGCCAACCAATGGCCAAGATCTTTCCAAGTGCAAGGCAAGTGTAGGCCAAGATCTTGCCAAGTGCACCTTATCCATCTACCACCAAAATATCCTACCAACCCCTTGACCAAACAATGGCCATTCGCCAACCCCTTTACCGCCTAAGGTGTTCCAATGAGAGGTGACAAGTGTCGCCTCTTTGTCCAAAATGTTTCGCCTCTCGGAAAAATCCGCAAAAATTAAAAATGACATAGCCGAAATTCCCTACGAAAGTCGTGGAAACGCTTTCATTAAAAACGACTCTAATCGGGTGTTGTGAACAAAAGAATTCGCCAAGCCTAAATCACAAGTTCAAATTTTTCACGCACGCCCCACGCATATACCGGAAATACGGTATAACACGTCGTTTCATCGATTGGTCGATAGTAGACTTTGGGCATGACGAATAATCTACTCCCTGAACTTTTCGTTCGGTTATAGTTTCGCCAGAATTATCAGAATACTCTTCATCCTCCCGGGGTTTGGAAGAAGATGCACTGAAAGAGTATCTTCCATTAGATCTCAAAAAATTTAAATCAATTGAACCATCCAAATGCTGGATTATTTGTTCAATATCAGAACTCTCTGGTTCTATCTTTGGTTGGGTAATAGCATCGAAGTGCCATTCATCTTTTGCTAAAATTTCATTCCATTTTAGCATTCTTGGAACAAAGATGTTCTCGTGTTCTGGTTTGCTTCCATAAGCATGGTAGCACCTTTATCGCTAACTAGTTTAGCTTTTGGAGCTAAGGTTGTTTTCATTAGCCTGTAATATACTCTGTATATTATAGCTATTTCTCTTGTGTTTATCTTACTGTTCATATTTTTCGTTTTAATGTTTAACGTTAAGGTGTCCATAACGTTTTGATCATTAATATCTACTGAAAAATTTGGGTAACAGTTAAAATAAACTGGACCTCTGGCTAAATTACTTTGTAGAACTCCAAGTAAGGAATCATCAAAGTTTAATAACCTTGCATCTCTTAGTAAGAGACAGATGGGGGTATCAAGACCCAATCGATACAAAGGCTTTACAGCAATTTGTACCAAACCTATATGAAAGAAATTAAATTCCTTTTTATATCTGTTTATATCTTCAGTTGATAGCAATTTAACAATCTCTTTCGAGTTATTAATAGCTATTGTGGACTCACAAGTTTTGATATTATAATTTTTTATAAAATCAAACTTTCCTGTTTCATAAACATATTTGAAAGATTCTTTTGGAATATTCCAATTCTGCAAATCTTTTTCAACTTTAGCAATCTTTGAAGTTGCTAAGTTTTCACTGTTGATGTTATTCATCATTATTAGTAAGAGACTGTGTGGAGTCTTACTAAGTATTCAGACATAGATTGTCTTTTC
Source organism: Przewalskia tangutica (assembly GCA_029844215.1). NCBI lineage: Eukaryota > Viridiplantae > Streptophyta > Magnoliopsida > Solanales > Solanaceae > Przewalskia > Przewalskia tangutica. Next base: position 3,262,889 of record JAQGDG010000033.1, read on the forward strand.
GTTAATTAGCTAAGATATCTTCTTAGTCTGCTAACTTCTTCGTCTAGTTCAATTCTTTTTCCAATGATTATTTTCCAGACTATAGTTCGGCAGTAAGAATCTAAACCTGGGGCTGGTCTAGCAATTGAATAATAATCTAACTCTCTGAGAGTTTCTCTTAGGTGCTTATTGCAATCCTTACTTGCTATGACAAATTCAAGAATCTGAGAATTATATTCTCTTATGTAATTAAATTCTGGACGCATCTTCATTTATAAAAACTTTGGTTTTAACCAAAAGGTTGTTGTCAAGCGTGGAGACTACCATCCTTATCCTAGGGCTGCTGTTCTATCTTGTTACTAGGACTCAATCCTACTCTTTTCTTATTCCTCCGACTACTAAATAGTACTCCTATCCTAGTTGCCAATACTAGTTCTTTACTTACTATAATTACTTAAATAGTTCTCCTACCGTAGTTGTTTACACTATTTCCTATTCTTTTTAATTACTTAAACGATTCGTTCTCGCTTGTCCGACGCTTTCTCCGCGATCTTCGCAACATCCAACGATACGGCCAGCACACCCGTCCTTTCGCTAAATCACTACTCCAGAAAAGCTTACTCAAGAAGACTCAAATGTCATATAACGTAACAAAGGCGACTTCTAAGTGATTAAACCTAATCGGAATAGTGGACTTCTAACGGAACAGGGTAACGACATCAGTAACTACAGGAAACTTGGAACAGTATAACTTCTAGCGTAATAGTACTATACTGGTAACTACAGGAATTCTAACAGAGTAACAGGAACTTCCTAGCAACCTAAGAACAACACCGCCCTAAGGACGGTAGTATGAGACTACTCACTCATCTCTACCAACATGGCTTTGATACCATAAATTGTAAGTTTTATTTAAAACTTTGAGTTATTTTCTTATGTTTTAAGTTTTTGATTTCGGTTTCGCATCTTAAACTGTTATTCCGCTTTATTCACACTTTATGGTATCAGAGCCATAAAGTGTGAATAAAGCGGAATAACTGTTTAAGATGCGAAAACAGAAATCAAAACTTTAAAACATAAGAAAATAACTCAAGTTTTTAATAAAACTTACAATTTTATTCAAAGCATTGAAAGGAGAGGGATACAAGATCAGGCAAGGAAAGAGAGAGAGAGAGAGAGGGTATTTCCGGATGCCTTCTATGTTTACAAATGAGAACCTTAAATAGGCCTCGAATGAATTATTCGTCCTAACACGTGGACGGTTCTGTTTAAAACAAATGGACGGCTAAGATTACATGTCCTTTTCTTTTTCGAAAGGGCAAACGTCTTCTTCTGCTTTAAAGTCCTTTGTCTTTTTCTGCTTTATGTCGCTTTCTTTGGCTCTTTCTTTTCTGAAGAGGCAAATGTCGCTTTCTGCTTTATTGGTTTTGTCCTTTGCTTTTGCAAAAGGGCAAATGTCACCATCTGCTTTAGTCTTGACTCTTGCTTTTCCGAAGGGGCAAGCGTCGCTTTCTGCTTTATCCGAAGGGGCAAGTGTCCTTTACTTTTCTGAAAGGGCAAATGTCGCCATCTTGCTTTGTGTCCTTTTCTTGAAGGGACCTGCTGTTGGCACGCGTCTGCGTAGGTGGGGTTACCTGTTTGACTTTTATGTCATGTCTCTATTATTTTGTTTTAAGGCGTTCTGGAGCCTTCTTCTTGTTTCTTTTCTACCAAAAATGGGCTTCTGACTTACCTGCCGGACATTAATGCCTGCTGTTCTTCTGGAGAACTGCTTTGTGGATGGTTTATGCCAAAAAATGTCTATGGAACTTATGGTGCCATAACAAATGTTTTGCAGAAATTCCTTTAAATCGTTATAGATTTAAAACCTGTTTTTCAAAATTAATTTTTGATAAAAGACTTTATACGATCTTTAAAATCAGTATTTTGATAAGAGACTCATAAAACTTCAAAATCAATGTTTTGATAAAAGACTTATGAAAACGTAGTAACCAAACAATTCTGGGATTGTTTCTGGTTGTTCTAACTGGTTCTAAGCAGCTTATTTTCTGGCTTATTTTACCAATGATGCGGCACAGGCCCTTCCAGCCTTTCGTGCTTACTCAAATGGTTTTAGTCTGGCTGTGTTCTAAAGACCACTTTCTGCCTAATACGATCACTCTGATCAGTTGTCAAAGGATTTATGTAAGGAAATATGAGATCTTCTCCCATAGTGGTGGTGTGAATACCATCTGGTTTTGCCGTATAAGGCTGTATCTGGGCTAGGAATGGTGTTCCTAAAATAATTTCCTCAGTTATATCCTTGGTTATGATAAAGCTATTAGTAAATGCAATATTTTTATTGCATACGAATGCTTTTGAGAGTTTATAATTAATTTCTATATTCTCTCCCGCGAGTATAATCTATGCGTACTCTTTTTTAAGTACCTGGTAGGGATTATACCTTCGCGAATGCAGTTTTGATCCGCTCCTGAATCTAAAAGTGTTATTCTTTCGATAGCAAAATCGTCAATAATTAACTTAATTGGGACATGGTAGCTTAATGCTCTAGTCCTAGATATCAAAGTTAATCCTGAATTATTATCTGTTTCTTCATCATCTTGATTATCAGTAATTATCTGTTTAAAAATAGACGATGTTTGGGGATCTTCCGTGAGATCCGGATCTTTGTTTTTGGCCATTGCTTCGGTTTATTTGGCCAATGTTTCAGTTTCTAATGAACTGAGTCTTTTATTTATTCGAAGGATTTCTTCCTTCAGATCCGAGACTTCTTTTATTAAGTCTGGTAATGAAGTACCTGATTTAGAGTCCTTAAATTTATTAAAAACTCTTTTCATGTCATAGGGCTCTATAATCCCTTTTTCGTTTTTCTATTTAATGACAAGCTTCTTGAGCTCTTTCAGGTATTGCTTTTTAAAATTGTCGTCATCAATGTGATCGACCATGTCGAAGAAAAAACTCGTCGCTACTGAGATAACGCCAATCGTCGCTTGGTACATGTGCGATTTTCCCAAGACATTCGCGATAAAGCCGGAAGTGGAACTATCGAATCAGAACCCGCATCCGTGATCCTTCGTCATCAGAAAACCGCTCAAGATTCTTCGAGCTATTATCGATCGTTTCTTCATTTAAAATTGTAAACAGTTTATCTTTCGTTTTGGGATCAATTCCCAGATTAATCTTATCCTTCCTTTATCGTTCATCGCATTTATGGCCATGTGGCTTTTTCCGCAATTCCAAAGCAAGTTCCTTTTATCTTTGTATTTTTGTTGTTGCTTTCTCGTTATACTTCTTTTTAGGAGTATAATTCTTTTATACGCTTTGGGGCAGAAATGTTATGATTCTTTTCATGCTCTTGATTCTCTTTGAGGTAGCATAAATCTTAAAATAGCCGAAGTCTTCGCATAAACTTCATAACTCTCCTTTGGAGTATTTTTGTATCCGTTATTAAGCTTTATAGAATTACATAATTCTAAACTCATATATTAATATAGTGATTAAATCTCCATATGTCATGATTCCATAGGGAGTATCACCATTGTGGCATCTTCTGATATTGGTTCTTACCTTCTCGGCGAAGAGTTTAGGCAAACCACTGATAAATCTTTCTTTCCAATAATCATGGTTACAGTCCATCCTCAACATGACTTTGTTAAGAAATATATCTTTATACCATTTAAAATCGTGTAATTTTGGACACGTTAGATTATTAAGGATCTCTAAACTTCTGTCTTGGAAAAGTTTTGGATCACCAACAAAATGTTTCCGTCATAAGATAATGTGGTCCGAGGCATCTCTGTGAAATTCATTATTAAAACTGTTATCGATGTTTCTTATTTGGACTGTGGTAGTCACATTCATGATGCTTGCTTTTTCAATGTCGAATAGGAAGTTCTCCCACCAATTTTTTAACATTCCTGTGAAACCAGAAATTATGATTGATGCTAATTGGGCATCATCGGTGTGAGTTTTTATCTTATAACTGGTTAAAAAAACTCCCATTTCATGGAGCACTTTAACAACTTGTCCTTCCGACATGCCGTCAATGTTCCATTCATGGATTTCATCACCCGAGTAAGTGGCCGGGGGTGGAATTCGTTCTTCAAACAACATGTCTGGGAACGTAGATTGTTTATAAAAATTCTTTCCATTAGTCCTGTCTAATTTTAGAATTCTATTAACATCTGGATTACCTTTAGAGCTAGAACCTTCGCTTAGCATTCTTACTGAGCGGTTAGATTCCTTTGAGGTGGATCCTTCAGAGACTTTCATCTCTTTAAACTTACTACTGATTCTGTCTAGCAGATCATCTTCGATTCCTTTCCCAAATTTTGGATGGCTTTTTGCCGAAAACTGGGGAATCTTAAAAAGAGGTTCGGATAAGGTTTTCTCCGACTGCATCGCGTATTCCTAAAATTAGAAGCATTACTTGCCTCAGAAATCTGGTTAGAGATAACATGTAACAACTGGTTGGTGTAGTTGTTCTATTGTAAGATTTTATTAATATCACCTACATGTGTGATATCATTTGGTTCTTTTATGTTCCTTTTAAAAGGGGTGGCAGTTAAGACTTCACCGTCTACGGGAATCTTTATATGTTCTAAGGGAGGTGTTACTGACTCAACAGTTCTTTCACCTGTGAACCATTTTTTTACAATGGTACTCAGATCGTCACATTATGGAGTTTATCAGTGATTTCAAACCACCTAAAGAATTCTAGATTTGCTCTAACATTGTTCATGTCTTTTATCCATGTTTCTTTAAACACCTTCCTTTCACTGAGTGAAAAGGTGCTTACATACCATTTTCTTTTAATGGTGTTCTCTGGATCTCTCCATAATTTATCAATGTAATTCCAATCGATTTTAAAACCGATATCTTCTTTAATCATGCCCAAGCTATCTCCACCATGCATTTCACTTCTGGTGGGGCTGCCAGTCGTTCTATCGATTGGTCGATAGTAGACTTTGGGTACTGATGACGAATAGTCTACTCCCTGAACTTTACGTTCGGTTATAGTTTCGCCAGAATTATCAGAATACTCTTCATCCTCCCGGGGTTTGGAAGAAGATGCACTGAAAGAGTGTCTTCCATTAGATCTCAAAAATTTTAAATCAATTGAACCATCCAAATGCTGGATTATTTGTTCAATATCGTAACTCTCTCGGTTCTATCTTTGGTCAGTAATAGCATCGTGTCATTCATCTTTTGCTAAAATTTCATTCCATTTTAGCATTCTAGGAACGAAGATGTTACTGTGGTCCTGGTTTGCTTCCATAAGCATGGTAGCACCTTTACTGCTAACTAGTTTAGCTTTTGGAGCTAAGGTTGTTTTCATTAGCCTGTAATATACTCTGTATATTATAGCTATTTCTCTTGTGTTTATCTTACTGTTCATATTTTTCGTTTTAATGTTTAACGTTAAGGTGTCCATAACGTTTTGATCATTAATATCTACTGAAAAATTTGGGTAACAGTTAAAATAAACTGGACCTCTGGCTAAATTACTTTGTAGAACTCCAAGTAAGGAATCATCAAAGTTTAATAACCTTGCATCTCTTAGTAAGAGACAGATGGGGGTATCAAGACCCAATCGATACAAAGGCTTTACAGCAATTTGTACCAAACCTATATGAAGGAAATTAAATTCCTTTTTATATCTGTTTATATCTTCAGTTGATAGCAATTTAACAATCTCTTTCGAGTTATTAATAGCTATTGTGGACTCACAAGTTTTGATATTATAATTTTTTATAAAATCAAACTTTCCTGTTTCATAAACAGATTTGAAAGATTCTTTTGGAATATTCCAATTCTGCAAATCTTTTTCAACTTTAGCAATCTTTGAAGTTGCTAAGTTTTCACTGTTGATGTTATTCATCATTATTAGTAAGAGACTGTGTGGAGTCTTACTAAGTATTCAGACATAGATTGTCTTTTCGTTAAATAGCTAAGATATCTTCTTAGTCTGCTAACTTCTTCGTCTAGTTCAATTCTTTTTCCAATGATTATTTGCCAGACTATAGTTCGGCAGTAAGAATCTAAACCTGGGGCTGGTCTAGCAATTGAATAATAATCTAACTCTCTGAGAGTTTCTCTTAGGTGCTTATTGCAATCCTTACTTGCTATGACAAATTCAAGAATCTGAGAATTATATTCTCTTATGTAATTAAATTCTGGACGCATCTTCATTTATAAAAACTTTGGTTTTAACCAAAAGGTTGTTGTCAAGCGTGGAGACTACCATCCTTATCCTAGGGCTGCTGTTCTATCTTGTTACTAGGACTCAATCCTACTCTTTTCTTATTCCTCCGACTACTAAATAGTACTCCTATCCTAGTTGCCAATACTAGTTCTTTACTTACTATAATTACTTAAATAGTTCTCCTACCGTAGTTGTTTACACTATTTCCTATTCTTTTTAATTACTTAAACAGTTACGTGTTCTGTTTGTCTGACGCTTTCTCCTGCGATCTTCGGCAACATCCAACAGTATACGGCCCAGGCACACTCCGTCCTTTCGGGCTAAATCACTGCTCCAGGAAAAGCTTACTTCAGCAGTACTCAGCTGTCATATAACAGAACAGTGCGACTTCTAAGTGATTAAACCTAATCGGAATAGTGGACTTCTAACGGAACAGGGTAACGACATCAGTAACTACAGGAAACTTGGAACAGTATAACTTCTAGCGTAATAGTACTATACTGGTAACTACAGGAATTCTAACAGAGTAACAGGAACTTCCTAGCAACCTAAGAACAACACCGCCCTAAGGACGGTAGTATGAGACTACTCACTCATCTCTACCAACATGGCTCTGATACCATAAAGTGTGAATAAAGCGGAATAACTAAGTAAGATGCGAAAAAGTAGAATTTAAAACCAAAACATATTAAAGTGTGAATAAAGCGGAATAACTATTTAAGATGCGAAAACATAAATCAAAACTTAAAACATAAGAAAATAACTCAAAGTTTTAAATAAAACTTACAAATTTATTCAAAGCATAGTAAGAGAGAGGGATACAAGATCAGGCAAGGAATTATAGAGAGAGAGGGTATTTCCGAATGCCTTCTATGTTTACAAATGAGAACCTTAAATAGGCCTCGAATGAATTATTCGTCCTAACACGTGGACGGTTCTGTTTAAAACAAATGGACGGCTAAGATTACATGTCCTTTTCTTTTTTGAAAGGGCAAACGTCTTCTTCTGCTTTAAAGTCCTTTGTCTTTTTCTGCTTTATGTCGCTTTCTTTGGCTCTTTCTTTTCTGAAGAGGCAAATGTCGCTTTCTGCTTTATTGGTTTTGTCCTTTGCTTTTGCGAAAGGGCAAATGTCACCATCTGCTTTACGTCAGTTCTGACTCTTGCTTTTCCGGGGCAAGCGCCGCCGCTTTATCCGGCGCGTGTCCTTTACTTTTCCGAGCGGCAAATGTCGTCATCTTGCTTTGTGTCCTTTTCTTGAAGGGACCTGCTGTTGACACGCGTCTGCGTAGGTGGGGTTACCTGTTTGACTTTTATGTCATGTCTCTATTATTTTGTTTTAAGGCGTTCTGGAGCCTTCTTCTTGTTTCTTTTCTACCAAAAATGGGCTTCTGACTTACCTGCCGGACATTAATGCCTGCTGTTCTTCTGGAGAACTGCTTTGTGGATGGTCTACGCCAAAAATGTCTATGGAACTTATGGTGCCATAACAAATGTTTTGCAGGAATTCCTTTAAATCGTTAAAAACCTGTTTTTCAAAATTAATTTTTTGATAAAAGATTTATACGATCTTTAAAATCAACTTTTTGATAAGAGACTCATAAAACTTCAAAATTAATGTTTTGATAAAAGACTTATGAAAACGTAGTGACCAAACAATTCTGGGATTGTTTCTGGTTGTTCTAACTGGTTCTAAGCAGCTTATTTTCCGCTTATTTTACTAATGATGCGCAAGACAGTTCTTCCAAATTTCTTCGTGCTTACTCAAATGGTTTTAGTCCGGCCGTTCTAAAGACCACTTTCTGCCTAATACGATCACTCTGATCAGTTGTCAGAGGATTTATGTAAGGAAATATGAGATCTTCTCCCATAGTGGTGGTGTGAATACCATCTGGTTTTGCCGTATAAGGTTGTATCTGGGCTAGGAATGGTGTTCCTAAAATAATTTCCTCAGTTATATCCTTGGTTATGATAAAGCTATTAGTAAATGCAATATTTTTATTGCATACGAATGCTTTTGAGAGTTTATAATTAATTTCTATATTCTCTCCTGTGGCGGAGTATAATTTATGCGTACTCTTGTTTAAGTACGTGGGATTATACCTTCGCGAATGCAGTTTTGATCCGCTCCTGAATCTAAAAGTGCTATTCTTTCGATAGCAAAATCGTCAATAATTAACTTAATTGGGACATGGTAGCTTAATGCTCTAGTCCTAGATATCAAAGTTAATCCTGAATTATTATCTGTTTCTTCATCATCTTGATTATCAGTAATTATCTGTTTAAAAATAGACGATGTTTGGGGATCTTCCGTGAGATCCGGATCTTTGTTTTTGGCCATTGCTTCGGTTTCTTTGGCCAATGTTTCAGTTTCTAATGAACTGAGTCTTTTATTTATTCGAAGGATTTCTTCCTTCAGATCCGAGACTTCTTTTATTAAGTCTGGTAATGAAGTACCTGATTTAGAGTCCTTAAATTTATTAAAAACTCTTTTCATGTCATAGGGCTCTATAATCCCTTTTTCTTTTTTCTGATTAATGACAAGCTTCTTGAGCTCTTTCAGGTATTGCTTTTTAAAATTGTCGTCATCAATGTGATCGACCATGTCGAAGAAAAACTCTTGGCTGCTACTTGAGATAACGCCAATCGTCTGTTTGGTACATGTGCAGATTTTCCCAGTACATTCGCAGTCAAAGCTGGAAGTGGAACTATCTCAATCAGAATCCGGATCCAAATGATCCTTCGTCATCAGAAAAACTGTCTGAAGATTCTTCAGAGCTATTATCAGACTGTTCTTCATTTAAAATTGTAAACAGTTTATCTTTCGTTTTGGGATCAATTCCCAACAGATTAATCTTATCCTTCCTTTTATCAGGTTCACTGCATTTATTGGCCATGTGGCCTGTTTTTCCGCAATTCCAGCAAGTTCCTCTTATCTTTGTATTTTTGCTGTTGCTTTCTCTGTTATACTTCTTTTTAGGAGTATAATTCTTTTTATACGCTTTGGGGCGAGAAATGTTATGATTCTTTTTCATCCTCTTGATGCTCTTTGAGGGAGCAGAAATCTTAACATAGCCGAAGTCTTCGCAGAAACTTCCTAACTCTCCTTTGGTGGAGTATTTTTGTATCTGGTTATTAAGCTTTATAGAATTACATAATTCTAAACCTGTCATATTAATATAGCTGATTAAATCTCCATATGTCATGATTCCATAGGGAGTATCACCATTGTGGCATCTTCTGATATCGTTCTTACCTTCTACAAGAGTTTAGGCAAACCACTGATAAATCTTTCTTTCCAATAATCATGGTTACAGTCCATCCTCAACATGACTTTGTTAAGAAATATATCTTTATACCATTTAAAATCGTGTAATTTTGGACACGTTAGATTATTAAGGATCTCTAAACTTCTGTCTTGGAAAAGTTTTGGATCACCAACAAAATGTTTCCCGATACAGTATAACAGGGTTGCCGAGGCATCACTGTGAACTTCATTAGTAAAACTGTTATCGATGTTTCTTATTTGGACTGTGGTAGTCGCATTCATGATGCTTGCTTTTTCAATGTCGAATAGGAAGTTCTCCCACCAATTTTTTAACATTCCTGTGAAACCAGGAATTATGATTGATGCTAATTGGGCATCATCGGTGTGAGTTTTTATCTTATAACTGGTTAAACAAACTCCCATTTCATGGAGCACTTTAACAACTTGTCCTTCCGACATGCCGTCAATGTTCCATTCATGGATTTCATCACCCGAGTAAGTGGCCGGGGGTGGAATTCGTTCTTCAAACAACATGTCTGGGAACGTAGATTGTTTATAAAAATTCTTTCCATTAGTCCTGTCTAATTTTAGAATTCTATTAACATCTGGATTACCTTTAGAGCTAGAACCTTCGCTTAGCATTCTTACTGAGCGGTTAGATTCCTTTGAGGTGGATCCTTCAGAGACTTTCATCTCTTTAAACTTACTACTGATTCTGTCTAGCAGATCATCTTCGATTCCTTTCCCAAATTTTGGATGGCTTTTTGCCGAAAACTGGGGAATCTTAAAAAGAGGTTCGGATAAGGTTTTCTCCTCCGACCGTACTGGCGTATTCCTAAGAGTAGAAGCATTACTTGCCTCAGAAATCTGGTTAGAGATAACATGTAACAACTGGTTGGTGTAGTTGTTCTGTTGTAAGATTTTATTAATATCACCTACATGTGTGATATCATTTGGTTCTTTTATGTCCCTTTTAAAAGGGGTGGCAGTTAAGACTTCACCGTCTACGGGAATCTTTATCTGTTCTAAGGGAGGTATTACTGACTCAACAGTTCTTTCACCTGTGAACCAATTTTTTACAATGGTACTCAGACACTATCTGTCATTATGGAGTTTATCAGTGATTTCAAACCACCTAAAGAATTCTAGATTTGCTCTAACATTGTTCATGTCTTTTATCCATGTTTCTTTAAACACCTTCCTTTCACTGAGTGAAAAGGTGCTTACATACCATTTTCTTTTAATGGCGTTCTCTGGATCTCTCCATAATTTATCAATGTAATTCCAATCGATTTTAAAACCGATATCTTCTTTAATCATGCCCAAGCTATCTCCACCATGCATTTCACTTCGCGGGTCACAATGCGATCTATCGATTGGTCGATAGTAGACTTTGGGTACTGATGACGAATAGTCTACTCCCTGAACTTTTCGTTCGGTTATAGTTTCGCCAGAATTATCAGAATACTCTTCATCCTCCCGGGGTTTGGAAGAAGATGCACTGAAAGAGTATCTTCCATTAGATCTCAAAAATTTTAAATCAATTGAACCATCCAAATGCTGGATTATTTGTTCAATATCAGAACTCTCTGGTTCTATCTTTGGTTGGGTAATAGCATCGAAGTGCCATTCATCTTTTGCTAAAATTTCATTCCATTTTAGCATTCTTGGAACAAAGATGTTACTGTGTTCCTGGTTTGCTTCCATAAGCATGGTAGCACCTTTACTGCTAACTAGTTTAGCTTTTGGAGCTAAGGTTGTTTTCATTAGCCTGTAATATACTCTGTATATTATAGCTATTTCTCTTGTGTTTATCTTACTGTTCATATTTTTCGTTTTAATGTTTAACGTTAAGGTGTCCATAACGTTTTGATCATTAATATCTACTGAAAAATTTGGGTAACAGTTAAAATAAACTGGACCTCTGGCTAAATTACTTTGTAGAACTCCAAGTAAGGAATCATCAAAGTTTAATAACCTTGCATCTCTTAGTAAGAGACAGATGGGGGTATCAAGACCCAATCGATACAAAGGCTTTACAGCAATTTGTACCAAACCTATATGAAGGAAATTAAATTCCTTTTTATATCTGTTTATATCTTCAGTTGATAGAAATTTAACAATCTCTTTCGAGTTATTAATAGCTATTGTGGACTCACAAGTTTTGATATTATAATTTTTTATAAAATCAAACTTTCCTGTTTCATAAACAGATTTGAAAGATTCTTTTGGAATATTCCAATTCTGCAAATCTTTTTCAACTTTAGCAATCTTTGAAGTTGCTAAGTTTTCACTGTTGATGTTATTCATCATTATTAGTAAGAGACTGTGTGGAGTCTTACTAAGTATTCAGACATAGATTGTCTTTTCGTTAAATAGCTAAGATATCTTCTTAGTCTGCTAACTTCTTCTGCCTAGTTCAATTCTTTTTCCAATGATTATTTGCGGACTATAGTTCGGCAAGGGAATCTAAACTCAATGGTCTAGCAATTGAATAATAATCTAACTCTCTGAGAGTTTCTCTTAGGTGTTATTGCAATCCTTACTTGCTATGACAAATTCAAGAATCTGAGAATTATATTCTCTTATGTAATTAAATTCTGGACGCATCTTCATTTATAAAAACTTTGGTTTTAACCAAAAGGTTGTTGTCAAGCGTGGAGACTACCATCCTTATCCTAGGGCTGCTGTTCTATCTTGTTACTAGGACTCAATCCTACTCTTTTCTTATTCCTCCGACTACTAAATAGTACTCCTATCCTAGTTGCCAATACTAGTTCTTTACTTACTATAATTACTTAAATAGTTCTCCTACCGTAGTTGTTTACACTATTTCCTATTCTTTTTAATTACTTAAACAGTTACGTGTTCTGTTTGTCTGACGCTTTCTCCTGCGATCTTCGGCAACATCCAACAAAGATACGGCCAGCACACCGCCCTTTCGGGCTAAATCACCGCTCCAGAAAGCTTACTTCAAAGAAGATCACCGTCATATAACGTAACAGTCACGACTTCTAAGTGATTAAACCTAATCGAATAGTGGACTTCTAACGAACAGTAACGACATCGAATTACAGAAACTTGGAACAGTATAACTTCTAGCGTAATAGTACTATACTGGTAACTACAGGAATTCTAACAGAGTAACAGGAACTTCCTAGCAACCTAAGAACAACACCGCCTAAGCGATAGTATGAGACTACTCACCGTCTCTACAACAGCTGGCTAATATAAAGTGTGAATAAAGCGGAATAACTATTTAAGATGCGAAAACAGAAATCAAAACTTAAAACATAAGAAAATGTTTTAAAGTTTTAAATTCTACTTTTTCGCATCTTACTTAGTTATTCCGCTTTATTCACACTTTATGGTATCAAAGCCATGTTGGTAGAGATGAGTGAGTAGTCTCATATGTTATACCCCGTATTCTCAGGGTATGTATGCGAGGACGCATTTACGCACATAAAAAATTTGGAAAGAAAGAAAGATGCTGAGTTTTCACGTAAAAGTTTCCGTTATTTGAAGAAAAAGGTTCGTTAATGGAATTGGATTCCCGATTTGGTATTTGGACTTCATAGATTATATTAGAATTTTGAGATTTTATTTTCTGAATGGTCACGTGGGCCCACTGAGAAATTTACTATGTGGGCCCACTTTGTTTTCGAGATTTTGGCCATTGTGGATATTTTTCTGAAGACGCTTTATGAGGCCATTAGGAGGTGACACGTGTCACCCCGCCAGTGGCTCGCCGAATGACATTTGTGCACAACACCCTAGAGTCGTTTCGACTAAACGCTTTACGTAACTCTGCGAGGAAAATTCGCTATGTCGCTTTGTATTTTTATGATTTTTCCGAGACGAACATTTTGACCAACGGAGGGTGATATGTCACCCTCACATTGAAGCAGTGGAGTGCTTTGGACGATTTTGGCGCCCGAGGACGCTGGCCTTGCACAATCGTTCCTTGTTTTGGCCTTGTTTTGTGCCTTGTCTTGTGGCTTGTTTGGTGCAATGTTGTGGAGTAGGGTTGGGTGTACTTGGCTTGATCAAGGCCATACACTTGCCTTGAACATGGCTTGATCTTGGCCATCGCTTTGGCTTTCCTATAAATACCCTCTCTCAAGACTTCATTCATCCAAAAATCTTCCAAGTCTTGAAACCCCTCCTCCTCTTGTTGACTCTCGTCCAAGAGCCCTCTCCCTTAAAATTGGCCTTGGCAAACCCTCCCTCATTTGTACCAATTGGGGTACCCCAGCCTAGTTGTTTTCGTATAATACCCCTTTTGTGGTATAGAAATACTCTAGTATTGTTATAATGCCCAAAATACCTTAGCCTTTACCTAGTAGTATTTCAAAAGTTACCTCTTTACGTAGAGGCAAATACTACCTTTTGTCCTTTTAGTCTCAAAACCGAAACCCAAGGAAATCTTCATTGGTTGAAGTATTTGAGTAGAAGTTAGTTAGAACTTCTAAGGGTTGTTTGGCGATCGAGCGCACGAGTAGAGTTAAACCTTGCTCAGATCGACATTATAACTTGGATAATTTTGGGCTTGTCGAGGTAAATAATGTCCTTTGTAATTGGAAATTACATGTTAGAATATATAGTTGGAGTATACTATATAGAATCAACATTATTGTGCAGCAATGTCTTTTGACTTAAGCTGAATGTAAAGAAAGAATCGAATCATTTACATGATCAGATTAAAGAGACTTGTAGTATTCTTTGAGTAGAATTGTATACGTCCAGGCGATGTAAACCCCCTGGTTGGCTTGGCAGCCTCGATAGAGGAGGAGATTTACGCCATGTTGGGGAGGTGTCGAATTTTCTCAGTGAAAGATAGAAACTTGTGTTTGGGGTTAATAGACGTTTGTGACCTTTATAGGAAGTACTAAGAGTAGCGTATTCTACCGAGGAGTGGAAAGGGCTAGCAAGGTTAGTACTTGGAGCATTTTGCTTATTGTCGATAAATCGTCGAGGTATGTGAACCTCTTCCTATCTCTTCTAGCATGATATGTGTGAACTATGTAGTACGGTGAGACGTGTGTAGCAGTGTTTGATTGTTCTTAAAACATAAAGTGTTATAACGGCTTTATGGGAAGTCTTATAACACTTTATGTAGGTAAGAAAATACTTTGTGGTTTTAAAAAGAGTTATACTAGCTTTGGGAGTTAGGTATAATGTCTAAGAGAGGTAAAGAAAATGGTTTATCATGTTAGAAGTTAAGGGACTTGATCTTATAAGATAAGAGACTTAACTTATTTGTTTTAATATGAATGTTTGTGTGAAACCTCATTCGTGAGTAATGAGTACTTGGTTTTATTTAAAGGGATAATGTTTACCGATTTGAAATCGGAATGTGTATCGACAGCACAATCGCAGTTAATAAAGGAAAATGTATTGAATAATGATGTATCGATTAAAACCAGAAACCTCCATCCGCATAAACTAAGATGAGACAAAATGATATTACATTTTCTAGATCATGGTCATTCCGTAATAAGAATGTTGTAAACAAGAATAACCTACTCTCACGTGAGACATGTATTACTCAATTGTTCTAAAAAGGAATCAAGTGATTAAGTTTGGGAACTATGAAACCATTTGAAAATGAGCTTGAGTAATTGAAACTAGGCAACCGAACTTAGGAAAAGAATGTTGTTACTTGATTTTGAAAAGGAATGTGGGTTGGTCATTCTAATACTACGTATCGGGTGACTTTTATAAGTAATGGATCTCTTTAAAAGAACTTAACGTATGTAGTACTTTGGGGTTAAAACCCGACATTGGCATAAAATGAAAGTACTTTGAGTGTGAAACTTGCCTATGCTTGTTGTGAAACTTGCCTATGCTTGTTGTTGTGAAACTTGCCTACGCTTGTGATAATAGCCTTTGTGCAAGTGTGGTATTTCGTATACCGCTCTCGATAGAGGCGGTTGACTTGTTGAGAACTTACTTGGGCGTCTTTGGCGGTGATGGAGAATTCCACGTATGTTTCCATTTTGATTCTCGTCTTGTTGTTGATGTCACATGGACATGTCTACACCGACGCAAGATTCCGGCACGCGGCCACGCGGCCGTTGATTACCGATATATGGTTATTATCGCAACATGGACGTGTCTACACCAATGCAGATTCCGGCATGGGTGCGCGCAGGTGACCACCCAGATATTGTTATTGAGGTTACATGGGCATGTCTACACCGTCAAAGATTCGGTATGTGGCCACGCGGCCTTATTATTGTTGCATCATGGACATGTCTACACCGGCGCAAGATTCGGGCATGTGGCCATGATGCGAACATGATGGATGTGGGCGTGAGACCCATAGTTATATTTGAGTGGTGACTTGGCGTGAGTCCCGACTTGGCCGCTTTTATGTGCGTCAGTATTTTGGTTATCATACATGTCTCCCGCTTTATATGATCGTTATGATTTAAGCAGATTCTGATTTCACATACTTGGTACTGTTATCGACCTTCTGGGCTGCGTTCATGCCGCAGAGGTACATCGGCCGTGGATCCTCGCCTTAGGATCTCGCCAATTTTGGGAAGCTCCGCTTCTCGAGGCTTATCTTTTGGTATGTGTTCCCGAGTTGTAGGTTCTTGTACATTGGGGTATGGCGAACCTGTCCCCATAGTCGTTGTAAATCTTAGAGGTCCGTTACCGTTGTGGGCGTGGTTGTAAAAGGATTAAACTGCTCGTTTTATGTATATCTTGAAGCAAAATCGCTTGGCCTGCTTATTATTATATCTATTGTTGCATGTCTAAGTTTTTATTTCCGGTTTTTCTCGATGTTGTATCACTAGGGTGCCCGGTAAGGCACGATCACGCCCAATTTCGGGGTGTGACATCATACTACCGCCCCAGGGCGGTGTTGTTCTTAGGTTAGGAAGTTCTGTTACTCTGTTTGAATTCTCAGTGCTACCGATAGTGACCCTGTTCTTAGTAGTTATAATCGTCTTAGTTTCTGTAGTTACGATGTCGTAACCTCGCTCCGTCAGTCCATTGTTCAGCCCCGTAGTTACCGTAATCGCACTTCCGTCGCCAAGTCCACTATTCGGTATGTTTAATCACTTAGAGGTCGAACTGTTCAGTTTGAAAGATTGACTAAGTATCAAGTAAGCTTTCCATGCGATGAAGCCCGCTAGCCGGTAGGCGAAGGGTATGACTGTTGGATGTCGCTGAAGAACGTAGGAGAAGGTCTCAGACAAACAGAACATGGTCACTGTTTAAGTTATTAAAAAGAATAGGAAATAGTGTTGACAACTAGGATAGGAAAACTATTTAGGTAAAGAAAGGACAAGAAATAGTGTAGACAACTAGGATAGGAGAACCACTTAGGTAAAGAAAGAACAAGAACTAGTATTGACAACTAGGATAGAAGTACTATTTAAGTAGTCGGAGGAATAGGAAAAGAGTAGGATCGAGTCCTAGTAACAAGATAGAACAGCAGCCCTAGGATAAGGATGGTAGTCTCCACGTTTGTCGACAAACCTTGGTTAAACCAAGTAAGTAGTTTATAAATGAAGATGCGTCAAGAATTTAATCATATAAGAAGATATAATTCTCAAACTATTAAGTTTGTTACAATTAGTAATGAGTGTAATAGAAGGATAAAGGCAAACCTAAAAGAATTAGGGTATTATAAAATTGCTAAACCAATTGAAGGTTTGGATGATTTTCATCAAGTCATAATTAGACAGTTAATCATCAATAAGATGACTGAACTCTATGAAGAAAACGTAGGGTTAAGGATAAGGGTTGACAGCTTATCAACAGCGTTGAAAATTACTCATCGCCTGAATGAGCTTCATACAGTCCAGTATTAATGAAAACATTTTTATCTCCAGAAGATAAAATAATCAATAGAATTGATACTTTATTAGCTCGAGAAGCTAACCACAGTAAGAGAATTACTAAAGAAAGATACTCTGTATCTTCTTCCAAAACCCGGGAGGAGGAAAAGTATTTTGATAAGAATAACCATAGTATGGTTAAAGAAGATAAGTTAATCGGAAAGATTAATGATAGGTTAGCTCCAGAAGCTAATTTAAGTGGTGGTAGGAGTACTACTATGCTTCCACAAAAGCACAGTAGACTTGGCACCATTAATGAAGATATCGGTTTTAAAATCGATTGGAAAACCCTTAACAATTTATGGGTAGATCCAGAAAATGCCATTAAAAGAAAATGGTACAACAAAGACTTTCCCGAGGAAAGAAAAGAATTTAGAAATAATTGGATAAGTGATATGAACAGAATTAATTCTAATGTAGAATTCTTTAGGTGGTTCCAAATCACTGATAAACTCCATAACGGCATGAAGTGTCTTAACACCATTGCTGAAGAATGGTTCAAAAAAGAGAATACTGTTAAAATAGTAACTCCACCATTAGAACAGATTAAGGTCCCCGTAAAGGGTAAGATCTTGATTAAAACTTCGTTTAAAAAGAACGAAAAGGATCCAAAAGGAATCCAAAGAGAAAAGGAAGAAATCCGACAGTTGTTACAAGATACTGGTGCAAGAAAGGCCCATGTGTCTGGTGATATACCGATTGGAACAGAAGGGAAAACCCTTTCTGATTATTTCTTTAATATCAAAGATTGTTTGGCAAACGCGCTCAAAGTCAAGATAATAATAAATTATCAAGCAGATTAATAGTAAGCTTAAAAAGTGAACTCGTAAAACCCGATAAGGTTCTAATTCAAATGGTAAAAAGGATGGATTAACCAGTCCAAAGATTATTAATATCAAGAAAAGGGTCAGAAAACCCAAAAGAAGAATGAACAATAATTCATTAACTATTACAAAGTTAAATGAAGAAACGATCCGATGATAATTCAAGTTTCTTCAGAAAATATTACTGATGAAAGTTCATCGACTGATCTGTAGTTCCACCTCCATTTCATGAGAATCGGGAAAATCTGCACCTGTATGAAACAAAAGAGTAGGGTTATCACGAATAACCACCAGGAGGTTTCCATTAGAGAAACTAATCCAGAAGCTACGATTCAGGATTTATTAAATAAGATTGTAAATCTAAAAAGAGATATTTTCAGTCTGAAGAAGAATCTCAGTCCTTTAGAGGCTGAAACAATTGTTAATGGTTCATTAAAAGATTTAATTCCAGTTAATAATCAATTAACACCACCCACTTCTAAAGAAGCAGAAGATGAACCAGGATTGAAATTAAGTTCCAGGGCCAAAGCATTAAGCTACCATGTCCCTAACAAAATAATAGTAAAAGATTTTATCTTGCAAAAGATTTTAATAAACAGAGATTTTATTAAGGATTCAATTATATTATTTGACTCCAGAGCAGATCAAAATTGTATTTGCGAAGGATTAGTTCCAACTAAGTACTTAAGTAAAAGTACCCGTAAGTTATACTCTGCTACAGGAGATAGCATTAAAATAAACTGGAAGCTTTTAAAAGCTCATAAAGATATTTGCTCCGATAATGATTTTGTTATTTTACAAATCATAACTGAAGATATAAATTTAGGAATATCCTTCCTAACTCAGATAAAAGCTTATACCGCAAAGTTAAACGGTATTTACACCAGTTCTATGGGAAGAAACCTTGTGTTCCCATACGTACATTTTTTAACAATTGATCACAGTGATCATGTTAAACAGAAAACAGTCTTCAAAATATGGCTATTAACCAATCAGGTTAACTACCTAAAAGAAGATGTTAAAATAAAAAGGATAGAATCTAATTTAAAAACCCCGGAGGTGATTAATAGGGTTAAAATTTTAGTTGATTCTATGGGAAGAGAAATATGTCCAGCTCTACCAAATGCTTTCTGCGAAAGAAAGAAGCATACTGTAGATCTGCCATACACGGATGACTTGAGTGAGAAGAACATTCCCACAAAAGCCAGACCGATCCAGATGAGCCATGAGCTCATAAAACACTGTAAAGAGGAAGTCAATGATCTACTTGAAAAAGAAATCATTAGACATTCTAAATCACAGAGGAGTTATTCAGCTTTCTACGTCTACAAGAACGCTGAAAAAGAAAGAGGAGTCTCGAGACTCGTAATAAATCAGAGACCACATAGGTACCCGATACCTAGTAAAAAGATTTATTGATGTCTTTTCAGGCAGCCATTAGGTCCTTAAGATATGATCTCTATCAAGGAACCAATAAACCAATCCATAGAGCCATTGAGTTCTCTCAAGATCCGAGTAAGATTCATAGGAAGTCTTAAATACATAGCGATTTTATAAAATGATTAGTCCAGAAAATTCGTGTTTAGGAATCTCTAATCTAAAGACTTTTATGATAAAGTAAGTCTTTAACATCGGCTAAAAACCATTGGATTTAGCATGAAGGTCGGAAGGACCTAGTCTTCGATGGAAATGGCGAGGGTTCGTTAAGATAGATACCTCCTAAATAGGAAATAGTCTTGAAAGCTTGAACAATTTGATAAGAGTCAAAATTGTTTCATATAAGTACTATGTAGTACCAAAATAATTTGCTAATATTTTTAAGAGTCGATCAAAGCGACCAAAGAAACTTTACAAAAGGATTTAGTTTCAAACATTTTTGCCGGAGGCAGCCTTATTATCAAATTTGAATTTTAAATTTGATTTTATAAAGAAAAACTCTGCGATTTCTGATGAGAGAATTTTGCAGGAAATAATGAGGCAGATCCTGGGCTTACGCCGATGAGACCACCCTTCGAATAAGTTAGAAGAAAAATGAAACGACCTTTTGCGAGAAAAAGCTGCGGGGATTCTTCATAAACCCGTGGACAAAATAGGTTCACGATGTTGGAGATCTCCCAATTATACGATCTCTAAAAGGGAAGAAAGCGAGTTGGCTCAAAGTTACACCAGATCTGCCTGCGCAGCGATTCTGTGATGGTTCCCTAATCATACTGAAGCGATTAAACGATGGGCCCTCTAAGAAAGAGATACCGGCCCCATTCGTAAATGGAATTTATCCATACCGGACCTTGCGATAATGGCAATCAAACAAGATGAAAATTTCAGGGTACAAGATTTGCTAAAACCCTGTTATACAGACCACCAGTATGTGGATACTCAAGACTCCCTGAAAACTAGGAAGTACTATGAGTTTATTTTAGTTGATCTGACTCCATGTAAGTCGAACACAAGTATTTTGATAAAGCAGAGACGGATTGAGTATTCCAAGTTTACCATTAAAAGATTTTAAGTCCATTTAATTGGTATGTAGATCACCTACAAACCCGGATACCATTATCCAGACTCACATCGCATGAGCCTATAATTGGTATGATTATAAGGATGCGTGGTTCAACTTTCGTATGTTAGGCCAAATACCACTTGGTTCATCAAATATGCGAAGGGATTAAGGAGAAAGTTATTCCCGGATGGTTCTACGAATGGTGGAGCATCTTTGGAGGAAATTCACGTGGTAGCTTCAAGCTTCCGGATAAGTATAAGAGTTTCCAAGAGGAACAATGATTTCGACTCTACGAACATATTAAGTTATGCAAGTTCTTTTTAATAAAAGAATTTCGTATATCATTAATTCGTCATTCGACATCCGTGAGATAAGCAGATCCGTTATTTAAGCAAGACCATCGAATTAAAGGATGGAGCCCAAAACCCGGGAAGAAGTTAAGGTAAAACCGAAAGAAGAAGCCCATCTTCCTCGGTGAAACCTCACGTTCTAAGTCGAAACCGGAAGAAGCTAGAAGCTCGGCAAAATTAGAAGATGAAGAAGAAGTGGAATCAACCACGATGAAATGTATAACGGCGACATGCTCATTCCCGAGGAATTGCACAAGCTCTGAGATGCGTATCTCGGCAAATAATGACAGCAGTCCCTTGAAAGGACATAAAGCGGATGGTGACACTTGCCCTTCAAAAGTAAAGGACACTTGCCTTCGGATAAAGCGGCGGCGCTTGCCCCTTCGGAAAAGCAAGAGTCAAAAATAAAGCAGATGGTGACATTTGCCCTTTCGCAAAAGCAAAAGGACAAAACCTATAAAGCAGACAGCGACATTTGCCTCTTCAGAAAAGAAAGAGCCAAAGAAAGTGACATAAAGCAGAAAAAGACAAAGGACTTTAAAGCAGAAGAAGACGTTTGCCCTTTCGAAAAAGAAAAGGACATGTAATCTTAGCCGTCCATTTGTTTTAAACAGAACCGTCCACGTGTTAGGACGAATAGTTCATTCGAGGCCTATTTAAGGTTCTCATTTGTAAACATAGAAGGCATTCGAAAATATCCCCCTCTCTCTCTTTCCTTGCCTGATCTTGTATCCCTCTCTCTTTCAATGCTTTGAATAAAATTTGTAAGTTTTAAATTATATTCTTATGTTTTGGTTTTAAATTCTACTTTTTCGCATCTTACTTAGTTATTCCGCTTTATTCACACTTTATGGTATCAGAGCCATGTTGGTAGAGATGAGTGAGTAGTCTCATACTACCGTCCTTAGGGCGGTGTTGTTCTTAGGTTGCTAGGAAGTTCCTGTTACTCTGTTAGAATTCCTGTAGTTACCAGTATAGTACTCGATAGTAGACTTTGGGTACTGATGACGAATAGTTTACTCCCTGAACTTTACGTTCGGTTATAGTTTCGCCAGAATTATCAGAATACTCTTCATCCTCCCGGGGTTTGGAAGAAGATGCACTAAAAGAGTATCTTCCATTAGATCTCAAAAATTTTAAATCAATTGAACCATCCAAATGCTGGATTATTTGTTCAATATCAGAACTCTCTGGTTCTATCTTTGGTTGGGTAATAGCATCAAAGTGCCATTCATCTTTTGCTAAAATTTCATTCCATTTTAGCATTCTTGGAACAAAGATGTTACTATGTTCCTGGTTTGCTTCCATAAGCATGGTAGCACCTTTACTGCTAACTAGTTTAGCTTTTGGAGCTAAGGTTGTTTTCATTGCTTTGTAATATACTCGTATATTATAGCTATTTCTCTTGTGTTTATCTTCGCTCATATTTTTCGTTTTAATGTTTAACGTTAAGGTGTCCATAACGTTTTGATCATTAATATCTCATGAAAAATTTGGGTATGATTAAAATAAATCGACCTCTGGCTAAATTACTTTGTAGAACTCAGTAAGGAATCATCAAAGTTTAATAACCTTGCATCTCTTAGTAAGAGGCAGATAGGAGTATCGAGACCCAATCGATACAAAGGCTTTGACAATTTGTACCAAACCTATATGAAGGAAATTAAATTCCTTTTTATATCTGCTTATATCTTGATTGATAGCAATTTAACAATCTCTTTCGAGTTATTAATAGCTATTGTGGACTCACAAGTTTTGATATTATAATTTTTATAAAATCAAACTTTCTGTTTCATAAACAGATTTGAAAGATTCTTTTGGAATATTCCAGTGCAAATCTTTTTCAACTTTAGCAATCTTTAAAGTTGCTAAGTTTTCACTGTTGATGTTATTCATCATTATTAGTAAGAGACTGTGTGGAGTCTTACTAAGTATTCAGACATAGATTGTCTTTTCGTTAAATAGCTAAGATATCTTCTTAGTTTGCTAACTTCTTCGTCTAGTTCAATTCTTTTTCCAATGATTATTTGCCAGACTATAGTTCGGCAGTAAGAATCTAAACCTGGGGCTGGTCTAGCAATTGAATAATAATCTAACTCTCTGAGAGTTTCTCTTAGGTGCTTATTGCAATCCTTACTTGCTATGACAAATTCAAGAATCTGAGAATTATATTCTCTTATGTAATTAAATTCTGGACGCATCTTCATTTATAAAATACTTTGGTTTTAACCAAAAGGTTGTTGTCAAGCGTGGAGACTACCATCCTTATCCTAGGGCTGCTGTTCTATCTTGTTACTAGGACTCAATCCTACTCTTTTCTTATTCCTCCGACTACGGTAGGGGAACTATTTAAGTAATTATAGTAAGTAAAGAACTAGTATTGGCAACTAGGATAGGAGTACTATTTAGTAGTCGGAGGAATAAGAAAAGAGTAGGATTGAGTCCTAGTAACAAGATAGAACAACAATTTCTAGGATAAGGATGGTAGTCTCCACGCTTGACAACAACCTTTTGGTTAAAACCAAAGTTTTTATAAATGAAGATGCGTCCAGAATTTAATTACATAAGAGAATATAATTCTCAGATTCTTGAATTTGTCATAGCAAGTAAGGATTGCAATAAGCACTAGAGAAACTCTAGAGAGTTAGATTATTATTCAATCTAGACTGACCTGTGTTTAGATTCTTACTGCAACTATAGTCCGCAAATAATCATTGGAAAAAGAATTGAACTAGACGAAGAAGTTAGCGACTAAGAAGATATCTTAGCTATTTAACGAAAGACAATCTATGTCAATACTTAGTAAGACTCACACGCTTACTAATAATGATGAATATCAATAAGGAAAACTTAGCAACTTCAAAGATTGCTAAAGTTGAAAAGATTTTGCACTGGAATATTCCAAAAGAATCTTTCAAATCTGTTTATGAAACAGAAAGTTTGATTTTATAAAAATTATAATATCAAAACTTGTAGTCCACAATAGCTATTAATAACTCGAAAGAGATTGTTAAATTGCTATCAATCAAGATATAAACAGATATAAAAAGGAATTTAATTTCCTTCATTTAGGTTTGGTACAAATTGTCAGAAGCCTTTGTATCGATTGGTCTTGATACTCTATCCATGCTTACTAAGAGATGCAATGTTATTAAACTTTGATGATTCCTTACTGAGTTCTACAAGTAATTTAGCCAGAGGTCGATTTATTTTAATCATACCCAAATTTTTCAAGAGATATTAATGATCAAAACGTTATGGACACCTTAACGTTAAACATTAAAATGAAAATATGAATAAGAAGATAAACACAAGAGAAATAGCTATAATATACAGTATATTACAAAGCAATGAACAACCTTAGCTCCAAAAGCTAAACTAGTTAGCAAGAAATGCTACCATGCTTATGAAGCAAACCAGGAACATAGTAACATCTTTGTTCCAAGAATGTTAAAATGGAATGAAATTTTAGCAAAAGATGAATGGCACTTTGATGCTATTACCCAACCAAAGATAGAACCAGAGAGTTCTGATATTGAACAAATAATCCAAAGATTTGATGGTTCAATTGATTTAAATTTTTGAGATCTAATGGAAGATACTCTTCGGCATCTTCTTCCAAACCCCGAGGATGAAGAGTATTCGATAATTCGCGAACTATAACCGAACGTAAAGTTCGGTGGAGTAAACTATTCGTCATCGATCTAAAGTCTACTATCGACCAATCGATAGAACGACTGGCAGCCCCACCAGAAGTGAAATGCATGGTGGAGATAGCTTGGGCATGATTAAAGAAGATATCGGTTTTAAAATCGATTGGAATTACATTGATAAATTATGGAGAGATCCAGAGAACGCCATTAAAAGAAAATGGTATGTAAGCACCTTTTCACTCAGTGAAAGGAAGGTGTTTAAAGAAACATGGATAAAAGACATGAACAATGTTAGAGCAAATCTAGAATTCTTTAGGTGGTTTGAAATCACTGATAAACTCCATAATGACAGACAGTGTCTGAGTACCATTGTAAAAAAATGGTTCACAGGTGAAAGAACTGTTGAGTCAGTAACACCTCCCTTAGAACAGATAAAGATTCCCGTAGACGGTGAAGTCTTAACCGCTACCCTTTTAAAAGTGACATACACGAACCAAATGATATCACACAGGTAGGTGATATTAATAAAATCTTACAACAGAACAACTACACCAACCAGTTGTTACATGTTATCTCTAACCAGATTTCTGAGGCAAGTAATGCTTCTACTTTTAGGAATACGCCAGTACGGTCGGAGGAGAAAACCTTATCCGAACCTCTTTTTAAGATTCCCCAGTTTTCGGCAAAAAGCCATCCAAAATTTGGGAAAGGAATCGAAGATGATCCGCTAGAGAATCAGTAAGTTTAAAGAGATGAAAGTCTCAAGGATCCACCTCAAAGGAATCTAACCGCTCAAGAAGAATGCTAAGCGGGTTCTAGCTCTAAAGGTAATCCAGATGTTAATAGAATTCTAAAATTAGACAGGACTAATGGAAAGAATTTTTATAAACAATCTACATTCCCAGACATGTTGTTTGAAGAACGAATTCCACCCCCGGCCACTTACTCGGGTGATGAAGTCCATGAATGGAACATTGACGCATGTCGTAAGACAAGTTGTTAAAGTGCTCCATGAAATGGGAGTTTGCTTAACCAGTTATAAAATAAAAACTCACACCGATGATGCCTAATTAGCATCAATTATAATTTCTGGCTTCACAGGAATGTTAAAAAATTGGTGGGAGAACTTCCTATTCGACATTGAAAAAGCAAGCATCATGAATGCTACTACCACAGTCCAAATAAGGAACATCGATAACAGTTTTACTAATGAAGTTCACAGTGATGCCTCGGCAACCACATATATCAGATCGGAAACATTTTGTTGGTGATCCAAAACTTTTCCAAGACAGAAGTTTAGAGATCCTTAATAATCTAACGTGTCCAAAATTACACGATTTTAAATGGTATAAAGATATATTTCTTAACAAAGTCATGTTGAGAATGGACTGTAACCATGATTATTGGAAAGAAAGATTTATCAGTGGTTTGCCTAAACTCTTCGCCGAGAAGGTAAGAACCAATATCAGAAGATGCCACAATGGTGATACTCCCTATGGAATCATGACATATGGAGATTTAATCAGCTATATTAATATGACAGGTTTAGAATTATGTAATTCTATAAAGCTTAATAACCAGATACAAAAATACTCCACCAAAGGAGAGTTAGGAAGTTTCTGCGAAGACTTCGGCTATGTTAAGATTTCTGCTCCCTCAAAGAGCATCAAGAGGATGAAAAAGAATCATAACATTTCTCGCCCCAAAGTGTATAAAAAGAATTATACTCCTAAAAAGAAGTATATGAGAAAGCAACAAAGAAAATACAAAGATAAGAGGAACTTGCTGGAATTGCGGAAAAACAGGCCACATGGCCAATAAATACAGTGAACCTGATAAAAGGAAGGATAAGATTAATCTGTTGGGAATTGATCCCAAAACGAAAGATAAACTGTTTACAATTTTAAATGAAGAAACGATCGATAATAGCTCAAGAATCTTGACGGTTTTACTGATGACGGAAGGATCACCGATTCTGATTCGAGATAGTTCCACTTCCAGCTTTGACTGCGAATGTACTGGGAAAATCTGCACATGTACCAAACACATGATTGGCGTTATCTCAAGTAGCAGCCAAGAGTTTTTCTTCGACATGGTCGATCACATTGATGACGACAATTTTAAAAGCACACGAAAGAGCTCAAGCTTGTCATTAATCGTAAAAGAAAAGGGATTATAGAGCCCTATGACATGAAAAGAGTTTTTAATAAATTTAAGGATTCTAAATCGTGCTTCATTACGGACTTAATAAAAGAAGTCTCTTGATCGAAGAAAGAAATCCTTCGAATAAATAAAAGACTCGAATTTAGAAATCAAACATTGGCCAAAGAAACCGCAATGGCCAAAACAAAGATCCGATCTCACGGAAGATCCCCAAACATCGCTATTTTTAAGCGGATAATTACCGATAATCAAGATGATGAAACAGATAATAATTCAGATTAACTTTGATATCTAGGACTAGAGCATTAAGCTACCATGTCCCAATTAAGTTAATTATTGACGATTTTGCTATCGAAAGAATAGCACTTTTAGATTCAGGAGCGGATCAAAACTGCATTCGCGAAGGTATAATCCCGACCAGGTACTTAAACAAGAGTACGCATAGATTATACTCCGCCACAGGAGAGAATATAGAAATTAATTATAAACTCTCAAAAGCATTCGTATGCAATAAAAATATTGCATTTACTAATAGCTTTATCATAACCAAGGATATAACTGAGGAAATTATTTTAGGAACACCATTCCTAGCCCAGATACAGCCTTATACGGCAAAACCAGATGGTATTCACACCACCACTATGGGAGAAGACCTCATATTTCCTTACATAAATCCTTTGACAACTGATCAGAGTGATCGTATTAGGCAGAAATTGGCCTTTAGAACACAGCCAGACTAAAACCATTTGAGTAAGCACGAAAGGCTGGAAGGGCCTGTGCCGCATCATTGGTAAAATAAGCCAGAAAATAAGCTGCTTAGAACCAGTTAGAACAACCAGAAACAATCCCAGAATTGTTTGGTTACTACGTTTTCATAAGTCTTTTATCAAAACATTGATTTTGAAGTTTTATGAGTCTCTTATCAAAATACTGATTTTAAAGATCGTATAAAGTCTTTTATCAAAAATTAATTTTGAAAAACAGGTTTTAAATCTATAACGATTTAAAGGAATTTCTGCAAAACATTTGTTATGGCACCATAAGTTCCATAGACATTTTTTGGCATAAACCATCCACAAAGCAGTTCTCCAGAAGAACAACAGGCAGTAATGTCCTACAGTAAGTCAAGCCCGTTTTGGTAGAAAAGAAAGCAAGAAGGCTCGTAACGCCTTAAAACAAAATAATATAGACATGACATAAAAGTCAAACAGGTAACCCCACCTACGCAGACGCGTGTAAACAGCAGGTCCCTTCAAGAAAAGGACACAAAGCAAGATGGCGACATTTGCCCTTTCGAAAGTAGCGACACTTGCCCTTCGGATAAAGCGGCGACGCTTGCCCCTTCTGAAAAGCAAGAGTCAAGACTAACATAAAGCAGATGGTGACATTTGCCCTTTCGCAAAAGCAAAGGACAAAACCAATAAAGCAGAAAGCGACATTTGCCTCTTCAGAAAAGAAAGAGCCAAAGAAAGCGACATAAAGCAGAAAAAGACAAAGGACTTAAAGCAGAAGAAGACGTTTGCCCTTTCGAAAAAGAAAAGGACATGTAATCTTAGCCGTCCATTTGTTTTAAACAGAACCGTCCACGTGTTAGGACGAATAATTCATTCGAGGCCTATTTAAGGTTCTCATTTGTAAACATAGAAGGCATTCGGAAATATCCCCCTCTCTCTCTTTCCTTGCCTGATCTTGTATCCCTCTCTCTTTCAATGCTTTGAATAAAATTTGTAAGTTTTAAATTATATTCTTATGTTTTGGTTTTAAATTCTACTTTTTCGCATCTTACTTAGTTATTCCGCTTTATTCACACTTTATGGTATCAAAGCCATGTTGGTAGAGATGAGTGAGTAGTCTCATACTACCGTCCTTAGGGCGGTGTTGTTCTTAGGTTGCTAGGAGTCCTGTTACTCTGTTAGAATTCCTGTAGTTACCAGTATAGTACTATTACGCTAGAAGTTATACTGTTCCAAGTTTCCTGTAGTTACTGATGTCGTTACCCTGTTCCGTTAGAAGTCCACTATTCCGATTAGGTTTAATCACTTAGAAGTCGCACTGTTCTGTTATATGACAGCTGAGTACTGCTGAAGTAAGCTTTTCCTGGAGCAGTGATTTAGCCCGAAAGGACGGAGTGTGCCTGGGCCGTATATCTTTGTTGGATGTTGAAGATCGCGAGAAAGCGTCGGACAAGCGAACACGAATCGCTTAAGTAATTAAAAAGAATAGGAAATAGTGTAAACAACTACGGTAGGAGAACTATTTAAGTAATTATAGTAAGTAAAGAACTAGTATTGGCAACTAGGATAGGAGTACTATTTAGTAGTCGGAGGAATAAGAAAAGAGTAGGATTGAGTCCTAGTAACAAGATGAAATGACCCTAGGATAAGGATGGTAGTCTCCACGCTTGACAACAACCTTTTGGTTAAAACCAAAGTATTTTATAAATGAAGATGCGTCCAGAATTTAATTACATAAGAGTATAATTCTCAGATTCTTGAATTTGTCATAGCAAGTAAGGATTGCAATAAGCACCTAAGAGAAACTCTCAGAGAGTTAGATTATTATTCAATTGCTAGACCAGCCCCAGGTTTAGATTCTTACTGCCGAACTATAGTCTGGCAAATAATCATTGGAAAAAGAATTGAACTAGACGAAGAAGTTAGCAGACTAAGAAGATATCTTAGCTATTTAACGAAAAGACAATCTATGTCTGAATACTTAGTAAGACTCACGCTCTCTTACTAATAATGATGAATAACATCAACAAGGAAAACTTAGCAACTTCAAAGATTGCTAAAGTTGAAAAAGATTTGCAGAATTGGAATATTCCAAAAGAATCTTTCAAATCTGTTTATGAAACAGGAAAGTTTGATTTTATAAAAAATTATAATATCAAAACTTGTGAGTCCACAATAGCTATTAATAACTCGAAAGAGATTGTTAAATTGCTATCAACTGAAGATATAAACAGATATAAAAAGGAATTTAATTTCCTTCACATAGGTTTGGTACAAATTCTTTATGTAAAGCCTTTGTATCGATTGGGTCTTGATACCCCCATCTGTCTCTTACTAAGAGATGCAAGGTTATTAAACTTTGATGATTCCTTACTTGGAGTTCTACAAAGTAATTTAGCCAGAGGTCCAGTTTATTTTAATCGTACCCAAATTTTTCAGTAGATATTAATGATCAAAACGTTATGGACACCTTAACGTTAAACATTAAAACGAAAAATATGAACAGTAAGATAAACACAAGAGAAATAGCTATAATATACAGTATATTACAAGGCAATGAAAACAACCTTAGCTCAAAGCTAAACTAGTTAGCGATAAGGTGCTACCATGCTTATGGAAGCAAACCAGAACAAAGAACATCTTTGTTCCAAGAATGCTAAAATGGAATGAAATTTTAGCAAAAGATGACTGGCACTGATGCTATTACCCAACCAAAGATAGAACCAGAGAGTTCTGATATTGAACAAATAATCCAGCATTTGGATGGTTCAATTGATTTAAATTTTTTGAGATCTAATGGAAGATACTCTTTCAGTGCATCTTCTTCCAAACCCCGGGAGGATGAAGAGTATTCTGATAATTCTGGCGAAACTATAACCGAACGAAAAGTTCGGGAGTAGACTATTCGTCATCGCACTAAAGTCTACTATCGACCAATCGATAGAACGATCGCGACCCGAAGTGAAATGCATGGTGGAGATAGCAGGCATGGTTAAAGAAGATATCGGTTTTAAAATCGATTGGAATTACATTGATAAATTATGGAGAGATCCAGAGAACACCATTAAAAGAAAATGGTAGTAAGCACCTTTTCACTCAGTGAAAGGAAGGTGTTTAAAGAAACATGGATAAAAGACATGAACAATGTTAGAGCAAATCTAGAATTCTTTAGGTGGTTTGAAATCACTGATAAACTCCATAATGACGATTGTCCGAGTACCATTGTAAAAATGGTTCACGGTGAAAGAAGCTGTTGAGTCAAGAACACTCCTTTAGAACAGATAAAGATTCCCGTTGACGGTGAAGTCTTAACTGCCGCCCCTTTTAAAAGGGACATAAAAGAACCAAATGATATCACACATGTAGGTGATATTAATAAAATCTTACAACAGAACAACTACACCAACCAGTTGTTACATGTTATCTCTAACCAGATTTCTGAGGCAAGTAATGCTTCTACTTTTAGGAATACGCCAAGCAGTCGGGAGGAGAAAACCTTATCCGAACCTCTTCTTAAGATTCCCGATTTTGGCAAAAGCCATCCAAAATTTGGGAAAGGAATCGAAGATGATCTGCTAGACAGAATCAGTAGTAAGTTTAAAGAGATGAAAGTCTCTGAAGGATCCACCTCAAAGGAATCTAACCGCTCAGTAAGAATGCTAAGCGAAGGTTCTAGCTCTAAAGGTAATCCAGATGTTAATAGAATTCTAAAATTAGACAGGACTAATGGAAAGAATTTTTATAAACAATCTACGTTCCCAGACATGTTGTTTGAAGAACGAATTCCACCCCCGGCCACTTACTCGGGTGATGAAGTCCATGAATGGAACATTGACGGCATGTCAGAAGGACAAGTTGTTAAAGTGCTCCATGAAATGGGAGTTTGCTTAACCAGTTATAAAATAAAAACTCACACCGATGATGCCCAATTAGCATCAATTATAATTTCTGGCTTCACATGAATGTTAAAAAATTGGTGGGAGAACTTCCTATTCGACATTGAAAAAGCAAGCATCATGAATGCTACTACCACAGTCCAAATAAGGAACATCGATAACAGTTTTACTAATGAAGTTCACAGTGATGCCTCGGCAACCCTGTTATACTGTATCGGGAAACATTTTGTTGGTGATCCAAAACTTTAACAAGACAGAAGTTTAGAGATCCTTAATAATCTAACGTGTCCAAAATTACACGATTTTAAATGGTATAAAGATATATTTCTTAACAAAGTCATGTTGAGAACTGACTGTAACCATGATTATTGGAAAGAAAGATTTATCAGTGGTTTGCCCAAACTCTTCGCCGAGAAGGTAAGAACCAATATCAGAAGATGCCACAATGGTGATACTCCCTATGGAATCATGACATATGGAGATTTAATCAGCTATATTAATATGACAGGTTTAGAATTATGTAATTCTATAAAGCTTAATAACCAGATACAAAAATACTCCACCAGAGGAGAGTTAGGAAGTTTCTGCGAAGACTTCGGCTATGTTAAGATTTCTGCTCCCTCAAAGAGCATCAAGAGGATGAAAAAGAATCATAACATTTCTCGCCCCAAAGCGTATAAAAAGAATTATACTCCTAAAAAGAAGTATAACAGAGAAAGCAACAGCAAAAATACAAAGATAAGAGGAACTTGCTGGAATTGCGGAAAAACAGGCCACATGGCCAATAAATGCAGTGAACCTGATAAAAGGAAGGATAAGATTAATCTGTTGGGAATTGATCCCAAAACGAAAGATAAACTGTTTACAATTTTAAATGAAGAATCGAAAATAGCTCAAGAATCTTGACGCTTTTTTCTGATGTGAAGGATCACCGATCTGGGTTCTGATTCAGATAGTTCCACTTCCAGCTTTGACTGCGAATGTACTGGGAAAATCTGCACATGTACCAAAATGCACGATTGGCGTTATCTCAAGTAGCGACAAGAGTTTTCTTCGACATGGTCGATCACATTGATGACGACAATTTTAAAAAGCAATACCTGAAAGAGCTCAAGAAGCTTGTCATTAATCAGAAAAAAGAAAAAGGGATTATAGAGCCCTATGACATGAAAAGAGTTTTTAATAAATTTAAGGACTCTAAATCAGGTACTTCATTACCAGACTTAATAAAAGAAGTCTCGGATCTGAAGGAAGAAATCCTTCGAATAAATAAAAGACTCAGTTCATTAGAAACTGAAACATTGGCCAAAGAAACCGAAGCAATGGCCAAAAACAAAGATCCGGATCTCACGGAAGATCCCCAAACATCGTCTATTTTTAAACAGATAATTACTGATAATCAAGATGATGAAGAAACAGATAATAATTCAGGATTAACTTTGATATCTAGGACTAGAGCATTAAGCTACCATGTCCCAATTAAGTTAATTATTGACGATTTTGCTATCGAAAGAATAGCACTTTTAGATTCAGGAGCGGATCAAAACTGCATTCGCGAAGGTATAATCCCGATTGTACTTAAACAAGAGTACGTAGATTATACTCCGCCACAGAGAGAATATATAAATTAATTATAAACTCTCAGCATTCGTATGCAATAAAAATATTGCATTTACTAATAGCTTTATCATAACCAAGGATATAAGCGAGAAATTATTTTAGGAACACCATTCCTAGCCGATCTGACTTATACGGAAAACCGGATGGTATTCACACCACCACTATGGGAGAAGATCTCATATTTCCTTACATAAATCCTTTGACAACTGATCAGAGTGATCGTATTAGGCAGAAAGTGGTCTTTAGAACACAGCCAGACTAAAACTATTTGAGTAAGCACGAAAGGTTGGAAGGGCCTGTGCCGCATCATTGGTAAAATAAGCCAGAAAATAAGCTGCTTAGAACCAGTTAGAACAACCAGAAACAATCCCATAATTGTTTGGTTACTATGTTTTCATAAGTCTTTTATCAAAACATTGATTTTGAAGTTTTATGAGTCTCTTATCAAAATACTGATTTTAAAGATCGTATAAAGTCTTTTATCAAAAATTAATTTTGAAAAACAGGTTTTAAATCTATAACGATTTAAAGGAATTTCTGCAAAACATTTGTTATGGCACCATAAGTTCCATAGACATTTTTTGGCATAAACCATCCACAAAGCAGTTCTCCAGAAGAACAGCAGGCATTAATGTCCGGCAGGTAAGTCAGAAGCCCATTTTTGGTAGAAAAGAAACAAGAAGAAGGCTCCAGAACGCCTTAAAACAAAATAATAGAGACATGACATAAAAGTCAAACAGGTAACCCCACCTACGCAGACGCGTGCTAACAGCAGGTCCCTTCAAGGAAAGGACACAAAACAAGATGGCGACATTTGCCCTTTCAGAAAAGTAAAGGACACTTGCCCCTTCGGATAAAGCAGAAAGCGACGCTTGCCCCTTCGGAAAAGCAAGAGTCAAGACTAACATAAAGCGACATAAAGAAGAAAAAGACAAAGGACTTAAAGCAGAAGAAGACGTTTGCCCTTTCGAAAAAGAAAAGGACATGTAATCTTAGCCGTCCATTTGTTTTAAACAGAACCGTCCACGTGTTAGGACGAAAAAGAAAAGGACATGTAACCTAATGATTCTTTTTTCAAGTAGATCATTGACTTCCTTTTTACAGTGTTCCATGAGCAAATGTCACCATCTACTTTATGTTAGTCTTGACTCTTGCTTTTCCGAAGGGGCAAGCGTCGCTTTCTGCTTTATCCGAAGGGGCAAGTGTCCTTTACTTTTCTGAAAGGGCAAATGTCGTCATCTTGCTTTGTGTCCTTTTCTGGAAGGGACTCGTTGGCACGCCGTCTGCGTGGGCGGGTTACTGTTTGACTTTTATGTCATGTCTCTATTATTTTGTTTTAAGGCGTTCTGGAGCCTTCTTCTTGTTTCTTTTCTACCAAAAATGGGCTTCTGACTTACCTGCCGGACATTAATGCCTGCTATTCTTACGGAGAATCGCCAGGATGGTTTATGCCAAAAATGTCTATGGAACATATGGTTCCATAACAACTGTTTTGCAGGAATTCTTTTAAATCGTTATAGATTTAAAACCTGTTTTTCAAAATTAATTTTTGATAAAAACTTATACGATCTTTAAAATCAGTGTTTTGATAAGAGACTCATAAAACTTCAAAATTAATGTTTTGATAAAAGACTTATGAAAACGTGTAACCAAACACAGATTGTTTACGTTGTTCTAACCGGTTCTAGCGACTATTTTCTGGCTTATTTTACCAATGATACGGCACAGGCCCTTCCAGCCTTTCGTGCTTACTCAAATGGTTTTAATCTGGCTGTGTTCTAAAGACCACTTTCTGCCTAATACGATCACTGATCGCTTGTCAAAGGATTTATGTAAGGAAATACGATCTTCTCCCATAGCGTGTGAATACCATCCGGTTTTGCCGTATAAGGTCAGATATAGGCTAGGAATGGTGTTCCTAAAATAATTTCCTCGCTTATATCCTTGTTATGATAAAGCTATTAGTAAATGCAATATTTTTATCGTGATACTAATGCTTTTGAGAGTTTATAATTAATTTCTATATTCTCTCCCGTATGGAGTATAATCTATGCGTACTCTTGTTTAAGTACCTGGTCGGGATTATACCTTCGCGAATGCAGTTTTGATCCGCTCCTGAATCTAAAAGTGCTATTCTTTCGATAGCAAAATCGTCAATAATTAACTTAATTGGGACATGGTAGCTTAATGCTCTAGTCCTAGGTATCAAAGTTAATCCTGAATTATTATCTGTTTCTTCATCATCTTGATTATCAGTAATTATCTGTTTAAAAATAGACGATGTTTGGGGATCTTCCGTGAGATCCGGATCTTTGTTTTTGGCCATCGTCGCTTTTGGCCAATGTTTCGATTTCTAATGAATCGAGTCTTTATTTATTCAAGGATTTCTTCGCTTCAGATCCGAGACTTCTTTATTAAGTCCGTAATGAAGTACTGATTTAGAGTCCTTAAATTTATTAAAAACTCTTTTCATGTCATAGGCTCTATAATCCCTTTTTCTTTTTCTCGATTAATGACAAGCTTCGAGCTCTTCAGTATTGATTTTTAAAATTGTCATTATCAATGTGATCGACCATGTCAGAAAACTCTTGGTCGCTACTGAGATAACGCCAATCGTCTGCTTGGTACATGTGCGATTTTCCCGATATTCGCTAAGCCGGAAGTGGAACTATCCGAATCAGAACCCGATCCGATGATCCGTCACATCAGAAAACTATCGAAGATTCTTCGAGCTATTATCGACGTTTCTTCATTTAAAATTGTAAACGCTTATCTTTCGTTTGGGATCAATTCCCAACAGATTAATCTTATCCTTCCTTTATCGTTCATCGCATTTATCGCCATGTGGCGCTTTTTCCGCAATTCCAAAGTTCCTTTTATCTTTGTATTTTTGTTGTTTCTTTCTACGTTATACTTCTTTTAGAGTATAATTCTTTTATACGCTTTGAAGCGAAATGTTATGATTCTTTTCATCCTCTTGATGCTCTTTGAGGAGCGAAATCTTAACATAGCCAAGTCTTGCAGAAACTTCCTAACTCTCCTTTGGTGGAGTATTTTTGTATCTGGTTATTAAGTTTTATAGAATTACATAATTCTAAACCTGTCATATTAATATAGCTGATTAAATCTCCATATGTCATGATTCCATAGGGAGTATCGCCATTGTGGCATCTTCTGATATTGGTTCTTACCTTCCGTGAAGAGTTTAGGCAAACCACTGATAAATCTTTCTTTCCAATAATCATGGTTACAGTCCATCCTCAACATGACTTTGTTAAGAAATATATCTTTATACCATTTAAAATCTTGTAATTTTGGACACGTTAGATTATTAAGGATCTCTAAACTTCTGTCTTGGAAAAGTTTTGGATCACCAACAAAATGTTTCCCGATACAAGATAACAGGTCGCAGGCATCACCTTGAACTTCATTAGTAAAATCGTTATCGATGTTTCTTATTTGGATCGGTAGTCGATTCATGATGCTTGCTTTTTCAATGTCGAATAGGAAGTTCTCCCACCAATTTTAACATTCCCGTGAAACCGAAATTATGATTGATGCTAATTGGGCATCATCGTGAGTTTTATCTTATAAGCGGTTAAACAAACTCCCATTTCATGGAGCACTTTAACAACTTGTCCTTCCGATACGCCGTCAATGTTCCATTCATGGATTTCATCACCCGAGTAAGTGTCGGTGGAATTCGTTCTTCAAACAACATGTCTGGGAACGTGATTGTTTATAAAAATTCTTTCCATTAGTCTGTCTAATTTTAGAATTCTATTAACATCTGATTACCTTAGCTAGAACCTTCGCTAGCATTCTTGGCGGTTAGATTCCTTTGAGGTAGATCCTTCAGAGACTTTCATCTCTTTAAACTTACTGCGATTCTGTCTAGCAGATCATCTTCGATTCCTTTCCCAAATTTTGATGGCTTTTGCCGAACTGGAATCTTAAAAAGAGGTTCGATAAGGTTTTCTCCGACTGCATCGCGTATTCCTAAAAGTAGAAACATTACTTGCCTCAGAAATCTGGTTAGAGATAACATGTAACAACTGGTTGGTGTAGTTGTTCTGTTGTAAGATTTTATTAATATCACCTACATATGTGATATCATTTGGTTCTTTTATGTCCCTTTTAAAAGGGGTGGCAGTTAAGACTTCACCGCACTGAATCTTTATACATTCTAAGGGAGGTGCTTGACTCAACAGCTTCTTTCACATGTGAACCATTTTTTACAATGGTACTTATTAATCGTCATTATGAGTTTATCGTGATTTCAAACCACCTAAAGAATTCTAGATTTGCTCTAACATTGTTCATGTCTTTATCCATGTTTCTTTAAACACCTTCCTTTCACCGAGTGAAAAGGTGCTTACATACCATTTTCTTTAATGGTGTTCTCTCGATCTCTCCATAATTTATCAATGTAATTCCAATCGATTTTAAAACCGATATCTTCTTTAATCATGCCGCTATCTCCACCATGCATTTCACTTCTGGGTCGCTACCGTTCTATCGATCGTCGATAGTAGACTTTGGGTACTGATGACGAATAGTCTACTCCCTGAACTTTACGTTCGGTTATAGTTTCGCCAGAATTATCAGAATACTCTTCATCCTCCCGGGGTTTGGAAGAAGATGCACTGAAAGAGTATCTTCCATTAGATCTCAAAAATTTTAAATCAATTGAACCATCCAAATGCTGGATTATTTGTTCAATATCAGAACTCTCTGGTTCTATCTTTGGTTGGGTAATAGCATCGAAGTGCCATTCATCTTTTGCTAAAATTTCATTCCATTTTAGCATTCTTGGAACAAAGATGTTATCGTGTTCTGGTTTGCTTCCATAAGCATGGTAGCACCTTTACTGCTAACTAGTTTAGCTTTTGGAGCTAAGGTTGTTTTCATTAGCCTGTAATATACTCTGTATATTATAGCTATTTCTCTTGTGTTTATCTTACTGTTCATATTTTTCGTTTTAATGTTTAACGTTAAGGTATCCATAACGTTCTGATCATTAATATCTACTGAAAAATTTGGGTAACAGTTAAAATAAACTGGACCTCTGGCTAAATTACTTTGTAGAACTCCAAGTAAGGAATCATCAAAGTTTAATAACCTTGCATCTCTTAATAAGAGACAGGTATCAAGACCCAATCGATACAAACGACTTTACAAAGAATTTGTACCAAACCTATGTGAAGGAAATTAAATTCCTTTTTATATCTGTTTATATCTTCAGTTGATAGCAATTTAACAATCTCTTTCTAGTTATTAATAGCTATTGTGGACTAACAAGTTTTGATATTATAATTTTTTATAAAATCAAACTTTCCTGTTTCATAAACAGATTTGAAAGATTATTTTGGAATATTCCAATTCTGCAAATCTTTTTCAACTTTAGCAATCTTTGATGTTGCTAAGTTTTCACCGCTGATGTTATTCATCATTATTAGTAAGAGATCACGTGAGTCTTACTAAGTATTGAGACATAGATTGTCTTTTCATAAATAGCTAAGATATCTTCTTAGTCCGCTAACTTCTTCGTCTAGTTCAATTCTTTTTCCAATGATTATTTGCTGACTATAGTTCCTACAGCAGAATCTAAACACGGGTCGGGTCTAGCAATTGAATAATAATCTAACTCTCTGAGAGTTTCTCTTAGGTGCTTATTGCAATCCTTACTTGCTATGACAAATTCAAGAATCGAGAATTATATTCTCTTATGTAATTAAATTGACGATCTTCATTTATAAAACTTTGGTTTTAACCAAAAGGTTGTTGTCAAGCGTGGAGACTACCATCCTTATCCTAGGGTTGCTGTTCTATCTTGTTACTAGGACTCAATCCTACTCTTTTCT
Organism: Przewalskia tangutica; assembly: GCA_029844215.1. NCBI lineage: Eukaryota > Viridiplantae > Streptophyta > Magnoliopsida > Solanales > Solanaceae > Przewalskia > Przewalskia tangutica. The sequence goes on from JAQGDG010000033.1 coordinate 3,301,798, forward strand.
TATTCCTCTGACTACTAAATAGTACTCCTATCCTAGTTGCCAATACTAGTTCTTTACTTACTATAATTACTTAAATAGTTCTCCGACCGTAGTTGTTTACACTATTTCCTATTCTTTTTAATTACTTAAACAGTTACGTGTTCTGTTTGTCTGACGCTTTCTCCTGCGATCTTCGGCAACATCCAACAAAGATACGGCCCTGCACACTCGCCCTTTGGGCTAAATCAACGCCTCCAGAAAGCTTACTTCAAAGATCACCGCCATATAACGTAACGCGACTTCTAAGTGATTAAACCTAATCGGAATAGTGGACTTCTAACGGAACAGGGTAACGACATCAGTAACTACAGGAAACTTGGAACAGTATAACTTCTAGCGTAATAGTACTATACTGGTAACTACAGGAATTCTAACAGAGTAACAGTAACTTCCTAGAAACCTAAGAACAACACCGCCCTAAGGACGGTAGTATGAGACTACTCACTCATCTCTACCAACATGGCTCTGATACCATAAAGTGTGAATAAAGCGGAATAATTGTTTAAGATGCGAAAACAGAAATCAAAACTTTAAAACATAAGAAAATAACTCAAGTTTTTAATAAAACTTACAATTTTATTCAAAGCATTGAAAGGAGAGGGATACAAGATCAGGCAAGGAAAGAGAGAGAGAGAGAGGGTATTTCTGGATGCTTCATGTTTACAACGAACCTTAAATAGGCCTCGAATGAATTATTCGCCCTAACACGTGACGGTTCTGCTTAAAACAAGACTCTGAACCTCTAAGAAGTGACAACAACTATGGCGGACAGGGCCCCGCCATACCCACGAATGTACAAGAACCTACGGACTGTGGTAACATACCAAGATAAGCCTCAGGAACTGAGCTTCCCAATACGCCGAAGGTGATCCTAAAGCGGGGATCAACAACCGATGTACCTCTACTCGCGATGAACGCAGCCGGCGAGGTCGATAACAGTACCAAGTATGTGAAATCAGAAATACGTAAATGAAATCATAATAGTCTATATAAAGTAGGAGACATGTATGATAACCAAACTACAGTTCACATCATAAAACCAGTCATGTCAAGTCAGGGACTCACGCCCTCAAAGTCATCCCTCATGCCCGTGGAACTCCTTCCTCATTGCCGACAGTCTAGGTACAAACCATGTGATACATATAACATATCTCGACCCATCTCATGGACCCAGTATAGAAACATGTGGAATACATTCCCGGTTCATCTCATGAACTCGGTAGTCGGATGGAATACATTCCCGGTTCATCTCATGAACTCGGTAGTCGGATGGAATACATTCCCGTTTCATCTCATGAACACGGTAGTCGAGTGAAATACATTCCCGGTTCATCCCATGAACACGGTAGTCGAGTGAAATACATTCCCGGTTCATCCCATGAACACGGTAGTCGAGTGGAATACAGTGCTTGCATAACAAGGCTATCACATGCAAACATAGGCAAGTTACACACAACTTAAGGTACTTTCATTTTATGCCAAAATCCCGGTTCTGACCCAAAAGTATTACATACATTAACTCTTTTAAAAGGATACGTTTCTTTCACGAAAGTCACACAATGCTCGTAGTATAAAATAGAGTGACTATCTTTTAAGTAAACCAAAACACTTCCCTTGTAAAATCAAGTAACACATTATTTTCCAAACGTTCCAGTTTGCCTAATTTCAATTGCTCAAGTTTCTCATTTTCGAAAGGTTTCATAGTTCATAGTTTTAATCCTTTAAAACATAATTCTCTTTTAAACAATTTGAGAAACATATGCCTTATACGTGAGTAGGTTATTCTTGTTTATAATCAATCTTATTAAGCAGCCATGATCTAGAAAATGAAATATCATTTTGTCTCATCTTAGTTTCTATGCAGATGGAGGTTTCTACTGGTTTTAATAATACTTCATTATTCAATACATTTTCCTTTATTAACGCTGCAGTGGTTTATCGATACTCATTCTGATTTCCGAAATCAGTAAAACATTTCTCCTTTTAAAAACCAAGTACTTATTACTCACGAATGAGGTTTCACACTAACATCCATATTAAGTAAAGTCTCTTATCTTTTAAGATTAAGTATCTTAACTTCTAACAATCAGTAACCCATTCTCTTTATCTCTCTTAAGACGTTATACCTAACTTCCCATAAAGCTAGTATAACTCTTCTTTCAAAACGGTTTCTTAATTCTTTTTGAAATACTTCAAGATTCTTATCATCACACATCAAGTCAGTTATAATTCAAATCAGTTATCTTTAAAAACCACAAAGCATTTCTTACTTACATAAAGCTGTTATAACCAACTTCCCATAAAGCCGTTATAACACTTTATGTTTTAAACCAATCAAATACATTTAACACATGTACGTCTACCGTACTACATAGTTATACCCATATCATGCTAGAGAAGATAGGAAGAGGTTCACATACCTCGCGACGATTATCGACTAATAGAAAAACGCTCCAAGTACCTCAAACCGTCGGCTACACCTTAAGCCAGGCAGCTCACGCCACACGTAGTACTTCAACCTATAGAGGCCACAAGGCGCCTATTAACATCTAGATCTCAACGTAGAATATTCTACGTAAAATTGGCGACTCTCCCCGCAACCGCGTAAATCTCCTCCTCTATCGAGGCCTGCTAACAGGCCAACAACTCCCTAGAGGGGGGGGGGTTGTACGTCTAAACCGGACGTGTACAATTCTACTTCACAGTAATGCTACACAAGTCTATCAGAATACGCCCTATGTAATTACAGTTCAGTTCTCTTCTTTAAATTCAGGCTTAAGTCAAAAGACATTGCCGCACAATTATGTTCAGTTCTATATATAGTATACTTCAACTATATATTCTTACAACATGTAATTTCCAATTAAAATAGAAGGACAGTAGTATTTACCTCGATAAGCCCAAAATTATCCGAGTTTAAATGTCGATCCTGAGCAAGGTTTAGCTCCTACTCCGTGCGCTCCAACCCGCTCCAAAAAATCCTTAGAAGTTCTAACCAACTTCTACTCAAATACTTCAACTAATGTGAAGATTTCCTTAGGAGTTTCGTTTGTACCGAGGAAAGTATAATAGTATTTTTCGGGCTTTACGTATAGAGGTAACTTTGGAAAGTACTACAAGGTATTTGGGCTAAAGTATTTGGGCATTATAACAATACTAGGAGAGTATTTCTATACCACAAAGGGGGGATATTATACGAAAACAACTAGGCTAGGGGTACCCCGGCTAGCACCTCAAAGGGACGGGAGGCCCTCTGCCAAAGCTTCTCAAGGAGGGGGAGGGCTTTGGATGAAAGCAAACAAGAGGGAGGGAGTATTTAGAGACTTAGAAAGATTGCTCAAGTTTTGGATGAAGAAAGTCTTCAACTTAGAGGGGTATTTATAGGTCAAGGAATGGCCAACCAATGGCCAAGATCCATCCAAGTGTAAGGCAAGTGTAGGGCTAGATTTCAACCATGTGGACCTTATCCATCTACCACACCAACTTGCACAAATATCCTACCTAACCCAAGGCACAAAAAACGTGCCATGGTCTAGCCTTTGCCGTCCACTTGCTTCCAATGTGAGGGTGACACATGTCACCCTCCCGTTGGTCCAAAATGTTTCGTCTCTCGGAAAAATCCGCAAAAATTCTCAATGACATAGCCGGAATTTTCCCTTCGCAAGTTTAGTAAAACGTTTCGTCGAAAAACGATTCTTTTCGGCACTTGTGCCCAAATTTTCGAACCTAGCCAAACCTTAAGGCTTAAATTTTTTATACGTACGCCCTTACGTACATACTCTGGAAATACGGGGTATAACAATATGTCCTGGACTTACGGGGTGTAACAGTGTCGTACGTAGTATGTCAACCTATAATTACCATAGTACGTCTATTAACTTCTTACTTCAAACGTAGAATATTCCAAGTGCAAAACTACTAAAGTCTACGGAAAATCGGACAGCACTTCCTTTGTTTCTACATACTTTGCCACCTTTTTCAAGGCTGAATTCAATAACCAAACGCGCCACATTTAAGGCTCAACAATGTAGTTAACGATAGTGGATTACACGCCTACAAGACGTGTAAAATTCCGCCCCATAATTGACATCAAACTAGTCCAAAAATACAATGTCCATTTGGCAATTAGAGACAACAATACAAATTCTTTTCTAATTCCTTTTCAATCCAAGTTGTTTAGTATAACATGTTATCTAGCCGCAATTGATTATAACTACTACAATCCTCAAATAGGTAAACATGCGACGATTCTAATTAACGACCAAATTGTAATTTAATTTCAAATGACTCAACATGTCATTTTCGGATTTGAGCTTCTAAATTTCCATAACACTTATCAATCTTCATAACACATATCACATGATCATTTCTAACTTATCATAACATGGAATCTTCAATTACAAAAGTAAGACGAAGATTATTACCTCATTTAGCCCAAATATGATCCAAGATTACAAGTCGATCCTTAGCAACTTTAGCTCCTCTTTTCGACGTTCCAATCCATTCCAAGCAACCCTTAGAAGCTTATGAAGAACTCCTCTTCAAGTTCCAACTTCAAAGTTGAAGAACTCCTTAGGTTTTCGCCTTGCGACTAATACGAAAACACCATTTTTCCGGGATCTTTCTATTGAGATAACCTTACAATACTCTTAGGAACCTTGGTTTAAAGTATGGGGATTATTGGACAACAAACGAAAAAATTTCTTGCTCTTTGAACCCCAAACCCGAGAGCCTCTCATAGTGTTCTTCACGATTTCTTGAAATATGACTAAGTGTGGGAACTAGTCTTGCTACTAGTATACATATATAACATAATGGAGTGTCAATATTAGAACAAATGGGTGGCCGAGATGAGTTTCACAAGGAATCTAGCCAAGTGGCCTTGACTAAGTCAACAATATCAAGCTCTAGCTTTAGCAAGACTTGGTCATCTTAAATTATGGTCAAATGACCATTTTATCCATGCCATTTTCGTCCAATACCACTAAGGGGGGGGTGACACATGTCGCCCTCCCATTCGTCGCAATATTTCGTTTTCCGACAATTCCATAATTCCGATAAATTTTTACTCGTCTCCAATCTTAACATTTTTGAGTTCTTACGTACGTTCTTATAAACATATCCTGGAAATTCCGGGGTGTAACAACTGTCGTCTTTCTCATAGCTGCAATCAACATAACTCGTTAGGGAGAGACGACCCTAACAACACAGCTCTAACGCACGATCTCAGAGTGAGAAGAATGGAAACCAATCCTAAATGTCCTGTATCCTACTGGTTATAGATGAACGCAGCCCCTCCTTTAAATATGTCCATGGAGTATCAAGGCATGTCTATTTTTCAAATTAAGTTACTACACCTTTAGAAATTCATTTCAAGGCTTTGAAACCAAGTAACTTCAAATTTCACAACCTAGGCAACTCATGCCTATCAATCAAATAGACTACTCTCTTAACCTTTCATAAAACCGTTATAACTAACTTCCCATAAAGTCGTTATATAACTCTTTATGTTTTAGACAAATTCATTCTTTTTATAACCAAGAGACTTATACTTTTAAAAACAAAGTATCATATACTTTCAAATCAAGTTACATAACTTTCAGAATACTTCAAGTCTCTTAACTTTGGAAATCAAGTTTCTTAACTTTAGAAATCAAGTTTCTTAACTTTAGAAATCAAGTTTCTTAACTTTAGAATAGTTCAAGTAATCAATACTTTCCAAATCAAGTATTCTATACATTTTCAAGTCAAGAAATCTTTGTTTACCTTATTAGAATAAACCATTCTTTTAACTTCCCATAAAGTTGTTATAATTGACTTCCCATAAAGTCGTTATAATAACTTTATGCTTTAGAAACTAAGATATCTTTAACCTTTAAAACAAGTGAGTTAATTTTCTAACTCAACCAACTTGGACATTCTTAAACAAGTCAAGGATATCAAATGAAACTAAATTCATTTAAATCTCGTACGTCTACCGTACTATACATTTATAACTACTCATGCTCAAGAGATAAGAAAAGTTCCACATACCTCTCCATTTCGATCCACTTGCCAAGTTGAATACGTCGCGTAGAATGTCAACCTATAATGACCACAACACGCCTATCAACTTCTATCTTTCAGCGTAGAATAGTTCTAAGTATAAGGACTCTTATTCTCTGGAAAATCGGCAAAGACTTCCTTTGTTTCTCGCATTTTTCCACCTTTTTCAAGGCCCAAAATCAATAACCAAATGCCACATTTAAGGATCAACAATTTAGCTAACCAAAAGGGATTACACGCCTAACAAGGCGTAAAATTCTTCCCACAATTAATATACAACCGACCATATCCTTAAGGCACGTTCTCAAGAACTATCGATATCAACAACAATGTCAATTTCCGCCAATTCCTTTTTAATCCAAGTTGTTATTCCAACATGTTATATACATAATAACAATTACAACAACTATAAATACTTTCTTTCTTAACATGCGACCATTGTAACTATTGACTAAATTGATAACAACAATAATGCCTAACATGCACAATATCGGATGTAAACATTTCGACAACATCCAAAACTTTTCAAACTTCAATATATTTATACCACATGCTCATTTAACAACTACTAAACACACAATCTTCAATCACATTAAGAAGATGAAGATTTTACCTCAATAAGCCCTAATAATATCTGTTATACCCCGTATTTTCAGAGTATGTACGTAAGGACGTACGTAGAAAATTTGAAACTTGTACTAAGGCTTGGCCGAATTAATTTTTGTTCACAACACCCGTTTAGAGTCGTTTTTGAAAACGTTTTCACGATTTTCGTAGGGAATTTCCGCTATGTCATTTTTAATTTTTGCGGATTTTTAGAGGCGAAACATTTTGGACCAACGGGAGGCGACTTGGCACCCTCCAATTGGTGGACTTGAAGCGTCCATTGGGGCGATTTGGGCTAGCTTTGCGTTTTGGTGCCTTGGCTAAAGTCAAGGGTTGGAAGGATATTTGTGTGTAGTAAATCCTAGCCCTACACTTGCCTAACACTTGGTTTAATCTTGGCCATTGGTTGGCCTTCACTTGACCTATAAATACCCCTTCCCTTTGAAGACTTCTTCATCCAAAAATCTCTAAGTCTTGAGAGCTCCTCCCATTTCGTCGTGAGGCCCCCAAGTGGCGCCCTAGTAGCGTGGCCGTGGGGTACCCCCCCCTCGCCTAGGTGCTGTCGGATAATACCCCCCTTGGTGGTGTCGAAATACTCTCCCAAGTATTGTTATAATGCCCAAATTACCTTAGCCGGATACCTTGTTGTATTCTAAGGTTATACCTATCAAAATGCCGGAAATACTATTATACTTAGTCCACAAAACCAAACCCTAGGAAAATCTCCATAGTCCGTTGGAGTATTGTGTAGAAGTTGGTTAGAACTTCTAAGGGTGGTTTAGAGCGGGTTGAGCGCCTGAGTTGAGCTAAATGATTGCCCAGGATCGACTTTAACTAGGATAATTATGGGCTTATCGAGGTAAATATCTTGTCCCTCTATTGTAATTGGAAATTACATATTGTTAGAATATATAGTTGAAGTATACTATATATAGTAATCGAGCATAGTTATCGCGATGTCTTTTGACTTAAGCTCGATT